>VXAY01005017.1:5304-71083 GCA_013399855.1 Oxyruncus cristatus
CCATTTGCAGTGAAAGGGGTCATCCTGCCATCACACCTGGTCCAAAATTGCACGGGGCCCTGCAATTTCAGGGGCTTAGTGTTAGGCTCAGCTTTTGGACAAAGTCCCAAGGTTGTGAGGGGGCTCGGCCCCTCAAAGGAGAGTTCACTGGCTTTTCCACCGTTCTGTGGCTGCAATTCTTCTGCAGCTTGTTGCATGCAGCTTCCAGGTGATTCAGCCTTTGCCTCGAGCCATCCCTGCCCTCCCCGGGGGCAGCCCGCACGAAGGTTTCTTCACTCCAAATAATCTTCCACAGGTGGCAGGGATTTTAGGTTTTAAGTCTTTTCCCCTGCTGGAGGAGGAAAGGGGGGCACCTCAGGCCTCTCCTCCCCCCTCCTGCTACGCTGACCTTGGAGGCTACATTGCTATCTCTTGTTCTCCTCTGCTCCTCTCCAGGCTGGAGTTTCTTCTGCACAACTCATCTTCTTTTCTGGTTTATTAAATATGTCATTCCTAGAGATGTCACAGAAGTTTTTGATTGGCTACTTAGCCGGAATTTCACCTGGAGTTAACCATTTTCTACCCGAATACTGGGGGGATGGGTTAAACCATGACAATTATAAATATATACATATATGTATACTTTTATATACATACATATATAGGTATATATATATATATGTATAGTCCTTTGAATTCTAAGGATCACTTTAATCAGTAAATTTTACAGGAGCCTGGTTTATGGACAAGTATAACCTATCAGCTGGGAACTGTTGTCCAAATTTGCCAAGATTCACAGTGCACAGTCTATTGTAGTCTTACACTGAACCTCAGTATTGACTGTATAACTTTCAGTTTTGTCAAGTTATATCTTCAAGGCAGATTGTGACTGTGACAGTGTCAATGCTAAAGATGTTCCACTGTGAGGCCAGAGTATGCAGCCTAAAAAGGCTTTTGATTTTTGTGAGTAGAAAACCAGTTTTTAATGGGCTACTAAGGTTAACAGTAAGCAGTGAAGATTATTTAGTTTTCACAGGATTTAATTTTCTTGTGACTGTCTGAAGTAAGTAAGCATGTTATTTGGAAAAGATCATAAAATAATTATATCATAATTCATAGGCAGAAAGTTGGGATTTTTCTTGTCAGTAAAGACTGAAGTTACATGAAACAGCAAGGTAACTGCTGCAGAGGTATCAAAAAGCATCATACCATTACTTGTAATAACATCTGATTGTCTCAGCAAAGGCTGTAGGTGTTTCCTTTCTTAAAGGTTAAGTTATAGCTCCCCACATCTTAATATTTAGTAGTTTCTCATTGAGAAAGCAATTAAAATTTCATTGAAATGTCCAATTTTTACCTCAAAGGTCAGTGATGCCTTGAAAAACAGAATTGCTAAGTTTCTGAGAAAAATTAATTATTACACAGCTGAAAGAGAAATATTATATTGTTTGCTAACTATTTTCAAGGCATCAGTGAAACTTCTGTATTCAATGTAGATAATTATTCAACACTGGCAACAGCGAATGTTAATATTGACCTCGGGAGATACCAGTCCAGAAATTAGTGAAATCTAGAATATTTTATTCTGGTTTTATACTCAGGCTAATTTCCAGTTCCAAATTTTCAAATGTACATTACAGAGGAGTTACTATTTTGTGTAATAGATTGCTTAATAATAGTTATCTGTAATTTTTCTATCTGAGACAGAAATTTCAGAAGATATTTCATAGCATCAAATTTAAATCTATGGAATTGCATGGGCAGTTCAAATGCACACATTATTGAATATATATATATATATGTATGAAAGAAAGATGCTGTTTCCTTTAAAGACTTCACACTTTCTCCCTCTATTACCATGGTTGTTCATATCTTTCACCTGGAAGGGTGCTCACCCAAGTGTGTATAATATTCCAGAGCCAGAGAATATTCTGAGTTCTATTTTAAAGACAATACTAACACAGCACTGGGCTAAAGCAAGGTTAAAAATAAGATCAGAATAGTGTCTCTATGGCCCGGGGTTTTCTGAAATAAACTGAAACAAACTTGGTCTAGTGGTGTCTTATAGCTTGATGTGTAAGTTGCATTTGGGAGGGGTGTAGTGTTTGTTTGAAATGTGTATGATCTTAAATAACGCATAGCGTCTGTTTGCAATAGAAGGGCAGGCAGCTCTCTAAGGGAAAGGGAGCCAGGAGTCAAGCGTAGTACCATCAGCAGCACAGGTAGTGTTGATACCAACAGGGGTCTTATCCTGCCCTGCCCAAATAAGGCAAGCAGGCCAGTGATGGTAACTGGACTCAGCTGAGAGTCCTGACCATCAGAAGTAATAGGGATAAGATATGATCTAGGTCAAGCCAGAAAGTTGAGTCAGCAAGTTGGGATTAGGTCTGCAGACAGTAACCAAGATTAAGCATTATGCATCAATCAGCTGGCAAATCTAGAGTAATGAGGTCCTCAGTCTGCAGGACAGGGTCTTGATCAGCAAGATAAATAACAGGACACAAGACTGGCTGTGATGCAGGCAGGGGGCAAGGATGGGAGCCTTAGCCTAAAAAACAGCTTCTGAAAGAAGACAGGGTAGTTCTCAATAAGTCTTCCAGATTCATTAAGAGGAGCTTTATTAATGGTCACTGCCTGTGCTTTTTATAAACTGTCCCTAATCCAAATCACTAAGAATGGGGAAGATGAGCTCAGTACTCTGACAGCCTCTACACCTCAAGCAGAGTAAAAGTGTTGGTCCCAGGTCTCTCAGGAGTCTAAAATTGGAACTGTTATTTTAAAAGGAGACTTGATCAATCATTACACTCATTTGCAGGTGTTTAAGGACCAGTTTCAGGAGAAAGATGGGAGCAGTGATCTTACGGAGGAAGTAATACCTCATGCAGTTAAGGAAAAGGTTTCTTCTGCTGTTGGAGAAAATAAAGATTTAAAACACTTCTTTATATCCTACTTTTTTCTGTCAGTGAACTAAAAATATATTAGTGAATAATTCTCTAATAATGAAACTGTTATAAGTTATAGGGGAGTTGTTGTTCTTGGGTTTGTTTTTTGGCTGGTTTTGGTTGTGGGTTTTTTTGGTGGTTTTTATTTGTTTGTTTGGGGTTTTTTTTGTTTTTGTTGTTTTAGGTTGGTTTTGTTTGGGTTTTTTGTTTGTTTTTTGTTTGGTTTGGGGTTTTTTTGGTAAAGGAAGTCATGGTATTTAATTCAGTTTTACTGCTTCTATTATAATAGCAAGGTATTGTACGGCCCTGGGCTCCAAGCTACCAGCTCACCAAAGGGGTTTTACTTTAAAAATATACAAGGCTCCAACAATATCTGCCCTCAGAATACATTAGAAGATCCCTTGGTTCTTAACACCTTCAGAGAGAGCACAAAGGAGAAAAGCTGACCACATTTTCTCAGGGGATCCTTTTAATGATAAACTTTAGAAAATAAGTTTAAAGGTAACATTCAGCCAGAATAAAGCATTCCCCAAAGCACTGAGTTAGCATCTGCTAACACATACAACTTAGCCAACCCCAAACCATCCGGTCTCAGGTTACCAAAAGTGTTAGGAAAGGAGATTAAAGGAAAAAGAAGAAATAAAGAAAGAGAGAGAAAAAGAGAAGTATATCTACCATTGACAGATCAAGTGTAGGTCCAACTTCAGGAGTCTAGAAGGTGGAGGGTTCGAACATGTGGAGACCACATATCTTTGTTTATATCTGCTCTTGGCCCCTGTGGCCATCTCTCCCAGGCTGGACTCCTGGCCCACTGGCTACTCTGCGGTGTGGTGAGGGGCAGTATTTTCACTGTGCCAGACAATCTAAGGCTGAGTTAGGGGTTCCAGGGGTGTGGTGTGGGCAGTGCTCCCAGGATTGCTTTGGACTGACAGCTGCCCTGGGCTCGCCCCAGGAGGCTGTGAGGGGCTGAGGTGTGTGATAGTATCACATCACCTCTGTGAAATTAGACCTGACCCTTCCCCCACATGCACCTGAGTTGGTCCAAGCCAATAAGAAATACAGTAATCCAGTGTCTCACAGGAATGCAACAGTTAGTTACTGCTGGTTTGAGCTCTGGAAGAGTCATGCTCTTTCATCCATGTAGTTCATTCATGTAAATAAACAGGACTGGAGTTTGTAAGGAAATGATTTGCTGCAAGATAATACTTCATTCCATGTTTGTTTCTTGTCCAAACTGAAGTTAACCCTGCAGGGGAGAACCCTGTATAGCAAAGGGATAATTCAGAAAACAACATTATTGCTTGTTACTTTGCCTGTGTCTAATCCATGTGCTACAACAACTTAATTGCATGCTTAGACCTTTCTGCTAGGCTACTTTGATTTTTCATTATGTTTAAAATACTAATCTCAATGAAACTGATTTTATCCTGCCTGAGTGAAAAAGCAGAGGAAGCACTAATAGAAGGAAAGGCATCTAGAGGGTATCAGAGGTCCCTTATTAAACTTGGTGACACTAATTTTCTCCCATGAGTACAATTAAAAGTAAAGTGAGATGGTGGGACACTATACCTAAATGAAGAATTGGCTGATAGGCAAGAAATCATTTCAGCAAAGTAATGAGAAACCTGTTCCTCTGAGATGTGCTGTGGAACTAACATGCATAATTTTTCTTCTGTCTCAGAAATCTTGCAATACTAATAGACCATACAGGAAAAGAAAATCATTAAGTGACCAGGAATGAATCCTTGCCTACTTTGCAACTGAAAATAATGCTCTTTAACTGTATCATGTTTATTCTATTACACTGATAGTCTTGTTAGTGTGCTGAACAGTCTTAAATAATGTTATTTTATAGTCCATTTATTGTGAAATTGTGAATTCTAGTTTACTTAGTCCAGTTTTAAAACCAAATGAAATTAGGATAGGAAATAAAATTAGCAAATGTATTAATACTCCACAGCAGGTATGACATTTTATCTTTTATCTCTTTAGAACAGCCCAAGTTGGGTCATGATTTCTATGCAGAAAAATTATTTAAAAAATAATAATAACAAATCATCCATGATATAGATATCCCTCACTCACCCCTCCCCTCCATTCCCTTCTTTAAAGGTTTTGCTCTAGGGTTGTGTTTTGTTTTTTTGTTTTTTTTTTTTTTTTTAAATAGATCTCTGTATGTATAGATGCATAAATTTATACTAAAAATAAAACATACCTATCAATATTTAATGATTATAGTATAATTAATATATTTTTCATAGATTATCTCTGTGAGAATAAATTCTTCCATAGCATTATAAAAACTGAGTCATATTACAAAAGTGAATTAGTGTTTCTTTCTTATATTTACATTGGGTTTAGTTCAAATTTACACTATAGAACTCATTAATGAATACTTCTTTCACTCCACCCTCGTCAGAGAAACTCATTGACTCTAAGTGGGAGCCTGTTTTCATATTATTCCCTCATAACTTTATAAAACAGAACAATTGTTCTTGTGGACCTAAAATTTTCATGACCTGCTCACTTTTTGTTTGTGGGGGGTTTTTTTGTTTGTTTGTTTGGGTTTTTGTTTGGTTTTTTTTTGTTTGTTTTTTTGTGTATGTCTCTGTCTGTGTGTGTTTTGTTTGTTTATTTGTTTGTGGTTTTTTTAGGGGGGATTTTTTTACAGAACATTCAGCTGGTGTCACGAGAGAAAACATGGGAACTTATGCTGGCTAGCTCTTCTTGCAGTCTTTTCCTTTCTTGGTTCAAGGACTTAGACATTTTCAGTGTGAGGAAAGTCTTAGATCAAAAGCAGTCTGAGTAATGTTTGGCACTTTTTGATAGAGCTTGCCAGCTTTCAGTGAAGTGGAATTATAGTGAGATAGCAACACACTTAAATTGAGGTTTCAGAAAAGTCCTACATCTCATGTTTAGTATTAGTTATGCACGCATTTGCATACTTCTAATAATTGGTAGCATTAGACACAGTGAAGTAAGGAGTTCCATGAAGGTGACTAGAATATTAGGTTGGTACATGGTATGCAGAGTGTATCACCACATGAAGATGTGTTTGGAATTATGCTTGGAATAAACAAATTTGTTCCAGACATAAGGAAAGCAGAAAAGTGGCTATGTTTAATATTTCAGTGACATTCAGGTGAGTTTTTCAGAGACTGTATGTGTGTATAAATATTCGTATCCTATCACTTCTGAAAGACAACAGGATAGTTAGTCTTTTCTGTCCTTATGTTTTGCAAACAGAGAATTAAAAAGTTTGCAAATTTCATGAGAACTCATTTTCATTGTCCAGATAATCTCCAGGGATTCTTCTCTGTATAATAGTTGTTATTTTCTTTCAAAATACTAACAGAACTGAAAGAAAAAAAGCAGACATTCAGTGAGTGGAAGCTGAGCCTTTTTTCCAATACCGAGTCCTATCAGTATCACAAACAAAAGCTTCCATATTTTACAAAGCAGTAATATCAGGAGTGAATATATGAAGAAACTCCCTTTTGAAAATAACATTGCTTCCACAAAAAAAGAATTCCTATTACTCCTTGCAATCAGGCAACCAAAAATGACATTTCTGGTCACTGCTAACCTCACTTGTGGAACTCATGAGCAGACCAGTGTCTCCAAGTAGCAGCCAGGACTCCAGTGTCTGTGGCTCTCAGGGGACCTTCACATACCAGAATTGTCATAATGGCCCTGGATCACTGTATCCTTCCTTGGTCAGGAAGGTTGAGCTGTTAGTTTTGTTCACTCTGCCTTGTGAAACCATGGTCTTACAAGAGGTTAGTCAAAACATTTCCAAGTAAGTTTGTTTTTCCATTGAAAAATTGTTGTTTCAACAAAATGCTTAGTAACTTGCCAGATTTAATGAAGTATGAATATAGGGAATGTTAATGAAGTATGAATATAGGGAGTGTTTCTCAGAGAAAGGAAAGGGGAGAGACAGGCAGGAAGAAAGGCTAAAAGGTGGCAGTAAGAAAAATTAGCACACAACATTGGGATCTAAAACTCTCACGGGAGTTCTGTAAGAGTTTTATTATACTTCCAGATATTTTGATGTTGAGCTTCAGGTAAATCTATATAATAGCTACTGCTCCAAAGGGGAAAAAGCAAAGCACTTGCAAAGAGGTTTGTCCTACAACCTAACACAGTGTTTGCATATATTGTCCCGTTCTAACTGGATAGAGGTAGGACTTGAACATCAAAATCTTTCTACAGGCAAGTGCCATAATACTCAAGTCAGTTGCCCTTTTCTCACTTAGAGTGCTCTTGTGCTTTGCAGGGGGGAGGAAAGGACAGAAAGAAATTCACATCTCTTTTGCACACTCTCATGACTACAGAACAAACCTGACTGTATTAATGTAAGAAAGTGATCATGAAATAGGATTTTTTTTGTCTCAGACTCATCTATCTTTTTCTTTCCCGGTAATTTTGTTCTGTGTCTTCTTTCAATGGATTATTCTTATCACTATTGTTATTCCACATTATTTCACCATTCCACGTTCCATCTTATGTTTTTTTGCTATTCCTGCTCTATTCTTAGTTCACAGCATTTTTCATCAACAGCCAGCCTTTTTCTCCTCTTTCTCCTTTTTTTCCTCTTCTCCTCTTCTGTAGCTCCATCTTGTGAAGGAAGGAAACAATAAAGCAAATGCAACTAAAAACATGCCGATGCATCCATGTGGGACTTTGTAGAAGTAAATGTAATGAGCTTTTGATCTGCAGAAATAAAAATCAATCAATTAAAATTAAAATACCAACCAGTTCAATATTTTAACTCAAATATTTGTTCAAATTGAATGAGTGATTACAGTATCTATTCCCCTGCATCTGTCTAGCTTTTAACTGTTACAAAATCCAGTTCCTTTTAACGAAAAATGGATTATATAAATTACCGAGATTCATTCTTTTATGAAATAGTTTAAATTATAAACTACTTTCCTAACTAGAACTACTTGTAAACATTATTACAATAAAACAGGTCTGAAAAACAAGGAAATTACAGTGTAGTGCTGCCAGTAGGCTTAGAGGGAAAATCCAGTGGGATGTGCACTACACTGAGATGTAATTCTTTGAAATATATCAGGGTTTTTTTATATGGATGGTATAGTTCCTTGCAATTATTCCAGTCAGACAGGAACTACATTTATCAGCAGGCCAATTGATTGGTTTAAAATACAATTTGAAGTAAGGTACAATGGGGTAAAAAATTGCTTCTCCACAGATGTGGAGTCAATATCTCTGCTGCCTTTATTAACTCTGATGTGCTAATTACCTGATAAATAGCTAACACCTAGACTTGGAGGAGGAGGTATGGGGCTTGTTTTGAGTTTTTTTTCCCCAGTTTTTTCTATCTATTGCAAGGTGATTTTTTCAGCTAGATTGGTAACTGAACCAGCTGAATGTTAGTCACAGGAGCATCAATGTAAGACAGGGGTATGAACGTGTGAAATGTAAATGTCCCTGAGATGTTGGTATGTTTTGTCTTAATCTAAACAAGAGCCTTAGATAGAACTGATTGTTAACAGATGAGGTAAACTTTTATATGCAATCATATCTGAAAATTTACCTTAGAGGCCAGACTGATTTAATATTTCTCTCTGTCACCTTATTTTCTTTTTCTTATTTAGGACATAGGTCACTGTTCATTATTAAAATAAGCATTATTCCACTTATTTCAAGATGAAAATGGATCTTTGCTAGACCAAATAGCATGCCTTGTATCTTTCCAGATAATATTTTGCTCAGTAGGAGTTGAAATTTCCGTTTTCCTTTGTCAACTCAAGCTGCGATTCTGTAGATGGATGACAGATTAGAACAGCCAATAAAGTGAAACCATTATCTATTTTCCCTCCTTCTGTCCTCTTCCGTACTCATGATTGGTGAGAAGCGACTCTGGTACCCCCTCCACTACAAAACCTTGCTATTCTAATTTAATTTACTCACTGGCAGGAAAAGTACAGATTCTTTGTCAATTAGCAGAAAAAATCCCAGAAATTTTTAGGGAGGTCTAGAGCAGAGTAATGTTTAATGATGAGAGCAAGTCATTTGGGGGAAGAAAAGAAGGAGGGGGATGTTTCCTTGGAAGAAAGTGATGAGGGAATTTTTCAAATAAGGTTGCAGAAGAAGGTTTGATTAAAAAAACAAAACAAAACAAAACAAAAAAACAACGAAGTATGTTGGTTTAGGTTGCTGTCATACAGCAGGTGCATTGTGTTTTCTTCCTTGTGAAATGCCAGTGTTTTGGGTCAATCTGTGAGTTAGAAAATGTGTTTAGGATAGAATAATTAGCTGTTTACTGGCTTTTGATAGAGCAATCCTGACATTAATCAGCTACTTGAAATGACAAACTATTTGGGGAAAAGGGAACATCAGCAGTTTTCTACTCAGGTTACACAATTATGTTTTTTTCCTCAATAGGTCAAAATGAAACAAAATGTTGTGTTTGACTCGAAGTATTTTAGCTGTATTTTTTTTTTCACTATGGTAAGAAATAAGGCTTATTGACATTTTGGGTTGAGTTATACTCAAATCTTACTCACCAGTTTCCAAAGCAAAAATTTCCCCCACCATCTTTGTACCTTACATTTTATTTCCTCTGCATCTTAATGTCAAGTATCTAAAGGGCAGAAGATATCTCCTACCTTTTTTGTCCCTGCCAAAGGCCACAGAGATCTAGATTAAATACTTACTGTAAAAAAAAAAAAAAAAAAAAAAATCATGTTTTTATTTGGGTATGGATTAAATTTAAACCTACTTTGTGTTAAACAGTCTAGTGTTCTGTTTGGTATCCTTGTTTCTTTTTTAGAATAAAAGTTACTATCTATAGGTTGTGCACTGCAGAAAAAAAAAGCTTCTGAAGTGTTATGACAGATACAAAGTATTGGGGTTTTTAATTCTTTTCTCTGCTGAATTTAAAAAACAAACAAACAAACAAAACAAAAACCCCCACAAAAACAACAACAAAAAAAACCCCTTCTGGAGATGTATAATGATAAAGGCAAAAACCTAAGCAGCTGTCTTACTGGATATCTTCAACCAAATTCAATAAAGAATGAGTTATGTGAGCTCATGTCTCTGTTTTCCCCATTGAGATGCCAAAGTCTGGATGAGTGAGTGCATGATTTGAGAGCACACGTTTTAGGGATAAAAATAGCCCTTGCTGGTAAGTTTGCAGATAGATATCTAGGCAGAACATGAGCAAACACATTAATGAAATAAAATCAAGCTTGATTAGAAGAAACAACTTTCTATCTTAGGAAAGGCTTTGTTTGTAGAATAGTTGGCAGTTCCTTTGAAATAATGGGGTTACACTGACTGGCACTAATAGTCATGGCCAGAGGAATTTCAGATCAAAAAGTAAATGAAGCAGAACAAAGCAAGTAGGACAAAGGTGTTGCCAAGTGCCCTCCTTTCAAACACAGGAGGATGTGCCAGTGCGAGAATAATATGATCAGATCTGCTCAGCAATGCCGGGAGCAGCAGCTGCAGGTTTGATCAGAGATGGAGAATTCTCCTTACTGAGAGGTTTGCTTCTGTATAAAATAACGACTGAGGCAGGTGACTAGTGTTAGTGGAAGGCTTCTCAGACTCTGTTGACTTTTAGAGTTCCTAAACATGTTACAAACATCTTCATTATGGAAAATGTAACAGTGAATGGCTCAGAACTGAATTTGTTATATTGTCAAATGCAGATTTTCAAAGACAGCCTACTTGTTGCTATAGTGGCAGACATGCACAACTCTGTGGGATTGGTTTTGTTTTGAATTTTTTTCCATGTGTGTGTAGTTTTCTGCCTATATCCATTGCTTGAGATGGATGGTATACTTACCTTGGAAACAAGAAAATCTTTAAAGCGTACTCAGAAGATAGAGATGGCTTCCGCTGAATCAGCTGTGTTTTGCTTAAGAATATTGGGAAGACTTACAGCTTCTGAAGTTTCTGACCTTTTATTTGTGCATGTTGGCTTGCAAGAGTCTGCTACACCAGATGCACACAGTGCTGACCAGGTTTGGGTTGCACAGGAAACTTTGATGTACAAACAGATGGTACTTTCTTTGTGGCTACAACCTTTACTTTCAGATACAAACCACTTTAGCTTCAGGGTAAAAAAAGAAATCATCCTTTGTTTCCTGCTGGTAAAAGTTCCTGGATTCCAGTTAATGAAATTACTGCCCTGTGGATCTGGATCTTTCCTTGGTTAGTTTCCTCCGCTATGGAAAGCCCAGCAAGGCCCTACCAATCATTTCTGTGCTTGACCTGGAAATTCTCTCCCACAGAGAGGAAATAAAAAGGTTTTTCTTGCTAGTGCAAGTGAAATAATCAGCTGCCTGCAGAAGGCAGAGTTAAGGACCCTATGAAAAGAGGTTTCCCAAGACAGCTCTTTCTCCCTATTGTTCTGTCAAATGCTGTATATGTTGATCTGTAATGCTAAACCAATCACGGTTATCAACAGCAAGAAGTAATCACAACTGTGCATTTTACACCCAACACCCAGGCAGTATGCAGAAAACTGTAATGAGCTA
Organism: Oxyruncus cristatus; assembly: GCA_013399855.1. Classification (NCBI taxonomy): domain Eukaryota; kingdom Metazoa; phylum Chordata; class Aves; order Passeriformes; family Cotingidae; genus Oxyruncus; species Oxyruncus cristatus. The sequence goes on from VXAY01005017.1 coordinate 16,748, forward strand.
TTACATACGTATCCTCAAATCTGAGAAATATCAGTGACCATTCTCACTTGTTATGTAATGTGTTTGAGTTGTCTCTTCGTTCACTTTCTTTGAAGAAAATTACTCACTAGATCATTTATAAAGAAATGGGTCGTTTTTTCCTTTGGGCATTTTTTTTTGTTAATGTATTTGCTTTGGAAAAAATTATGCTTGCAGTTTCTCCATATATTATTGAGGATTGAAACCAACAAAAATGGGACTACTGAGTTGTCAGAGTACTAATTTGCAAACATATTAATGTGCTGGAAAAAAAAGCTGCCTCTGAAACAAGGAGATTCTCTGATGTTCAGAAGTTTTCAGCACTGTAGTGCACTAGAAGGTGCTGGTTCATTGCGATCCTAGTATGTAATGCACTCAGACTTGTAAAGTGTCCTTTAAAATGGTGTTTGCTAAAGATAGCACTGTGAAAAGTAAGGGAGAATAGTGGAGATGATTTTATGTTTCTTCACATGCCAGGGATCCTGAGGTGTGCAGCATCTAATGGGTCCCCCAGGCAGCATCCCCCAAGCTCTGCAGACCTTGTCCCATGGGGTTTACCCTGTTTTAGCCATCTGATCTACAATAGGAGTTTTAGTTGGAGGCTGGTAACTAGTGGTGTATCCAACAGATCAATAGCGGACCAGGGCCTGTTCAACATCCCATTAATGGTCTGGATGATGGGGCAGAGTGTAGTTTCAGCAAGTTTGCAGATGACATAAAACTGTGAAGAGTGTCTGATAGACCAGAGAGTTATGTTGCTATCCAGAAGGACTTTGACAGGCTGGAGAAAAGACTGACAGTAACCTCATGTTCAATGAGGGAAGTGCAAAGTCCTGCACCTGGGGAGGAACAAGTCCATGCACCAATATATGCTGGGGACACCCAGTGCTACCCTAATGGAAAGCAGCTTTGCAGAAAAGGCCATGGCGAGTTCCAGCGGACACCAAGCTGTACACAAGCAAGTAACGTGGCCTTGTGGAAAAGCATTAGGGATGCATTAGGCAAAGCATTGCAAGCAACTTAAGGAAGTGATCCTTCTTTCTCTGCTCAGCACTGGTGAGGCCACACCTGCAGTTCTGTGTGCAGTTCTGGAATCCCCAGTCCAAGAGACATGGACTTACTGGAGAAAGTCCAGCAAAGAGCAGCAAAGTTGATGGACTAGAATATCTCTTCTGGGGAAAGACTTAGAGCTGGTGCTATTCAACCTGGAGAAGAGAAGGCTCAGGGGGATCTTACCAAGTTGCCTAGAGAGGTCACGTGGACTCCATACTTACAGATACTCAAAAGCCAACTCAAAAAACATGTTCTAAATGGCCATGCTTGAGAAGGGGTATTGGACCAGATGACCTCCAAAGCTGCCTTCCAACCTGAGAATTTCACTCTGCACATCTTGACTTTTTTCCCCGATTCCATGTGAAAGTATGTTTACTCAGGTTTCTTACTGGTTTGCAATAGAATGGGGCTTGCCTTTAATTGATTTCCTTACTTTGAAAAGTTTTACAAAGCAAGGGTTGGTATGCTAACCTCTTATGTCTTATTGGATAATTTTAATTTCTGAACACTAGTTTAGCACAGCTCTTATACTGCATCAGCAAAGCAAAAATGAAGTTTCAAAACTGGACTTGAGATACCAGTGGTGAAACAGTGCTGCAAACAAATGTCTCACACCTTATCCAACAAATATTTCAGCATTCAGTATTGCCTATTGGTTGTATGTAGTTAACTAAGAAAAAAATCATCTTAATATTGCAAGGGTAAACAGCTATGAAAACAACTAAGGAATTACAATAATTAAATGTTGTATATAGAGTCTACCTGCAGGGAAGCTTTACTTTAAGGGCTCATTTAGGTATTGATAGACTACGATATGGGCTAAACCATGCTTGAGTTTTGCAGTATTTTCAAAGTCATAAAATTATGCTCAATGTTTCCTGAGTTTCCCGAAAGTCGCTTAGTCTAGTTTTATTGCTTCTGGGTATCCAAGTTAAAAATGAATATGTATAGAGTAGAAACAAGCATTTTAGGGTTTTTATTTACAATGTTCAGAGATTTTCTGACATTAAGAGATTAAAAAGATTTGTAGCTCTCTACATATAAATTGCACTGTGTACCTGATGTTTTCTATACAAATTTTATTTGTACTGTAATGTCATTATACCTATAAAAAGGCAGAATTATTTATACTAACAGTAGAACAACAGCACTCATTTCTTTCTAACAATATGTTGATGTCTCAGAGATTTTGAAAGATACTATACATATGCTCTACAAATTTCTTTATGCATTTCTCAACGTTATCTCCTTGTGGACATTTTAGAGTAAGGATAAATTCACTTAATGACTCTGTGTGACTTCATTTGAAAAAATTGATTTTCTCCTGAATAATTGATGTATTGGTGATTAATTACAAAAAACCTTTTTATCTCTGCACAGTGAATAGATTGACAGTAAAAACTTATATGCTAAATAATTTATTTTTTCAATCTCCCAATCTATGAGAAGTGATTTTGCTTTAAAAACAAACAAGAAATACATATAGCAAAATGCTATAAAATCAGTAGGAAATTTTTTTTCTAGGATGAGGCTTTATAAATACAGCTACAGTGACATGGTTATGACTCAGTAAGTGATTATTCAGGACACTTACTATACCACAAGTGACAATAAAAAATAGTTAGCTCTACACAATCAACCATGTGCATTGAACCAATACTTACGGTGAGGTAGTTTAAAGAGAAATATTGCTTATGTAAGTTGAAGACATTATAAATCCTTATGTAAGCGTATAAAATCTTTTCTATAGAAACTTGCCTAATAACTCTAATACGATGTTTGCTATCTATGATATGCCTTTATATAAGCTAAACTTCAAAAAAGACCTTTAATTGGAGTGCTATGACTACAAATAGTGATGGAGTATCTCTATGGTCTGTGTTGTATGATTCAAAATCCTTTCTATTTGTTGAACTAGCAGGGATGAAAAGTTCTATTCACATATCTCAGGTGGGGCTGTGAGGTGGGACTCTGAGCAGAGAGAAGACACAGTTTTAAAAGCGGAAAGTGTTAATGGGAAAATTTGAAAGTTTCTTTCAGTTATATGTCTTGATTCAGTACTGTAGGAAAACAGTAAGCAGGCGGAATGCACAGATTCAAAACATTATGAGGACTAAACCAAATTGCAGCAAATTGTACTTGGTTCAGGCAAAGGTTCAGAGAGCAGTAAGCCACAATGAGGCAGAGAACAGCTCCATCTGCTTCAGTACCCTCTTTGCAGTAGTGGCCATTAACAGATTCATATATATTTCTTTTGAGTAATCTTTCATATTCTAGTGATGTGTGTCTCAGATGCTTCCAGATGTTTCGCCTCTGTATTCAGTAGTCCTGTATGAGTATTATTTCTGTCACTTAATCTAGTCCAGTTTTGACCCATAAAGTCAACTTCTACTCCATGATCTGGAATGAAATTCCACATCTTAGCTATATATTAACTTCCCTTTGTTTTGGACTGTGTGCCTATCTTGTGTTGTGATTCCTAATACCTGGGTTTGAAAACATAGTGAACACCACATTAATATTAAACCACTCCACTTACAATTTTGTGTTACTTGACAATTTTCCACTCAGTCCTACATCTTGCAGGCTCAAGAGACCTCATGTATTCAGGTTTTTTTATATGAACAGTTCATAGCTTTTCTCATCGTTGCTGACCATTACTCTCTGATAAAAGAGGATTAGAAACATGTATAATTTCAAGATTTGATGTATCATAGGTCTGCACAGTGACACAATGATATTTTTTTTCCTCTTTTACCTATTATTATTCTAATAGCCTATAGCATTGTATATTTTCAGCTATACCGAATGCAGGTTTTCTGAACTTAGGTTTTCTTATCATCTGACTGTATAAATCAAAGAATTTTCTCTTGCCTGGTTGTGGTGGATTGACCTTGGCTGGACGCCAGGTGCCTACCCAGCCACTCTATCACTCCCCTTCCCAGTTAGACAAGGGAGAGAGTAAGGTGGAAAAAAAATTACATGTGGGTTGGGATAAGGCACTTTATTTAAAGCAAAAAAAGGAGGCGAAGCTTGCGCGTGCAGAAGTGAAAGATAGCAGGGTTTATTGTCAACTTCCCATGAGCAGCGATGGTCGGCCACTGCCAAGAAGCAGGGCTTCGGTACACATGACGGTTTCTCAGCAGGCAGCCATTGGAGACAATGAATGCCCCCTTTCCTGCTCCTTGCCTTAGCTTTTACATCTGAGTTGATGTCATATGGTATGGAATACCCCTTTGGTTTGGGTCAGCCGGCCTACGTGGGTCCCCTCCCAGGATCTTGCCCTCAACTGAGGGAGGAATGTTACCGTGCTGATGCTGTGCTCAGCAGAGGTCAAAACACCGGTGTGTTATCAACACCCTTTTAGCCAACGCAAAGCACAGAACCGTGAGGGCTACTAGGGGGAAATGAACTCCAGCTCAGCCAGACTCAATACACTGATATTTCAGAAGCTCTGAGCACATCATTGCACTGATCAGACTGAGATTGTTGATTTTTAATTCAATGTGTTCCACTTTATATTAACAGTACTGAATATCATCTTCCTATTTTTCTCCAGTTAGTATTATGAATATAATTCCTGTAGTTCTTTGCAATCAACATTTGTCTGCTCAATTGTGATTGATTCATATTGCTTACAATCTTTACTACCTCCCTGATATTTCCATATCAATTATGAACTTAACATAGAGCACACCTCATGGTGATTCTACCGGTTCTTTCATGTGTCATGGAAAATTATAATTTGTTCTGTGGCTTTTGTTCTTAAACCTGCTTAATATCTGTGAAGTCTTGTTATTCCTGGCCATTTAGCTTCTTCAAGAACTATTGATCATAAATCATGTTGAAAACTCCTTGGAAGTCCAAGTAGACCATAACAAGTACATTTCCTTTATTCATGTACTGACTTTTTCAAGGAACTCCATGAGGTCTTTGATGTCTTTGATGTGTCTTACAAAAAATATGTTGACTCCTTCTCAGTGTATCATATCTATCCACTAAATTCTATTTCTTATTACAGTTTCTAACAATTTTCCTGGCACAGGCATCAGAAACAATGGTCAGTAGTTCCACAGAACTCCAGGGAAAAGAAGCTTAACAGATGTCACATTTGCCACCTTCCAGACTTCTGGTTCTTGAAAAAGATAAAGGGAGGGGTTTTGCACCAAACCAGTAGCTCATTATTTTAATCTCGAATTTTTCTAGAAGTATCAGGTGGATATACAAATAGGCAGTCTCTACTCTTCTTCCACCAACTTTGTCTTTCTTCCTTCTTTTATTCCATCCTTTTTATTCCTTGTGATATTGTGCATCTGTCTATGTTACTAGATCTCCAAAATTACAAAATTCCAACTTGATTTTTAATATGTCGCATTGAAAATAAGGAAAATTTTAAAAGTTGAAAACAGATGAATCCAAGCAAAAATACCTAAACTCACAATTTTAATAAACAGAGAAAGTGCGAAGATGGAATTCAGCATGCTAAGGTTTATGTCCTGAATGTAGACTTAACTAATAAATAAAAAAATCCTCTGTCAGTTTGAACATCCCTAAATTTGAAAATGGTCATAATGAAAACTAGTTTCTTATGAACAAGAGTAAATAAACTTTGAAATCACAACTGTCGCATCTACCACTCTGGGGGATCTCACATGAGGAATCACACCCTCTGTATACCATTCCAGGAAGAATCATGAGATAATTCACAAGGAAAAGTCTGGCTGATACACTGAAGTGACGCTGGCTAAAATTCAGAGCCATGTGTTGAACATGTAACCTTTTCTGTCTAATTCCCATCTTCTTAACACCTTTTTGCAACCTTACCATATTTCTTTTCTTTCCTATTTATTTGTTTTCTGTTTAATCGGATCTGATATATTCAGTCAAAACTACTGTGAACTATGACCAGCAAAACAACTACATCTGCTGTTACAAACAACTTGACACAGATACAATTTTGCTTATGGCTGCTGAAGTGAAAAGAGGCTGGTGGCTGCCTCTTGAAAGCAGCAAGGTTACAAACAGCAGTAAGCATCATAGAGACAAACAAATGGCATTTTACTTGCCTTTTTATTTTATTTTCTGATTTCTTGTAATTTGTCTTCAAAGCAGCAGTTTTTTTTTTCTACTGCAAATCCGGTTCTGCTCACCTTACTTTGCCTCAAAAAAGACAGTTGTTTTCATCTTTAGCACTAATATACTGACAAACTGTTTTTCCTTCTGAAATTTCTCAGAAGTAGTGAGGGAAAGGAAGCAAAAGACATTGTCAAAATGAAGACGAAAATACTTTGTATTTCTAGCTTTAAATATTTTTCCCATCTTTCACTGTATTCTAAGAAAAACCTAGCCTGCTGAAACCTCTATTAAAATCTCTGAATCTTATCAGCCCATTGTGGTTGAATGGTAAGATTGTCTTTGCATCTATGTGTGACACCCTGAGCTCAAGTGTTCCATTAAAGTCTACGCAGTTCCTAACACCCTTCTTTATTTGTCAGGAAAAAAAAACAACCAAACATCTAAGAGCTGACTGCCTTCAGTAGCTGCTGCTGGTTTAGATTTGACTCTGCCACCCATTTAGAACAGAAGCTATGAACACAGGCAGTAATACCCTATGAAGAAAATGTGCCCTTGAGGTGACTTGTTGGATACTGTAGGAAGGTTTCTCAGTGAACTCATAACCTAATTAGGAAAAGGCAAGCCAGAATCACAGGTATAACAACAGAAACAGGCAAAGATGAAGGATGAAAGAAACCACAGCAAGAGCATGTTTGTTGTACTACTTGACTTATTTAAATTCTGAGATAAATGGCAGTTTATGTGCCGGAGTGAGTATAAGCAGCTGTTCTGTTAATTTTACTTCTTCCCATGTGTGCTAGTCCTAACAGTATGGTATTGGAAACACAAGAGGTAGAAGCAGGAATGTCAGAGGAAACACTTTTTTTTTTTTTTTTCCCCATTCTTTCATCCTTTTTAAAGAAGAATCTGCAGTAAATAATCACAAAGTGCTTTAGTGTTTCCTTCAGTGACAGACAGGAAGATAGAATCTACACATAGAAGTTCAATGAAGCGTGTACTATTGTTTTGTTAGATGTTTTCTCTGCCCAGTGTTTATAAATTACAGGATTATGGAGACTTGAATACTTTACAAGGATTTTTTTTTCCTCCTTAGCTGGGATTTTCAAAGACTATCTGTATCATCATAGCAATTCACAATATGAAGGCCTTTATTTTGAAAAGCCTGCTATAAAGAGAAATTATCTGCTTTATGGATGGAGAACCTATATGGACAGTGGATAAATGAGTTGCTCAGTCTCAGATAAAATCCTGATGTACAGGTAAGGAACACACCCAGGAGACCTTGGTTCTTATAACTTCTGCCCTAACCACTTGTCCATTAGTAATTATCTGTGCATATGGTAGTACAAGACTACAAAAGCCTGAACTGGAGCAAAATCCTATTTGGTTGCCTTTACAGTGTGCAAGAGTATGTAGAGTTGTATCTCCTAAACACTTACATAGTTTTGCAGCCTCTGTGGTTCAGTATTTTGTAGCCATAGAAGTTGTCTTTATATTTGATGCTACTCAGTGGAATTTTCTTCCAAAACTAGTCTAATCAAAACTGAAGTGCTTGAAATACCCTGCAGAGATGACTTACAAATTTAAATGTACATTTCTTTTGTGAACCAAGTACCTTTATTTTATCTAATACTAGTTATTGCTCTGGAAAAACCTGTGAGTAATAACTTCATCTTTTCTAAGCAGTTGGAATTCTAGTAATAACACTAACAGTGCTCTTCTCTGTTACTGCTCCAGTCCAGGTATATCCATCCTGAAATTGGTAAGTCAGACCTACATTCAGTATGCATTATGTGGCCATGTTATGGGTTTATACTGTTTATACTGGTTTATGATCCACTTCTTTCTTAATAAACCCTATTAGTCTGATTGCTCCTTTTTTTGCCCCTCTCCCGCCCAGTAATACAAATGCAGGAGATACAAGACAGTAAGAAAGCAAACAACTCCCAGCCCATGTTTTTGGAGTATTTGAACTACTTTGTCATTTAAAAGCATTCATGATACCTAGAACATCTGTTTGCCTGTTTGTTTGTTTGGTTGTTTTTTTTTCTTGAAGTGCTAGATTTGGGGTTTTTGTTTGTTTGGTTTGGTTTGATTTTTTATTTGGTTTAGTTTTTGTTTTGTTTGTTTTGGTTTTGTTTGTTTGGGGTTTTGTTTTGGTTTGGTTTGGTTTTGTTTTTTTCCAAGTTAGAAAAACAAATAATATAAAACAACTTTCTAAATAAGAGAAATTTAAAAACATCCATTTCTTTCCAGGATCTCTTATCTTTCCTCCTGCATTGTCACTGAGTTGAGCTGCTCACGAGTCTGCAGCTTGGACCAGGCAAATTTTCAGAGCATGAAAAGGCTAAAAATTAGATTATCATGCATTGGAAACATCCATTGAAATTGGCTTGTTCTGGTAAAAAATTTACCTTTTAACAATCTTTATTTTCTAAAAGAAAATATTTGCTGGCAAAATACTGCACTAGTTATTTGTTTTACTAAGCACTGTAAAAGTATTTAAGTACATTTTCTAAGGATGTGTTTGCTAAGTGAAACCTCCCTATAATGTGTAACATTAGACTAGACTAGGCTAGAAGACAAAGAATAGTTGAGTTGGAAGGAACCTACTATGATCAACTAGTCCAACTGCCTGAACTCTTCAGGACTGATTAAAAGTCTAGGAAGCCTGTTCCCTTGTTTGACCATTTTCTTAGTAAAGAAATGCTTCCTAATGTCAAATCTGAACTTTCCCTTATGCAATTTTGAACCATTCCCACATATTCTGCCATTGGATATAAAGGAGATCAGCACCTCCTTCTCAAATTATTCTTCTGAGAAAGATGTATAGAACAATGAGATTGCCACTTTCAGCCTCTTTCTTTCCAAATTAAACAAACCCAAAATCCTCAGCTGCTCCTCATAGGGCATTTCTTCCAGCTCTTTCACCAGCTCTGTTGTCCTCCTCTGGATGCATTCAAGTGCTTTAACAGCCTTTTTGAATTGTGGGACCCTAGAACTTCACACAGTACTTAGGATGAAGCCACATCAACATTAAATATATTAGTTTTAAAAACTTTAGTGCAACACAAAAAATACTTCAGCTAATGCCAGAAGTGCTGAGCTGCTCCTAAACCACTGTGAGTTTTCCTAATCCTGACCTATACCTACTGGGAGGTGGTAACAAGTATCTGGGCACCTACCAGCTAGCTGAAGGCCGGCTGGGGTTCTCTACTCCATCATTAAACACTGCATCTTTCTGAACTTCCAAGACCAGCGCTAAGAACAGGTACTACTAGCTTCACTTAGTTACTTGCCTTTGGTTTATTTTTATTCCCCTTGTGCATTCCGGTCTTTGGTTTGCTACATACTCAAGAAAGCCCTTTTTTTTTATATTGTTTAACTTTTCTTTACTTTTTTTTAGACACAAGCATGGATAATGAAAAAATATTACGGCTTTACATCTGTATACCACCTGGCACTGAGGAAATTTTCAGGGAACAGAGCAGCATATTGCAATTAATACAACTGTTCCTGCTACTCAACCAATGTGTGCCCATTAAAGCCTTTGTTTATGCCCCTCAGCTGCATCATTTCCTATAAAAAGTGCATAAAAACAACTGCACCAATGGCTAGTGGTTCAGAATCTCTGGAATAACATGATGAAAGGTGAAACTAAGAAAAAAGGATTGGTTTTCTTAGCAGTAATGTTGCAATTAATTCATTATTATTGTTATGAAAGACAGCTTTAAATAGTTCTTGTAGGAGCTGTACCTCCATACAGATAAAAATTAAGTGCAACTATTCTGATCTGTGGCAACTGTGCTCATTATATCAAATGAACAGAGGAAACAAAATAAATAGGGTCTGGATGTTATTTAGGGAAAAGTAAAAGTTACCATGTTCTGCAGCTCTTTACTCTGAGTTGTTATATGGATTGCTAATCATTAACTATGAGAAGTTTTCATTTTAAGGTTATGCTATACTTTAATTTTAAACATATTATATGTAGACATTATAAATTACTAATTTTTGCCAAGACCCAAGTAAGACAGAATAACGAATGAATAGAAATATTTTTCTTTATACTGCATCTTGATAAAACTTCTTTATGATGCAGATCATCATCCTAGCTGCGATTAATGATGGGAATCTGTGAGAAGAGCTTCTGTGCTACAAAAGCTTGTTGAAATTTGTAAATATTTTTGGTCAGTGTTAAACTAACTGGCAAAAATGAAATAAGGGAAAAAAAATCCACAACCAAAACCTACATATCTCCTGGGGCATTTCAACCTGATCTTCTACTGCAACCTTCTGCTCAAACAGTATAATTGCACAAAAATATGTTACATGCTTGTATATTTTTCTGGATTCTAATATCAGAGTTAATTAATGTTCTTACTTGATTTTCAATACTTGAGGAAAATTCAGAAATCTACATATTCTGTAATCTAGTTCAGCTGATAAGAAGCAAGTAGGAAACTATTAGAAGTGATGGAAGGTCTTTCTTCAAGGTGCTTGATAACATTTGCTTTCTCTGTTAGCAACACAGTGTTAGCCTTCTATCTCCGTCCTTAATGCTGACTTTGGGCTCTCTCTCTTTTTTTTGAAATCAACACTAATCACAGCCCAAGTAGGCATATACAAGCTCATTTAAGGATACCAGTGAGCAATTTAAATACAAGAATACCAAATTTAGAGTGAGCATCACACTGAACCCTTCCAGCTCTTCTGGGTGGTTAGTAGGTGACTGAGGTTCATATTTTTATATGGAGACTAGATTTAGGGATCAAAGGTTGAAAGGTTCTTACTCGTCTCAGATAATCATTTACCAACTCTCCAAAAAAGTCCCTGCAACTTCTTGTTTGTAGAACTGTGGTGAAAAAGTGAAAGCCTACAACTGTGAAGGGGGTAATTAGTTAATAGTCAAATATGTATCAATAGTTTACATAGGCCATAGAAGAAGTTACTAATTGGCTTGTTCTGAGTACCTCATCCAACTCCTTCCCAGCAGTCTTGGACTATGAGTGACTCATTGCATCTCCCCTGGGTCCTTGCCAGCCTTGCTCTACAACATGTGATAAGCTGTCAGCAAGTCTTTGCTAGCCAACATCGAGACCATGTCCAGATGATGATTTACAAAAACCTTCATAACATGTGCTGGTTTTGAAAATCAGCCATTTCAACAGTGACATATAAGACCCCGCCACTCTTCCTGACTGAAGTGTCTTCTATCAAACCTCCTACTTCATTTAGTGGTCAAAGCACATTTACATCTGTGTGGAACAATCTGTTGCTGTGATATATGTAATCAGTTGCCCAAGAAAATAATTTTCATCATAGTTAAGTCAAAAAAATATAAAATTTACTTGCGTTCTGTCATCTTGTCAAACAAGCAAAATGAGTTCAACCTCTCTGTCACTTTGTGTTCATGAAACTGATTGAAGTATTATACTGTAAACAGCCCAAAACCTGAAAGATTTTCCCCCTTCTGACATGGTAGATATTACTGAAGGTCATTTTGGGGGTAATGTGTGAATCTGACAAGTAGTATCCAGAAAGACTTTCTTTTATTGATTATACAGGGTATAAATAGTGTAGCATATATCTTCCTGCTAGCAGCTTTCATAACATTGTATCTAAACTGTGTTTCACCCAATTCTCAAATATTTTTTTCCCCCGTATTTAAAATACCAGTTTAGTCAGAGTTGCAGGTATGATTTTAAATAAATTATAGGAAGTCTTGTCTTAAACTTGTCAAGCATGTTATGTCATGACATCAACATGAATACTCAGAGTGGGTCAGAGGTTCATCAAAGAAGTTTACTGTAGATTTAAAAAACTAAATAAAATTTCAATTGGAATTAAAGTAGACAAATAAAACAGTTAACTTCCCTGGAAGTCAGTTTCAAGTTTGGAGAAGCCATGTTTAGCTACAATTAAGTAATGTGAAGAATATCATAAGCATCATGTCACACAAATACATTTTGTACACATATATACAAAAGGAGACCCAAGGTATTTTCTAGTTGCATGTGAAGCTTAAATCATATTTCAGTGGCTAGATCTTAGAACAACATCACAATCTAATCACTAAAAATCCAAAAGACATTTTTTCTTTATTTTTGAATGCTAGCACATCAATGAAGTGGCTGAAATAATTTCAGACAGTAGAAATATTAAATAATGTATTTAGGACATGAATAATTTTTAAAATAACTCTAAGATGTTTCTTTATGTCTAATTAAACTTAGTTGTAAAAATGTGAAAGAGATTGGGGAAAGAGATACTTCTGTTTTAAAATATATGACTTACACAGAAAAGTTCAAAATGTTCCTCTTGTTTGGTGTAGGTAAGCCTCAGCATTAGGATTACGCTTTCCAGTGGAAATCTAAAAGCACATGCTGTAACTGAATAGCTGATACATTTTCTTCTTAGTGTAGTTAACATGATCAAGAAAGTTTTATTTTAATTAACTTGAGATTCAGAAGGATTTGAGGATTTTCAGCATTAAACTACCTCCCTTGTTCCTGTAGAAACAGCATCTCTTATCATGCTCATTCTGTAAAAAGGAATACGATTTAATCCCTGTAAAATTTTCTCCTTTGATTATCATGAATATTAGTGTGTTCTTTAGAATTATATGTCACCATTTCACACTCAGAGACATGTTGAAAGTGAGTAAGAAAATTAGGGCACTTCACTGCTTATATGGATGGTTATACTGCAAAGATTACATATTAATAATGCTAATTTGTATTACAGTAGCACCTGGAGGCCCTTTACGAAATTAATACCTTACTGTGCTAAGTGTGGTGCTCACACATAAAAAATAGTTCTACCTCTTAGCAACCTCCAGTCTCAACACATAAGACTGACAAAGATAGGAGAAATCAAGAATTAATTCACCAAATTTCACAGATGGAAAACTGTAGCACAGAGGTTTACGTCTGTCAGGTTTGGTTTATTTGGATATTTTTCCCTGAGAAAGTTTTGCCACTATGATTTAATATATAAATTTAAACTGAGAGAGTTTAACCAGTATGAAATATTTGTGAACAGTCTCAATAAAATAACTTACCTTTTTTCAGCTTAGCAGAAATCATTTGGGAACAGATTTACCTAAACCCAAATAAGCCACTCTTATTCCTAAAGCCTAAGGTCCACGTATCTTTTGCATTCAATTAAAATCCATTTTAATGATACAATTCCCATGAATGCATGTCTTAAATTGTAAGTACTCTCATAAATAACCTGAAAGCACAGCTGTGACTTTGACACGGGAAGGCCTGTTGTTGAGCTTATTCTCTTGATTAGGAGGACTTATTTTTCTTTATATATTCTCTCTTCAGCATCAAGATAACTTTTTGAATTTAAATCCAAATCTCTTAATCAGTTGAAACAAAGTGTCAAATTACCCAATGCACTAGTCTGTCCATTACTTAGCATCTCCTGTGACATCTTTCCAGACTCTCATGTCAGCTGCCAGTTAATGTATTTCAACTTTTCATTAACTTTAGTGGTGAACTCGATATGATGGATTTCAGTGGAACTGTTAGCACAGTAAATATTCATGCAACTTCAGCACAAGTAAAGATATGCTCAGAGCCTGGAGTAAAATTTATAACTGAGCACACCTTATAGCTTCTGTCTAAAGAGAATTGCTAATATTTTAATATAATGCTTTTTCTTCAATCCAGGCAGCCAAACATAACCCACAAACGCAAAACCTAACTCACCAACCAACCAAGCAGAAATAAAGCCATAGCCAACAAAACGCTTCTGAGGGATTAGAAATGTCCAGCAATTTGTTTGATTTTATGACACATTGAATCGTACAGTTGTTGTTGTCCCTCTCTTTAAACAAGGAACCACTAGTACTGTGAGAGAGCCCAGACTGCTAGATGCACTGGAGCAACTCTGCAGACACTACAGTCCCAGAGGCAGTGGGCCACAAAGAAGAAAAAAGTGCTTTTAAAATATCATTAACGCAAACTGGATTTGATGTTGAGCCAAGGCAAAAATGACCAATTTTCTCAACTGGAAGTCAAAAAACATCGTTACAATCAAGGGCCGTGTCAAAAGATTTTAATTGTACATAATCTGAGTTTGGTGGCAGAGAAAAAAATTAAAGGGAGAGTTTTAATGCTGTTGAAAGAGTACTAATTATCTTGACAATGTTATAATATGTTGAACTTGTATCAGCTACTAATTAGAAATGTCACATTTGATTTGAGGGTTATATTGTATGATATATGACCAAGATTTTGTAAGCGACAGCTGCTTTTACATGCCTTCAAAAGAAGAAGGATCTCTCTTCAGAGTCTCTCTCTTCAGGTTACTCTATGATACTCTCAAGAGATGTTCCATTTGATAAACATATTAATAATATCTCGGTTGATATGTACAATCAAAAAATTGAAACTTACAGTTTTAAAAGTACTCACAGTTGTCATTCCCTCAGGGAATCCCTTAGAGGGATTTCAAGTTTTAGAAATAGCCCTATGAGGTACAGACTTTGAACATGACCTCAATAGATTTTGGTTTCACTAATACTTTCAAGTTCCTGTTGTTGCTGTTTTAGGAAGAACATCTCAAATTTTCTTATAGTATATATAGATGTCATCAATAACTGCACATGGACAGAACTGAGAGAGTTAACATGAGATATTAACTTTATTTTTGTTTGGTTTTTTAAACCAATTTAGCTTATAATTTGGACAAAAATGCAAGACAGTTATTTATTATAGATCCTGCCATACTTTAAAAATGCAATACATACACTTTCATAAGAAGATTGAATATGAGAGAGGTTCATATTACTGTCCAAAGACATTTTGTTAAATCACCGAAATGGAAGCTGGTCAGATGTTAGTAAGCTAACCCCAGAATGGTTCAAGGTTTTTTTCATTTTATGCAGTTACAAATTCAGTCCCTCTCTCAGTATCTCTTCTTTTGCCCATCTCTGGCTCTGGCTGAAGAGTCTTTCTTGGTCTTTCCAGTTTCTTCTCCATTTTCACTACACTTCCCTTCCTCCTGTCCCCTTCCCCCCTCACCCCCTTTGGGTATTTGTTCCTAAATGGCTAAAAAAAAGAGAAAAGTACAGGGAAAAAAAGAAAAAAAAAAAAAAAGAAAAAAAAAAGATTTTTGGGGAATGTTTTCAAGAAGTAAGGTATATTCAGATACCAGTCTTTTTACCTCCTTATTATCTCCTTGTTACTTTTTCTTCTCTCTTGTTCTGCACCAGCACTTTCTTTGTCTTCCCCTTCATATTTCTGTGCTTTACATTCTAGCCTTCATAGCCTTCATGATTTTTCTCTTACACACTCTGTATCTCTATGAATTACCCCTGTATTTAGGGAACCCTTTAACTTCTATATACCCTAGAACTAGAAGGAATACTAATTATACCAAGTACCTGTGAGTTGTGTCTAAATGTTTGAATGGCTGCGTTGTGGTAAACTCAGAAAAGGTATTCTAAGAAAGGAAGATTCTGCAGTGGCTGATATTTTATAATGATTGGAATTGTCCAAATGTCTGATCTACGCAACTGAATGTTCAAGCAAAATGCACGTGGAGTTTAGTAAGAGCTTCAGACAAGTCTGAGTTGGATAATATAGAGTCACGATATCAATAGCAATACTTACTGGAATGCAAGCAAGTTCTGTATGTCTTTTCCCTGCTACTTGTAGGGATAGAGATTTATAAAAATAAGAGACAATTCATGGACAATAAAATTTATCAACACACAACAAATCTTTCTCAGAAGACTTATTTAAAGCTGCTAATGGATAGGAATCATGTTTGCTTTCCAGCAAAAGCTCTAAAAATTTTAGCAGTCACTTCTAAGCATTATTTGGGGGAAAATTGCTTCATGTCCCAGTGGGATTTTTGGGCTGTGTAGTATTGCATGTGTATGGAGGTGGGCGGCACACTTTCTCTCTTGTCTGTTTCAGCAAGGAAACACAAGTAGAAGATAAAGCAACAAATGCGCATCCACCACCCAATAACACTTTCTTGACTTTAAGACCAGTGTGTGTATAAAACAGCCAACTGACAGAGCCAGCAGTGTGCCAATGCCTTATCTCTCTGCTAAGCTCATCCAGAGTGTTTGATGAAGTACACTCAACAAGAAGGAACCATGAAGATAACAATGAAGTGCTTGCAACCTTTAAGTTCTGCAAAGCTCTTGCATCACGACTGTGGCAAACCATGAAGAGACATCTCCTCTCTACCATCCCTCCTTTGCTTTTTTTTTAGTGCAAGACATTTTCATTTCCCTGTAGAAAAAAAAAAAAGGATAGTTTTATACCTGGACCCAGTGTGAAATACTTTACTGATTTTAACATTAAAGGTTTCTGTGTTGGTGAGTCCAGAAAACTTCATTAAAAACTAGTGTGAACACAATTATTTAAAGATGCTGATTGTTTCTGTATTGCCCTGGAATTATTTCTTTGCAAACACATATAAAACGGTGCCAGGTGTAGGATGAAAGGCAGCGCTGCTACTTGATCTTGGTAGTCAGAATTACAATAATGCACAGCTCAGTAGCACATTAACATTTTCAAAGACTATGATTTCCATTTCTTATCATAGCAAAAAGAAACCTCAAAACATAAAAACATAAAACAAAGGAAAGCAAGGTGCAGAAAGAGTATTAGTTAATTTATCATCTACCTGAAATGCTAAGTGGAGCCAAGTTAAACTTTTAGAAACATAAATCACATTTGTCATACTTAAGTAAATTTCTGCAAATATTTGCTTTCCTTTAAGCTTCAAATATAATGTAAAAAATGTTTTTAATGGTGATCATCTTTTGATAGATTATGTATGGCATGATTTGTAAGTACATTTTGCAGTGATCTGAATATTTGTGCTTGAGATGCTGCAGCACAGGTGACAGTAAAGTGACACAGAGCAGAAAGCAACAATATTACCCGTATTCTCTGTCAAAGCTGTTATCGTTTGGCACTGGTGCTTGCACTGTACTTTCATGATGGACCTCTGGCAGCTGCTGTTCGTAACACAACCCCAGCTGAAAAGATTGATACCAACCTTCATTTAAATAAAATAACTTTCTTTCTGAAAAATGGTTGGAATATACTTAATCATGAAAGTGGAAAATTCTAGACTGTGTGTCATGCTCACGATAGTGAAAAATGGCCCATGCTATGTAAAAACCATATGAATGTTCTTTATGTTGGATTTTTTTTTGCCAGTTAGATCTGATATAGAAGTTAAGGTTGCATATCAGGGCTTGCAATCACACTTTTAAGCATTAACTCACCCTGTGGTCCAAAAGAATTTCAGGACTTTATTAAACTGTTTCTGTGAAATAAAGTTGCCTGGAAATAAAATTAAGTGGAAAATAAAGTGAAGCAGTAACCCAGATGTTCCATATTATTTTTTCTATCAATAAATATTAGCAATAAATAATAATATATTCTACTGCATTGTGTTGGTGAACTAATATTGGCAAATTATTTACTTTTTAGAAATGTAAAATCATGAGATTCCTATTAGAGGGAGAGCATTATTTAGGATGTAAGTAATAAGATTATAAAAACAAAGGCCAGAATATACAGCTGAATATCCAGCAGATGGAGCTTCTTACCTCTTAAATGTTTCATTTTGTCAGAGTAAATTTGACTGTAATGTGGCTATTGAGATGCAGTCCTGAACTAAATATAAAAATTATAGCAAAGATTGCATCAAAACAAATAAGACAGTAACATGATCAAAAACCCTAAGCTGCTTTTAGCAGTGCTTTTTACCTGCCACACTTTCTTTATTAGCACAACTAATGATGCAAAAATAAGAATATTTGATTAGGATATAATGAACAGATAGATATTATTATTATAGTTTACCCTCTGGTTTTATTTTGGCTGTGAAGGTGTTTTGGTTTGTTGTTTTTTTAATCTTTTTTTTTTTTTTTTTAATATCCAAATTTGTATGTTCAAAGGCTAAGCAGTAATTTGTATTAATTTCTGCAGATTTTAGTACCAGAAAGCACCAAGTCATATTTTTAAAAAATTCAGGAAGACATCGAATACTGAGTTGAATATAACTTAGAGAAATGTTTTCAGAGACTCTACATGGAATTAATTAACCTTGACTTTTGGTGAGAACATATTAGAGGCTATGACAATTTTTTAATGAGATACGGTTATAATTTGAAATTAATATTTTTTAGGAAAACTTGAGACAGCTTGAGAATAGGCTAATATGTCCATATTTCTGCTATAGAATGGTATTTGAACAAGCCTTTAGTTTTGAAGGAGAATAACATTTACCCCCTTATATACAGTGTGTTTGTGCAGAAAGGTTGGAACAGTGGCGTTACAGTAGAAAGCTTACTTGAAACAAAAATAAATACTTTTAGAAGGATAGGCTTTTCACACCTAGGGAAGGCAGTTACTGCACCTTCATATTTATATTCCAGGGGCATATTCAGTCATTTCCTCTGCCGTAGTCTGGATTCAGCTTCTGACTCTTGAAAAGACACCCAAGCCTCTGCCAATGTTAACAGAATTCCACCTAGGTAGGTATAAGGCTGAAGACCTTAGTATCAAGTGTCTGTGTCAGTCAGACCTAGATACCAGCAGGTATTAAAGATCTCTTAAGCAACAACAGAATTCATTAAGAGTACAAGAACTCAGTGGACTGTGTCTGTGATCTGTGAAAAGTAAAGGTGAGGTTTGAATTTGGTGGTGGTTGAAAGAAAAAGTAGTAAAAATGAATATGGTTTATTTTGCTGCTGTAAGTGATTTTTCATTAACATTATACAAGTATCTAAGAAATCTGGTACTTTTGGAATAGCACGACATACAATTCAAGGTCTAATTTCAATAAATCTCGAGTACCTTAGGATTTCTTTATGTATCAGCCAAGTTTTCATTCTGTTTTACTCAGAAAGATAGAAATCACAGGACAGATCTTGAGACCATTATTAACAACCCAGATTTGCACTGGAAAACTGGAGAGAGGCAGGGCTATTAGTTTGGATGCAGCGTCCCTTTGAATCTTTGAAACAGCGCAGGTAAGATTAGCAAACTGACTTTCAGACTGTCTGTGCCTATCACCATAAATGCATCCGAACCTGTTCCTGGCTTTAGCCATTTATTGCATATTTAAAGGCTGGAAGCCCAGAGGATGGTGGAGATATCCTATTTGATGATGGGATGACTTATGAATGATTTCAGTAAAAATTGACAAATTATCTCTGACTTTGTCCCACTCCCCAAAGCTTCTTGTGAGCTTCTTGTTTGTGCCCTTGCAAATGGTGTGTTCTCTCACAGGAGCACAAAACTGGTAAAGATTTAAAAATGCATTAAAAGTTCAGATTTTCTTTAGGACTCCATGCTTCTCTTTGCATTAATTCACGTCTGATCCTTACAGCCTTTAATGTTCCTTTTTGAACTGCTAAATCCCACCTCAAGATATAAGAATTGTTCCTTTTCCTTCCCCAAAAGCTGTTCTACTTTTCTCTAAAAAAACCCCTGTAACTCTTCTCTCTCTCTTTTCTTTTCCTCTTCCCATTCTTTGTTTTCTCCATAGACAACTGTTGCTGCATTGGAGGAAAATCTATATTTTGTAGATTCCCATGGGGCAGACTGAGAAAAAACCCTATTGGTTTCTGGTTTCTGTGCAAGGCCAGGCAAACATAGAGAGAGGCTGTGCTTACTGAGCTCCCCACCAGCAGAAGCCAGGAAAAGATGTAGCAAGAAGTTTCCCTTGTTCTGGTACTGTTGGATAGGTGGGTAACAGGGCACAGTGGACAGTGTAGGAATTAGGTTCAGCAAAGAAAACCAGGGAGACTAAAGGGAAGACACTGTTTTGCAGTCTCTTGAGGTCAGCGACAGAGGTATAGATGTTCATGCCGAGCAGACATGAGACCTCTCATCTCTAATTCCTGTTTCTTCATGGCCCTTTACAACACAGTGTTGGCAGAAATTGACAGACTGACTTTGAAGTTTGTAAAGAAAGATGCAGGCTAGAAAGAAAAGAGACCTGGACTTGACAGTTGGAGCTAGAAACACTGTACAAGCTTTCAGGGGTCCCTGAGGCCTCTGCTTTTAAATCAGTGAAAGAACAGCTCTATGTGAAAGAATAGGGGCCAGTTGTACTCCAGAGTGGGAGAATGGGCTCCTGAGGCTCTGCTGAATGAAAGGGAAAATGAAAAGGAGGGAATGCTGCTCAGAAACAATATTTCATATGCTGTGGAGTTCAGCTGTCCCTTATCAGTTCAGAGTAGGAGACTGTAGCATGACATGGCAAGGGTTAAGGTGAGAACAGAGGGCAAACTGCATAGCCATAGGCATAAAAGTGTCTGTGAAAATGGTTTACTCAGGGCCCTCCAACACTACATTATCCATGGTGGTAACAGCATGGGAGTGGCTGTTCATGCCATACTGCTGAATGGTATAGGATGCTTTCAATAATTTCTCTTAAAGAACACTGATGGATGGAGAATATGCAAAGCAGATAATGTTAATAAATGTCCTGTTTGTAAAAAGTACTGCAAGATACAAGGGAAAGATAGGAAGGAAAGTCATACGTTAAAGGAACTGTTTATTCATAATAAACACTCATAAAAGAGCAGAAACATAATTGCTTAGAAAGCATATGAGATTTATTGTTCACATTCTCACTTTACATAAATCTTCTTTGTTACTTGTTTCAGCATTGTATACATAAAATGTTCTAGACGTTTTGAAAACAATATAGCAAAGCACACAACAAAAAATCTAGCTCCTATGGTATGTGTATTTCAGACAATATCATTTTATTAACAAGATCTAAAAAAGAAAATGCAGAAATGGGTCAGCAACCCACTTAAATGACTTTACAGCATTATCAATGGTGTATTTATAGAAAATAAATTCAACTAACCTGACTGCTAAAGTTAACCACAGGAGGCCATTTCTTATATGACAAGAATATGTCAAGTATGCACACTATGGCAAGGTGTATGGTGGTGAGACAGTAGCGTCAGATAACTTGCATTTTATGGAGTGGACCTACATTTTATTTGGTTTGGTTTGGTTTGGCTTTTGGAAAGCTGCAATTAAAAATACCTAATTATTTCTTAGTATGGCTGCAGGTAGTATTTAACTGAAAGCAACACAGAGAAAAACAAGCTTGTGAATCTATAAAGGGATCAGAATAATGTAGTTATGGTAGTTAAGGTTTAGTGCGAAAACAGTTCAAAAAAAGTAGGATTTTAATTTAAAATAACATCTCATTAGTTGGTTTAATTACTCACTGCCAGCCCTAATTGGTTTTTAAGGCTGGAAACAGAAAAACATAACACTTAGGAAAAAGAAGGGATTTTTTCCTCTGGTAAGTTTGACACAAGATGAAGGTTCCCTGGGCAAAGTATAAGATTCTGATTAGATTTCTTAGCTACTTTGAATTATCCTGATTATTCTGTATTTGGAAATTAATTCAAACAGCTACAGTATTGATTGCATATTTCTCTAACATTTCCTAAACTTTTCCTTGTTAGTAACAAAATTCTTTTAGAAGTTCTTAATTTTATTCTGAATTCTATTTTTAAGACCCCTATGTAGAAAAGTAGCTTACTAGGTGATGATTTGATGTGCAATAAACTTGCTTCTCTCCTCATAAGCATTCTTATAGAGAGTTATCATCAACCCTCTGTTCATATGATAGCAGGTATAGGTAGCTGCCAGAGACCACGGCACATAGAGTTTGCTCTATGTCTTGGTAGCACAGAACAGAAAGACCATCCCAGTTCCCCAAAATAAGATGAGCAATTGACCTAGAAAATGAGTAATAATTAAAAAAACTACTTAGTTTTTACTTTTTATTACTCCAGTACAAAATTTATGTTAAATTTTGAGTTAGACTTAGGGACTACGTGTTCTTATCTATCAGAGTAGGGAATTTTGTGGCTTCTCTAGCCACGACTGAGATTTCTGCTTCTTTACCCATAGAATTCTGGGCTTCTTGGGTTGATTCTATGGATGACTAACTAGAAAACCACTAGAAGCAGACAAACAAAAATCAATAAATCCACCATCACTTGGTGATGGTCATGAAGAAAATGTCTGGCATTTAGACTTGATGTACACTATGCTAAGTTTGTTTCTAATTAGACTTTACTAATAGTTTTCTTTCCCCTTGGCCCAGAAATCCAGAACACCTTGAAAGAGTAGTTCTTTAAAATGAAATCTTCCACATTCAGGTGCCGCAGCTTTCATAAGAATAATGAATATTCTAAGAGAGCATGTAAAACCACAGGAATTACAGCCTATTATCTTATAAGAAAATCTTCCAGATTGAGTCAAAACATGAAACAGTGTCTTATCAGCTCCAGTTTGATTAAATATCTCAGAGCAAATTAGGAAATAAATCTTTCAATCAGCTTCTTGGAAAATCAAGGGTAAGTTTTATAACCAGTGCTTGCTTAGTCTGACAGTGGTAAGTACATTTTTCCCCAGCTGTCTCAGATGCAGCTACTGTGTCTCACTTTTGACATTGACCCCAGCAGACATTCTTACACTTCCCTTGGACTGGATCACCTCTGAAGGCTTTCTTCCTGAGTTCTCCAATAAGATGAAGTGTTTTGGTATTTTACAATGATTTCTCTGCCTTTCCTGCTTTGGAGGAACCTGTTGGAGATTTAATTGGGAAGCTTGGAGTCAGGCTATGCCAATGACCTTTGGTTCTGTGGCTCCTTCCTGTGTTAGCCATTAGTTGCCTTAATTAGTAGGTAGAGAATATTAAGGCATTCATATCAGCCAGGTGATTGTTGTACCCAAGGATCCCTAAGCACATTTATTATTTGGGTTTTCAATTTGGGCTTTTGATTAATAGCTATAATATTGTAAAGGGTAGTCAAAATGCTCTTGTCAAATATCTTTGAGTCAAAGCAACTTTTAAAAATTAATGTGAAGCAGATATGTTTCACTTGAGTCACTTTTTCCCTATGCACTTTGTAAAACAACCCCAAAATCATGGTTCTGTTCAATGTTTAATTTTCCAAAACTGAAAGTAACAGAACTTAAAGGTACCAAGATTTTAGAATCGACCTTTCTAAAATTTGTGAGTGTTCATTGGTTTTAACCTTCAAATTTCTAGCTGATTTGGGAATATTCCTTACAAGGACCCACTTTTTTTAAGTGGTTGTAACTACAAGTTAGTGGAAAAGTTAAGTCTGGAGTTCTTAGTTTTAATGGATGAAATGTTTTTCGGGAGTGGCCTTGATCATGAAATCAGTTTGCCCCTGGGCTCCCAAATCCTTTTAACATTTCAAGGCCAAGGTATTTTCCTATATCTGTGTTTTTGAAGATGGGATTTTTGTGCATATTGATTCATTCTTTGTCGAGTCAGTCTTGACTGGTAACTGTTGTGATATTGTCAGTTAAATATTGATTACATATATATTTATCAGATCTGTCTATATGTTGGAGAAGATGCTTTAAAATGTAGAGTATATATTGAAATAAGGCAATAGGATAGTAGAATACTTGGGTAAAATTACATCTATGTTTCAAATAATTGAAAAAATTACAAATATTCTTAAGATATATTAGTAATGTAGATGCCTTTACAGTTTTTAATATAATCTTCCTAGCACATTTTCCTAAAGTAAAAAAAGAAAATAAAAGAAAGAAACAAAAAGGACAGTAATTATAGTTGCTTTCTTGCAGCTTTTAGATTCTCTGAGACATCTTTATGACCAATCATGATACCTCCTCATTTGAGAGTTAATGAGCCAAAAAGATGAAAGTTGTTTCAGTTCTTGTGTTTCTACTTCCACTGCTGGATTTGTTCCTGTTCTTCAAGTCATCTAAAAGGGTGAATTAAAAAAATAAAGATTTCACTGCTGCATTCTTGAAGCAATATTCGTATTGCAATTGATTGCATTCTTAGTAATGACAACCCTTTATATAGTTGCTTATATGTGTGAATTATGTGGCAAATAAAAACAAATAAAAAAAATGGTTTACAAATTCAGATGCTCCACATCTTGAATGGTAGCTCCCATAAAATGTATACATATACATGTATATAGCTAATGATTTAAAAGAAAATATAAATATGCCCACTGTAATGAGGCAGTTATTAGGTAGCATTCCTGCTTCAAGAAAAGGTCATAACTTGAGACACTTAGAACCTGCATTACTCCTTTAACCTCAGCTACTAGATAATGCCCCTGTAGGTAATGTTATACAAAATACCTACTAGAGCATTAGTTGAGCATTAGTAGAAGTTTCCAAAAGATGTATTAGGTTATTTTGTTACCAGTTTAAGTCACCCCTGGCATAGATATGGGGTTTGGAATATCGAAATCTAGGAATGTTAAAAAAAAGAAATAAAAACCCACCACATTTCAAGTCCCTGAAGGAAACAATATCTGGTGAAGTGGGAAGAGAGAATTTCTTCATTATCCATTATTCTTCATTTCTGTTAAAGACAATATATGTCGGGACCTATATGTGCCTTGGATGTCAATGTCTTTTTACCTGAAAAGATTTTTTTTTGCACTCTGTCAGTCCAAATGGCACATCCATGCAGAACCAAAAGAATGAAAATAGAAACATTTACCCAGAAACTGGACTGCAACCTCAAATATTGTTTTAGGGTTTTACTAGAAGCAGAAGTAGTGATGTTTGGCATTTACACAATACTACATTTTTGACCAAACTCTTCTACTTTTTGATCAGCCAAGGCATATGGCTGTTCTGATTGATATGCACAATCTTCTAAACATAGGATTTCATTTAGGACCTTGCTCACAGCTAAAATTAAGCAATATTGAGGAGATTTCAGCCAGGATTAGCAGAAAAGCTGATTGAGAATGATATTTTTTATTTTGAGAGTCATAAAAAAAATTTGCAAAAGAGTTTTTGAACAGGACTCAAGTGTGAAAACAGACCAAATGAAGCCCCCAAAGGATTCTTCAAATAACTTTTTA
The DNA here is from genome assembly GCA_013399855.1 of Oxyruncus cristatus. Classification (NCBI taxonomy): domain Eukaryota; kingdom Metazoa; phylum Chordata; class Aves; order Passeriformes; family Cotingidae; genus Oxyruncus; species Oxyruncus cristatus. The sequence continues at coordinate 41,826 of VXAY01005017.1, forward strand.
ACTTCCAGCTTCACATTCCTGTATTTTCCTCTACCTCCTAAGCAGGAATGACCCAGAACAAATCATATGGGATAAAAAATTTCAAGCTGCACCCTAAAGAAGAATTTTAGGCAAGAAATTGATCATACCTAATTTTAAAACCAGAATAATCAGAAGCAAACAAGATTAGATACCAATGAGAGGGAAAAAAAAAGGAAAAGATCTGACAGATGTTGCAGTACAACTTTGAGCAAATATTTAAATTATTCCATCTCTCCTCTTATTAGATAACAATTGTCCCAGTTCTTCCAGTCAGCACCTTTGATCTTCTTTTTTTTTTTTCCCCCAGCAAGCAGATGCTGTGTCACTGGTTTTCTAAGTAACCTGGGTAGCTTTCTAGACAAATATATCCTGTACCTTAAATGGAGTTTTTTGTTTGGAGTTAAAAATAAAAGAAAAATCCCTGTGAATTTCCTAAGTCCCATTATATTATCTGCAATAAAACATTGTACATTTTGTTCTGGAGTAATTTTTTCCTGATACGGATAACCAAATTTGTTTTCTGACTTTGATAAAATTTTCTTGAAATATTCTTGGATATTTTTGTGAATCTCAAGATGATCATAAAACAAGAATTAAGAAACATAGTGTATAAAGATGTCATGCCTTTTGTAGGATTAAGAGACATTTGCTTATATACATTATGATGTGTTTTGCCTCCAGTTGAGTATAAAAATAAGCATCTCATGAGACAGCAAACGTAATGTGATTTTTTTTCTGGCTGCCTTAAAAGAAACATAATAAGTCAATTTGCATTTTGAAATCTACTGAGAGCAACAATGGATTGTTAAGTTCTTCTCAATTCCATCTAGTGTAGCATGTAGAGGGTCCCCTGCAATATCACATTAGTGACACCTTTATTATCTGAAACTATTTCTATGTGCAAGCAAAACTATTCCTGTAATATTCCTGTCTCACTGAGTGTTGTATACATGGAAGACTGATTTGTGTTCCCATTCTTGTTTTTTTTATGGTTCACTAAGTGTTGATGAAGTCGCGTGTGTGAGCTGTGGACTTTTGTGAGCTATAATATTGCTTTGGCACTATTACTGCATGCATGGGCAAGGATAATAAGAGAGCAGTTTCTCTATTCCATAAATTTCTGTACATTTGTGAGATAATTGTAGTATGGTACAACAAGTAAAGGAACTTTTATGTTCATGTTTTAAAATAGGAGACTGATATAAAAATTTAAATTAACTCAAATAATCCTCATATGTTAACTACCAGTAAATTATGCAAGTAGCAGGTAAACAAAACATGTCTTTCATAGCTTTATATACAAGACTCCATTTGCAAGTTCTGTTTTCAACATCTAATTTAAAACTTGCTGAATAGACTGAAAAAATGCTGTCTCTTCCTATTTGTATTGGTGTTACTAGCAAAACAAACAAACAAAAATATTCTCCTTTATTGCGCATTTTCAATATATTTATACTATAGATTAATAATTAGTTTTCTAGTAGTAAGCTCTTTGTGTTAGTGCTGTCTGTGATGCAGGACTTTAAATCATACCTAGCAGGTATCAACATGGGGACATACCGGAGAGAATCTTGAAAATCTGTCTTCCTGGTAAAATGAGCAAGTATGGACCCAGAAGGATGGTTATATCAAAAAACATCACATATTTGATATTTTTCTTTTATTTTTTTTTCTCTTTCCCCAAAAGAAATGTGGTCATCATCATGCCTTGCAAATCTAATTCTACCTCCTTTTTTTTTTTTTCAAAGTTTATTTTCAAAGGGTAACTACATATCGAAAAATCTTTGTTTCTAGTTCTTATTTATTGTTGTGACTGCAGCAATGCATTGAACCCAGTATTCATGTGTTTTTTTTGCCATTGCCTTCACTGGGAGTAATTCCATAAGTAAATCAATTCAGCCATTTTTATGGGACTCACTCTTGTCCTTATGGAAACTTTCAAAACATAGTAGTATCTGAAATAAATGAAAATATTTGCTGCTTGAATAAAGAAGAAAGCATGCAAACCAGAGGAGACAAAATCAAAGCCTCGGAGATAAGCCTCAAGCATGAGTGTTTTTAGTTAGCAAACCCAGGAAACAGTAACTGACGTTTTTTACCTGCGGTGATATTCTCTGTTTTTTTCTCCATGATTCACCACTTTAATTCACAAATGATTGCCAAAAACAAAATTAAAATTTTAAATGGGATAATTTGGCATGCCTGTAAAATTGGCCTCTATTTTATTGGAATATAATACCAAGTCCTAAAGATCAATTACTAGAAAGAACTGTTCTTTTTTTCTTGTCTCCTTCCTCAGTGTTGCATTAAAATTGTTTCTCTTTAATGGGCTTCGTCTAAAATCTTCAGTGTATCTTGCATTCTGTTTACACTTTGTTTGATCTTTCAAGTCTTCAGCTAGCTTTTTTTAACATACTGATGACTGAGTTAATGACTTTTTTCTTTTTGTCAAATGTACTTGAGTTTTGCATTTGTTACTAATTAGAAATCAAATGAATGTCATTAAAGGGGTCTTGTAACCTTTTTCTACAATGAGAAAGGGCCAAGATTTCTCATCTGAAAAACTGTAGAACTGTCAGCACCCTAATGGTTTTGTCAATGTTATTAGAAGTAAATAATAAACATAGAAAATGACTTGACATGAACTACTGCAAAAGATCTACAATGAGCTTCAAAACACAGATCAATATTTTTCCAAGAGAGTGACTATTTATTGAAGGCACTAAAAGCTCTGGTGAGAGAACAGGAACATTTTCCTGTTCAATTAGCCTAGATCCCTTTCCAAAATTTTAAATGGAAAAAATTATAGCAGATACACAACATGAAAAAAATGTGATGCATTCTGCTAAAGTGTGTTTTTATGTTCTCTTTCTTAGATAGTAAAGAATACATACTTGGTTTAGGTTTGCATGGCAAGGTTTTGGTAGTGGAGGCGGGGAAGCTACAGGGGTGCTTCTGTGAAAAACTGTCAGAAGTTTCCCTGTGTCTGACAGAGGCCATGCCACACAGATCCAAGACAGACCCACTGTTGGCCAAGGTTGAGCACATCAGTGACAGTGGTAGCAGCTCTGGGATAACAGATATAAGAAGTGTGAAGTAGTCCTGTGCAATGGGAACTGCGAGAGAGGAGTGACAATAAGAGAGGAACAGCCCTGCAGACACCAAGGTCAGTGGAGAAGAAGGGAGAGGAGATACTTCAGGAGCCAGAGCTGAGATTCCCCTTCAGCCTGTGGTGCAGACCATGAGGAGTCAAGCTGTCTCCTTGCAGCCCATGGAGATCCATGGTGGAGCACAGATCCATCTATAGCCTGTGGAAGATGTGACTGAAGGAGGTTTTGACCCTGTGGTAAACCTGCACAGGAGCAGGTTCCTGGCAGGACCATGGAGAGAGAAGAACATGCTGGAGTAGATTTTCTGGCAACACTTGCCTCCCCACAGGGGACTCACAGTGGAACCTGTTCCTGAGGGGATTGCACCCCATGGAAGGGCCCCACATTGGATCAGTTTGTGAAGAACTGCAGGCCATGGGAAGGACTCACATTGCGGAAATTCATGGAGGACTGTCTCATGAAGGAGGGACCCCATTCTGGAGCAAGGGAAGAATGTGAGGAGTCCTCTCCATGGGAAAGAAAGAGTGGCAGAGACAACATATGATGAACTGACCACAGCACCTATTCCTCATCCCACTGCACCACTGCGATGGAGGAAGTAGAGACTTTGGGAGTAAAGTCAAGTCAGAGAAGAGAGAAGTTGGGGGAAGGTGTTTTAAGGCTTTGGCTTTATTTGTCGTTGCCCTACTCTGATTGAATTGGTAATAAATCAACCTGATTTCCACAAGTTGAATCTGTTTTGCCTATGACGGTAGTTTGTGGGTGTTGTCCCCTGTCCTTATCTCGACCCATGAGCCTTCTGTTATATTTTCTCTTCAGCCATTGAGGAGGGGAGTGATAGAGCAGCTTTGATGGGCACCTGGCATCTAGCCAGGGTCAACCAGCCATGAGTGTGAATCACTGACATTATAAAAAGATTTTTCCCATTTTTTGCCTGTGTCATTTTAATATGTGGTCTTTGTATGACATTAAACTTTCATTTCTAATTTCTCAAGAGATTTGATATGATGATATAATGATAAAATTTTTATTTTATCCAGATACTTTCACTCATTAGAGTACAGTGAAGAACATTATTGCATATTCATTCATGTAGCAATAAGATTTGCAAATACACAAATAGTTGAAGTATCTTCCCCCCAACCCCGTACAGTTCATAATATAAACCTTGATATTTTCAAGCAGTCTATCCTTCCAAAGGGTGTAGAAAACTAAAAAAAAATTGTTCTGTTTTCAGTGCTAGTTAACACACCCAGAACTTTCTGCAAAATCTGTTTCATAGCTTCAAAGGTTATACTGCAGGTAACTTTTTAAATACTTTTCTTCCTAATGTCCTAGATCAAAACATAGATGACTGTAGACTTGGTTTTTAGTATATATTAGAAAAATGGCAATTTTCTGTATGTTGTTTTCAAGATTTAAAGCATTATATAATTGGTAATACTAAAATTATTAAGATGATACAGGATTTAAAGGAAATAAACTAGAAGGAAAGATCAAAGAAGAATTCTGGTGTTCTTTATATACTAGAGAATCACTTAGTCGTGTTTTTAAAACCACACACATGACATATAAATCATACATATATCTAATTAAAATTATAATGATTGCCTATAAGCAAGACAAACCAAGGCTGCTTTATTAAAAAAGTATTTCAGTTGTTTATAAGCTTTTTAGAAGACTGCCAAAATTTAATTGTTTGGGAGGAATTTGAAGGCTAATTTTCTTCCTCAGGCTTGCTTTTTGCAAAGTTTCAGCAAAATGATCAAAAGGTTTCTTCCAATTAGTTTAAGGAAATTACATTGTTTTTCATCTGAAAGAAGATCAAGAATACTCTGTTTGGTTTTAAAGAAATGCATAAAACTTTGTGACATGGACATGAAAAGCAAAAAGATGCTTAGGAGTGAGGGGTGAATTCTGCTATTCTACAAAACTTGTACTGAAGATACTACCTTTGAAAACTTCACTTTCTATATGCACAGGCATAGCTCGTGTACTGTGTGTAGGTCCTCTAAATACTCTGTACAGACATAAGCCTGAGTATGACCCATCCCTAAAAATTTGCAAAGCAGAAATTTTTACAGTGGAACAGGGTATGGAAGTGGCCACAACAGTGCTGAAGTCAGAAACAGGAGGATTTTCTTTTTTCTTAGTCTTTCCTTCAATGGTATTTGACTAAGAGAAGAGATGTGATTGATGAAAAGACTGAACAGAAACTATCTCAGATTGCATAGAGAAAAGCAGGCACTCTATGATGGCTGGACACAGAAGATGAAGGCTTATAAAGCTGGTGTGGATGAGCCAAATCCGGGTATGTTGTAAAGATAAGTACTTCATACATGATGCTGAACTGTGACTCAGGAAAGGAGGATGGACAAAGATGCATATAAAAATAACAATGAAAAATGTTAATTTTTACGTTGCCAAACAATTCCATGTTTCATTTGTAACCTCACTGTATTTCCTTTCCATCTTCATTTACTGTAGTGTACCCTCTTACATTTTAATGGGTGAAAAAACACACACTTTCTCTTTTAGAGAAAGATTTCTAGTTAAATTTAAATTTGTGCTTTTATATGTATCAGTAGGCTTTGGCTCAGCAATATTTTCATTAGACACAAAAGGGTACAACAACAACTTTGCACGATATCCAATTGAAATGACAACTTGATTAATTCCATTTGGGATTAACTCCTGAACAAAGAGAAAAATTAGTCATATTGGTCTTCATATCTTTTCAGATGCAATGACAGCTGTGCACAACAAATTCCAAGCACAGGCAAATGTAGACATGGGAACAATAGTACACATTAAGGTAATGCTGTGTGTAGGATGTCATGCTGACATAGTGAAGAAACGGAGGAATGAAGACACCTCACTGAACTCTTATCACAGGAACAAATAACAGAATCACAATTATTTAGTTTGGAAAAGACCTCTGAGTCTCAAAGATCGAGTCCAACCTTTGACTGATCACAGCCTTGTCAACTAGACCGTGGCACTAAGTGCCATGTCTAGTTGTTTCTTGAACACTTCCAGGGATGGTGATTCCACCACTTCCCTGGACAGTGAATAACCCTTTCCATGAAGAAAGGGATCATCCTTCTGATGTCCAACCTGAACTTCCCCTAGTGCAGATTGAGGCCTTTTCCTCTTGCCCTCTCACTGGTTGCCTGGAAGAAGAGACTGACCTCCCCACTGCTATAACCTCCTTTCAGGTAGTTGTAGAGATGGATAAGGTCACATCTGGGACTCCTGTTCTCCAGGCTAAACAACCCAAACTACCTCAGCCTCACCTCATAGGACTTTACCCTCTAGACCCTTCACCAGCTTTATTGTCTTTCTCTGAACTCACTCCAGCACTGCAATGTCTTTCTTGGAGTGAGGGGTCCAAAACTGGACACAAGATTTGAGGTGTGGCCTCACCAGCGCCAAGTACAGGGAGATGACCACTGCCCTAGTCCTGCTGGCCACACTATTTTTGATAGAGGCCAAGATGTCATTGGCCTTCTTGGCCACCTGGGCACACTGCTGGCCCATGTTCACTCAGCTGTTAACCAGCACCCTCGGGTCCTTTTCTTTGGGCAGCTTTCCATCCATTCTGCCCCAAGCCTTCAGTACTGCATGGGATAGTTGTGGCCAAAGTATAGGACACAGCAACTGATGGTGTTGAACCTTATACAGGTGGCACCAACCTTTGATCCAGCCTTTCCATTTGCAGAGCTTCTCTACCCTCCAGCAGGTCAAAACTTCCACTCAGCTTAGTGTCATCTGTGAATTTATTGAGTGGTGCACTTGATTCCCTTGTCGAGATCATCGATACAGATATTAAGCAGAATTGACCCCAATATTGAGTCCTGGTGAACACCATTTGTGATGAGCCACCAACTAGAACAATAACGACAGTAATGTTGTCCAAAACACGAAACTATTTTGTCTTCATTAAAAGACAACTAAATTATTTGATTATAAAATCTAATACATCCTTGTTTTCTTTAAAATATTACCCAAAAAAAGACAGTATAGAGAAGATATCAAAATTGTAAAATTAATTTTTTGAAACATAAAATAATTTTCAAATACACATAACCTTGCTGAATTCACAATCTTCCATCACATTACCCTAATTAGGAGAATGCTTTATTTTTCATGATTGAAGCAATGAGAGTTAAAATGTATTATATGCTAATACTGAAATAAAGATAAGGAAAATATCCAGTTCTCTATTATTTACAATTTTTGTTTGTATTAATGACTAATCATTTATAGCAAGTGAGCTTTTGAGGTTTTCCCTTATTGTTTGAGGTTTTACTAGTATCATGTGATGTTAAACGTTATTAAATATGAGAAGTTTAGATATTTTAAAAACATATATTACGGTGGTTGTGAGTGTCATAGTTCATTTACTGTTGTTTCTTCCATGTATTTTCAAACCGCAAAGGTTTCTTTATACCTCAGTCTGAATGAAACAGGACTATTAATACTTAGTGTGTGTGGCAGTCACAACTGATAAGAAACTTCAAATTTTGAGCATTTATTAATTTTTGTGAATTCCTAATTCAACTAAAATAATTATAATAAAAAAAATTTACTTTAAAAAAAATATATATTGTTGACAAAAATTATAAATTACAGGGAAAATATTTCCTGATATCAGCAGCTCAGTCCTTAAAACCAGGGCATCATAAAAATAAAATGTTGCTATGATGGAGAGGAAAAGGTTTGGTTTAGAAATGGGAGAATTTTTTTAAACTAACTGGAGAGATTTATCCTTTAAATTTTTTTTTTAGGAATCATCATGATGCAAGATTTTATTAAGCTGTGTTTTGTATTGAAAACTGTGCATGTTTCCCAGGATTTAGAGGTTTGTTGTGATTGTTTAGTGCAGGCTTAACTGGTGGTTTACAAGGGGATTAATGAAATGGAGAACAGTTTTATGAAGGTATTCCCCTACCAATTTTCACAAGGCTGTAAATACTTTAATTTATAGATCTCCAGTTAATATTTGTAGTTTGGGAAATGAATTTATGTTAAAAATGACACAGTTAACTGTATTCTTCTGCAGCTATTGAATCTCTGGGCAGAGGGGAACATCTCTGTTTTCTAAAGATTCAAAGATGTTAATCTTTTGTATAGTTCTGACATGGGCTTATACACACTATGTTTTTTCTCCTATACCATGACTTTTTTATAGATTGTTGCTTGAGAGGAGACTAATAAAACCCTTGTCTCTTCAGTTAAATATTACAACTTTGACAACAACTCAGCTAAACAAGCTGTCATCTTTATATTGAAACTTTTAACTTTGCTTACCTGGTTTAGATTGTACAGTGACAGGTTGGGGCTGTATAGAATCAGAGAATCAGCCTGGTTGGAAAAGACCTCTGAGATCATCAAGTCCAACCCTTGATCCACGACCACCATTGTTACTAGACCATGGCACTAAGTGCCACATCCAGCCTCATCTTAAAAACCTCTGGGGATGGAGAATCCACCACTTCCCTGGGCAGCCCATTCCAATGCCTGATTACCCTCTCTGTAAAGAAGCTCTTCCGAATATCTTTGGCTGTATAGACTTTACCTTAAAACAAGAGTTTAGTGCTAGGTAACAATCCTGCAAGTCAGGCTAGTAGCAATGTGCAGCACTGCTGTGGTGTCTAAGACTTTTATCTGTCACACCTGCACTTTGGAGGGTGGCTAGAACAGCACCTCCTTTTACTCCTTTGAAGCCTTTCTATCCGTAAAAGAAAGATAGTAGGGACTGATAGTTCTAAGTAAGCTTTTAAAATAAGTAGAAGAGAACCATGAGTGTTCAGTTATACACAGATGTGAAAGAAGAAGGAGGGAAAGTGCTTTCTGAGGCTCCAAGGTCGCTTGCCATTGACTTGGACGCTTTCTACTTAAAGATTAAAAAGCTTGATTAGGAGCACTTATTTATTTTTACTTTTACTCTGATTTAGCTTTGTAAAATGTATTGTAAAAATTATTTAGTGCTGAAGGTAGCAACTATTGAAAATCACAGGTAGCACAAATCTTCTAAACAAACAAACAAAAAACCCAATCCCCTTAAACAACACCCAATTCATACTAGAGGGTTTATGAACACTGAAGATATATCAGCCCTGTTACTGCATTACACAAGTTGTTCAGATGACACCCCAGTGAAACAACTGGCTGGTTTTAGTAATCTGGTGATTACAAAGCATAATTCTAAGAAACATCATAGCTCCGAATTCTGTCAAAGATTGCACAGTGATTTAGATGGAGTACATAACGAGACTACAAGGCACCTATGGAGAGCTCTTCAATAGCACTACAGTTCAGTGTTTGAGGGCTACACTGTTGTAACTAAATTAGTGACTGTAAAATCCAGACTGCGGTGACCTGATTTATATATATGCAGAAAGAAGCATAATAGACTGTTAGCAATATTTTTCTTGTTAATAGTCAAGGCATTAATAATAAGACCTGTTGTCTTTAGGGAGAATTATGAATGCTTTTATAATCTCTTCACACACTGATAGGACAAACTGCGTCATCACTTTAGTAAATATTGCATTAGACACATAATGTCTTGGAATTTAAAAACAAAAAAAAAATCAGGCTGACTGCACAGCAGAATCAGAGGTACTTGGAAAGAGCAGGAAAAAAAAAAAAAAAAAAAAAAAAGAGGAATACATCTGAAGAATGCAAACTTTCTCTGACCAGAGGCACCATGGTAGGTATTGCTGGTCAGTAAAGCACTACAAGACTCATGTAGTAAACTACAAGTTACTACAAGGCTCATGTAGTAAATCTACTTTCAGGCTTGGGTAACAAAACCCGAAAGATAGATGAGAAGATTATAAAGACATAAAAGAAGAAACAGCAAATGTGAATGAAAGGAACATAAAAATATATTGTGGCATTTCTAGTTTCTTTTTATTTTCTTTAATCTAGGGCAGGGTTGTAACTCAAAGAAAAGAAAAGTTAACAAAAAGAATCTCTGTTAACAGGTGAGAGTTCAGGTTATAAATAAAGGTTGTTGAGGTGAAGTACAAGGAAACATACACTAGAAAGACACAACAGCTGCTAGAATTCTACTCAAAAGATGAATAATAAATGCAAGGATTTTGGATAGCTTCCAATTTTGAAGGAGAATTATATATTTTTTAATACCATTTCAAAATAAAAAGAACAACACCTCCAGGAACAGTTCAAGCTTGTATGTTTTCATTTCTCTTGGCTAAGTATTATAAAATATCCAGTTAGTAATCTCAGTGTCATAAAGTCCCAAAGTCCTATACCAGAGTCACCATGGAGTATTCTGTATCAGTGTAGAGTATGTAGTCTCCTATGTTTTGAAGAGAATAATAGCCACATCATTCCACAATGAGCAGGTGGATAAGGCTGCCAAGTTTGGAATAGCCCAGGTAGACCTGGACTGGGAGCAGAAGTGTGAGATATTTATTGCCCAATGGGTTCATGAAATATCAGGACATCTAGGAAGAGATGCGATGTACAGATGTGCTTGTAATCAAGGAGTGGACCAGACCATGCAGGCCATCACACAGGCTATTCGTGAATGTGAAACATGTGTGGTAATTAAGTGAGCCATGCAAGTAAAATCTCCCTGGAGCAGAGTGTGGTGGTGGATTTCCAATATAGTGAGACCTGGGAAATTGACTACATAGGACCACTGCCATGAACACACCGAGGCAAGAACCTTGACTGTTATTTCTAGTGCAAGCTGGGTATTTTACCTTCTGTAGTGCATACCAAGGCACACATTCCTGGAAAAATCTCATCCATTCTTTTTTTTTCTGTGAAAACAAATGAGAGCCAAAAAAAAAATCTCAAGCCATCACATGATTTAGGCATGTTTTCAGGTTCTAAAAAGAAAGCATGCCAATCTAGACAAAACTGGATAAAAGCCCAAAGATGAATAGAGGCATTGGTAAAAATTTTCCCAGCACAAACTGAAGAGATTAGTAATATCTGTAACTTTTTAGCTATATAAACAGATTACCTTTTTTTATATTGAATAAGTAAATTCTTGCCCCTTGAGAAGTACAAGAGAACTCCTGGGGATCTGCATTTAGCCAAGATCTGCATGACTTTGCTGAGAATTATTGCTTTAAAGCTTTGTGAATAGTGTACAATTTTTTGACTCATTAGCAAATTAGAAAATGGGTTATGCTTATTTTTTTTTGTGTGTGTTCTTCAGTTGTGTTTGATTACAGAAGTGGTAAACTGAACTATATAATATCACAGAGTTTAAAAATGTAGCACAACTTTCCACCAGCGTCAAAAATCAAGATCTTAACACTTATGCTGGATTTGAATTTGTGATAAAATGAACTAGGACAACCATATTAGCAGTTTCTAAAATTATGCCTTGGCAAAACTAAAATTTTAAAGAAGCTAAACGACTGAATATTAACCTATATAGATATATGTGTTGAAGGAAAAGACAGTTCATTAAAATCAATTGTAAGAACTCTGACTTAAGATATGGTGACATTTTCAAATTACAGAAATTTTTCTACTTAACTTGGCTGCATTTAGTTAGATAAGTAAATGCCCATGATATACTCCTATCTTTTAAATTCTATGAACTACAATAAATACCGGTATGAATAAGCAATTAGTAAATGCCGTAACCAAAAAAACCTATCCAACAACCAAACAAAAAGAGACTGATATATCATATTAATTTATTTTTTACTGTTTTAAACACCTTTATTTTTTCCTATACAGTAAATTTCTTGGAGACAGTCAAGGGATATTTGTTGACTTTTGGCATAATTCTTTATAAAATTCTGATGGTCCTGTCTGTTTAATGTGTATTATATTCTAGAAAGTTGATTTTGAAGGCATACTTAAATTATGTTGTGGATCAAACTGCGATTCATATAAAAGTGATAGATGTATGGTATACAGCTACATTATTGGAGAATTTCCAAAGCTTATGATAGCATATTTTAAATACACATGCTACTTTGCATGGAAACTGTATTTGCAATATATCGTCATTGGAGCTATCTCATGAAACTCTTTTGCAGACTATAAATTTGAAATCCATGGATTCCCTCAGACTCCCGTTCAGTAAGGACATGCCATTGACTTTCGTGGGACTGTTCATGCTTATATTTTGATATGATCTGTGAAACTGCTCATGCTTGTCTTTAGATGCATACCTAACTACATGGCCAAGTAAGAAGCACAAAGGACAAATAATGCACTTTGAGAATGATCTGTGAATAATACAGTGGAAGGACTCACACTGACTGTTATTTTTGGGATTAGGCTTCATCAATTTTTATGGGCAAGAGGGATCATAGAGTGAAAATGTATTGTTGTAAAGCCTTTTTTTTTTTTACTAATTAAGTTCAGACAAACCATCTGTTATCTTGGCTTAGAAGCAAACCACATGTTCTCATATATTAATAATAGAGGAAATCTGAGAGACTTAAATATTCTTTTACTTTAAGAATGACTTACAATATCCCTGTTTTGTCAGGGATATTATTTTATATGCTTACTTTAACATTACATTCCTCTTAAGAAATATAATTCAGTCATTTAAATCACTGTAGTATGAGCAACTCAGTGAGGTTTTATATTGCATAAGCATAAAGATTTTCAGTATTGATGATCTCCTTGGACATTTTTCATTAAATTTGTTTATTCTTTCTATTTTAATTGTTATGGTGTTGTAAATTGAGTTGTCAGTGAGATTTCTGGCACAGTCCTACAGTAGGTCTATGTCTTCATTTTATCCTGCAGACAACAACAGCAGAAAACAATGTGGTGTTCAAGGGGGGAAATAAGAAACTACATCCATTCTTAAGTGAGAAAATATCAAAAGAGGAATTCTAACATTAATGTTTTACCATTTTACCATTACCATGGATAAAACATAAGGTACAGAAAAATTTTAGTTGTACTTTGCAGGAGTCACAAACATCTTTCAAGACACTTTATAACAAGATTGGTTGATACCTTTAAAAATTATGAGGTTTATTTGCAATATAAAAAGAGACATGCATGCATTGGTTAAGTTAGGCTATGGTACCTATGGGTGAATGTTTCTTGCTTGTCTGCAGTGTATGAGGAAGCAATTTTAATAGGCAAAATTTGAAAAACACAGACTTGAAATGGTAGCATTTGTGGAACAACTGGGCATGAGAAATGTATATACTGAATGAATTTAATTCTGCTATCTCACATCACCATAACAATGGCAGTTTACACTTAAATGATACATTTCATCTAAAAAACAATTTAATTTAACTGTTGCTGGTACGTTTCTTTGCAGTTGTTCAAGCTGGTGAAAGCTATTCTCTTCTGTCACAGGAAGCTATACCAAATAGATAATACTAATGCGATCCTATAGTGCACCCTCAGTCATTAAACATATTTAACATTTATTTAGTCATGTTTTTGTTCCTGACAAAAGCTTAAATTCTGTGTTAGATCCTGTCCACTTTCTTTGCAGCCCTGGCAATGCACAGAGTAGATGAGGAGAAAATAGGATTTGGTTTTGACATCTCTCTATTCGTAATTGATGACGTCTTAATTAGAGTCCCATAAAAGAGGTATACATGTAGTCTACTTTTCCCTAATAATAATGGAAATCTGATGGATCATTATGATTGTAATCTCTCTTTTAACAGCAAAGTTTTTACTGAATTTCTATTCAGCATTTGCATCTTACTGCACTATTCCAAGTAAGTTTGATGTATAATCTACTTTATCCTTGATCAAATATTAAAAGGTTCTGAAAAATGCATTAGTGGTATAGTCTTAGTTAAATCAAAAACATAAGTCAATAATCATCATAAGCTACAGACATCAGAGAAGAACAGCTTCCAGGCTCTTGGTTTGAGATGTCCCATCAATAATATTGAATGTTTCTTTATTTATTAATTTCTGACTATCAGTCTGAAAGATACACTCACTTGTACTATTTTCTGTGATGTACGTTGCTATGGTGTCATTGTTCTGATATCTGAGACTTGAAAGAAAGCTCTTGTGGGTAGTTCTAACTTTCGAAAAGGAGTTACTGACATAGTGTAGTTATGATAAAATTGCATTTGGAAGTTACTATGCATACAAAGCAGGCGATTTCACAATATTCCTACCTCAGCTCAAATGTTATCACCTAACAAAGCACAGTGAAAGTGCTTTCTGTAAGCAACACGTGTTCTTTTGCAACATTGCTGTTATCAATGTCCTGCTGTCCCGGATCCCTGATGAAATACAGTTTTAAGAAAATTTACCAAGTTGAAAAATGATGTGTCAGTATCATCCATGCTCTGAATTTAGATTTGAAAGGTCTAAGTTATGGCAAAACACATTGCAATTTAGAATCCAGAAATTCATGTGATCTAATCAGAGCCACTAAAGTATTAGACATAGTGGCAGAAAGCTTTTGGAGCTATTTCAAAGATCATAGCTGTTAGTCACATAGTGATTTCTAAATGGTAAGCAAACATGGTATCTTGCCAGACTGATCGTTTAGACCATTCATGCATGGAATTACTATTAAAGTCAAAGGTAATCTTCTTGAATTTATTTACTAATGACTTCTGGGGTTGAGTCATTACTGCTTATGAATCAATAGATCTTTTTCTGAAAAGCGTATCTGATAAAGGTTTTGGTGTTTGCCCCTTTTGTCACAAAAAACTCTGTGAAAATTTAGCAGGTGTCAGAGTACTTCAAACAGAAATAGAGAAGTCAGTCTGCTATTCTTTTTAGTAGTAACTTGAGTAATGCTTATCTAAATCTTTCTATGTAAGTTGTTCCAGTTATTTTAGTGTACACTGTTCAATACAATTTATCCCATACTTATGAAATTACATATATTCCGGAGGCAAATTCAAGTCGGTCTTAACCACATTACCTACCCACTAAGTGCCCAGCCCTGAGTGAATTCTGCCATCATCCTGGGGACTTGGTAGTGAGGTCTCAAGGTCAGCTATAATAAAGCAACTACCTGGCCTTCATGCTGTTTGACACAGGGCTGTTAGAGAAGCCCAGAGGGGGACTGGGTCCCTTTCATTCAGGGGCTGCATTTATCCTGAGCGACTCAGCTGTGATCCCTGTCTGAGCTGCACTGCATCTGTGCCTCTATTTGCCATCTATGTACCTTGATGATCTGGACCAGGACACTGATCTGCAGCATCCTGGCTTGACTTCAGACCTGCATCATCATTGTGAATTTGCCTGGCAATCCCCAGCCAGGGGGTATACCCTGGATACTGCTCTGCTCCTCTCTTGTCTTGGTACTTTGCTGCTCTGCCCTTGTCAGTGAGATCACTGCCCTGCCTTCCTTGCTGCTACCTTAGCTCATAGTTTGCTTTCCCTTACAGATCAGAAAGCTTTCAGTGTTCCCTGATGTAAACTCCTGTATTATATCCTACTATTTTAAGATCCTGAACAGAGAACAGTCCTGCAATTACATATTTTATGTGTATGCACAGCAATAAAACACTTCATTCTTTCTCTGAATAAGTGCCCTTTGCCACTTCTCAGATTGCAGACATCTAAAATACATGGCACGGGAGATTAAGCCTTTGACTGTTATAAGAATTACATGTCTGAATACATGCAAAAGATATAGATTGCGAGAGACAAATTCATAATCAATAAGGAAGGTTTCAGCATATAAGTGGAGATCTTGCATATGGAGATAAGTTAAGCACAGAAGGATGGATTTTTCAATGTCCACTGCAGAGGTATGAATAAAATCCAGATTTCATGAGTGTCAGTCAAAGTCTGTGCTCACCATAGAGTCCAATCTTACCCGTGATCTGCTTATTGCTCAATTATATAGGCAGAATAATACCTTTTCAGGATTGGCAAAACTAGTTGAAATTCTGAAGAACAAAAGATGAGAAGAGAAAAGCAGTGTATTTCAGCTAACACAACTACACTGCTGAAGTAAAGCCAGTTGGAGGTAAGAAAAACCATGCTGAAGACAGGGATGAGACAGTGATTGATAGCCTTGTTTGAGAGACAGATGAGATCAATCTGACAGTTTCTGGCACAAATTGTGTTTCCTGCTGTTCAGGCAACTTAATTTCATTTATGTCCATTTATGCCGGCTGGGTGTATCTTATTCTTCTTTTCCCCCTTCCATGTGCTGTAGTTTCACATTTTTTTCCTACATAGCATCTCTACTTTTAGTAAAAAAATGTAATTAAAAGACAGTTATTCACTTAATACATCTAGCTGACATTGCTTTAGTTTTCCCTTTTGTGTGCTGAGTAAAGAAAGGAAAGCTTTATATGCTCTTTATTATGGTTCTACCTGGAATTCCATGATTCAGACCACAGGCCAGTGTCAGTTTATTGACACTGGCCTGTGAAATATTCCTATCCTGTTATCTGTTGTTCTCTAGCTTTCAAGGTCTGCATTCCCTGTGACTCTGAAGTTATACATCAGGTAGCAGTGGGACTGCTGCCCCCCATGTGCTGTACAGTAATGCATCAAGTATGCCATCATTAAGATAAATTATGTCTTTTTGTGAACGTTTGAGTCTGTAATTTTCAGCAGCAAAAAGCAGCTGTGCTTGAACTAGAATGTTGGATGGCATTTAAATGTTAGAAATAAATTGATTATTTAACATTGTTTTTGCAAGGGATTTAAGAGAATTCAGGCTTGTCTTTTGTATAACATGGTATTTCAGTTGTAATACTGAAGCAGAAATAAAATGACAGGAAAAGAAATAAGAAAAATATTAGAGAATAGCAACAATATTTATGTTTTTTTATAGTTCAGGTTTGAACTGTAAAGTTACAACATGCTGGTAAATCTGCAAAATTTTATCAAATCTGCTATGTTTTGCTAAATGTCACAGGCCCTAAATCTGAGCTGCAGTATATAAGTGCTGAAATTATTTTACAGTGACAATGGTAGGGAAAAAAAAAACATGGAAGAAAATTCATGCTGTCATCTATTTTTTAAACATGCAGATTTTTATATACAGTATCTTACACTCTGAATATGTAATGAGATTACATGTAGGAAAGGACTAGAAAGAGCCTTACGGGTTACATTTCTGTGATGTACACCAAAGAAATCTACAAATTCAAAGTCATATCTTCACTTCTTGGTGAGGGGCTCCTATTCTAGCATCAGTGGCCACAAAAATAGGCAGGAGAGGTCTAGTCACACTTGCCTCTGTCTATGGGTATTTTGGCACGGGAAGAAAGGGAAGCAGGGAATGAGAGGAATGAATGCTTTCATTCCTTTTACTTCTCTTTACTCCCTAGGCCTGCAACATGGCTTACTTAGTCATTAGTGTCTCAAATAATGGAAAGAGTAGGGGATAAGTGTGATCAAATGAACAGGATCTCTAATCCACAGGTGACCACACATGATCAGGGCTTGTATATGACTGCATTCCTGTCATAGCTGCTATTGGGCTTTCATTGCCTTTTCACCTACAGTTAGAGCGGACTCTAGAAGCAAAACAGGCTTCTGCTGAAGTTTTGGTACAAATGTAAAGTTAGAGCAACTTCAAAGTTAAAAATTCTCACTACAGAACATTATAGGGTTATTGGAAAAACACATTATGGAAGTAATACAAAAAAATCCCTGCTCCTTTCTCAGAGAACAATAAATAACACATGATTCAATAGGCTAGTCCTTTATTATATTAGGAATCTGTGAGACATATTAGTTTTCTAGCACACATTAAAGTCTGTGTGTGATGTTTGTATTATGAAAGTCTGTCTGAAAAACATCTGAGTCACAAAGTCACAGTACCAGCTTTGATAGTTGTCTCTAGATGTTCTAAAACACATTTTATCCCACCTTAGCCCCACTTTCCCAGATTTTCTTTAAATTTCCTATTATTTTACTTGCTTCTTTTTAGATGAATTCTTTTCCCTGTCCCTTCTAGTTTTGTTTTTTTTTTAACTGGAGAAATAAATTGAGATTTTTGTCAGAATCAAGGCATTTATTAAAGATTTCAACAGGTGTTTATTTTAATATCTCTAGAATAAAACTAGTGTTTGTGCACTTCCTGTTCTAAGACTTCTTATTTATTCTATCATGTACATAATAGCCACAGTAACATTTAGAAAACTTCACTTATCTACCTAAGGGTTGAAATTAGTTAACTGAGAGGACAAGAACTGGTGCTTGTTGGACTCCTCAGAGAAGGAGGAGTCCCTACTTTTGTGCACGTTTCAATTCATTGTTCCAAATTAAGTTACATGAGAGGTGAGCTTTTCATTTCCATGAGAGTTTTGTGCTGACGTGTGATACAGTAACAGACATAAAAGTGGACTTGTCAAAGGGACCCTCTTATACTTCGAGAAATTCTAAGATGCAGTATCAGGAAGATCTATTTGATAATGCATTTAATGATAATTTTGGAAACATATTTTATGTTCAAAATAAAACAAAACCATATTTCTAATAAAACTACATTTTTGTAAGGACCATTGTATTATACACAGTTATAATTTTCTTTTCCAAAGTAATAATCATATATTGACAAATATCGGTGTCCAAGAACAATTCTGTTTTTACATGAAATATTATCTACTAAGAAAAATGTGTAAAAGCAGAACTAAGGAAATTCTTTTCCTTAGATATAAAAATTGTTAGAATAAAAGGCTATAGGATTTTCCCATGTTTTGCCAGCTGCCACATTAGGAGAAATGAACCAGAAATTCTATGAAATTCTGTCAGAAAGTAAAACTTAATTGGGTATAAAAACTCAAACAAATATTTTTGTCTCTGACATGTTGAACAGTCTCAAAGAACAATGACTACTTCTTATACAAGCATAAGAAAATTGAATAGAAGAACTGCAAAAATAGTTGTTTTCTCACATGATAACTCGCTCTTGATGAATTTAAAAGGCATTACAAATTTATTACAGTTTTCAAAGTGGAAATGTTACAAAGAAGGGAAGATAATGGCTAGTTTGAAGCAAAAGAAAAGAAAAAAATCTAACATTGCAGTAAAGTTATATGCCTGGAAGATAGTGAAGGCAGCTGAATACTAAACTATGACAGAGAGAGAAGGAGAAAACAAGTTTATCAGAAACATTTAACTGCATTGTCCAAAAAGTGACTAGAGACATCCCTGCTATGTCACTGTGCAATCTTTGTGCCCTGTCACATCAGGTTCTCATAAATGGAGCTTGGCGGATTGTGGGTAGAGATGTCAACATAATTTTTCCCTTCCATCTATTGATTCAAAAACTACCATGGAAGAAAAATCACACAATATGACTTTTACTTAAGCTAAACTTATGTCTGCCTATTATGAAGCTCCATATGCATGTGAACTGTGCCCAGGTGTACAGATCTCTGCATAGTGAGAAAGCAGAAAGCTTAAAACCACTTACCTCTCACCAGTGAATCGTACATGAAGTGACTCTGGGCAATTAGTGAGAGCAAGATGAGGGCTAAATGATGGGAAGGTCCTATTATTCACTATGTAATTATCTGTTACTATGAAGTTCTATAAAAATTTATGAAGGACTTGAGGTACCATAGGCTATTTGTAAGCAACTATTTACAAGAGTATGCAGTGACAGGACAAAAAAGAATGGCTTTAAACTGAAAGAGCATAGGTTTAGATTAGATATTAGGAAAAAATTCTTTGCTATCAGTATGTTGAGGCACTGGAACAAGTTACCCAGAGATGTTGTGGGTGTTCCCATCCCTGGAAGTGTTGAAGGCCAGGTTGGATGGAACTCTGAATAATATGGTCTAGTCAAAATGCCCCTGCCCATGGCAGGAGGGTTGGAACTAGTCGATCTTTAAGGTCCATCCCAACCCAAGACATTCTATAACTCTGTGATTCTATGATTTTATTACAGAAATGTTCTTGCATTGTATTTGTGGGCCAATAAGGAAAATATAAAATGTGTTAAATTGTAAAGTTTGCACATTTTCTTTTTACAGTCTGCAGAAAACTTAGAGGAAATGATATAGAATAGCCAATACATAAACAAAACTAAAGAGCACCACATGTCAAATGTGGCTTGTTAGCAAATGAACAGTTGCCATGGTCTGTTTATACTTCTCTGTGTGATGGATATTTAGCATTTGTAACAATACTTGCTCAGTCCTAGAAACTTACAAGCAGCTCTCTGTGAATGAGCAAATAACATTAGAGAAAGAATTTCTGCTTTTTAACATTAAACTAAATCCAGGTAAGTTATATATGAGAATTGGAAGCTACATCCATGGAAGTAAATTAAATGTTCCTGAGACCATTCGTTAGCACTGAGGAAAACTGGCATAAGACACCATGCACACATACCATCAGCATGGAAAACAGATGGCTAGATGCAAATTATCTGGTAAGGACAGTCACCTTGCCATGCTGACTCCAGAGTGGTGCTGGTTTGGAAGAGTGTTAGCTCATTAGGCGTTAGTACAGATTTAAGAGCTTCTCAATGAACACAGTGAAGTTCCAGTATTGGGTTCTGCTTATTTCCTAGTTCAGGCAGGTGCAGAGCTCTTCTCCTCACCAGCATCCCTTCTTCTGACTGTCATTAAGGGAGAAAGTGGAAGCACTTTTTCACTTATTCTTAGAAAGTATCTAATGCAGCGTCTTGCGCAGGCGGATGATGCCATTCCAAAATGGAAATCTAACCCTCAGCAAGTAAAATTTACAGCAGAATACAGAAGATTTTTGTCAAGTGACCTGAGTCATTGTAAGACCTCCTAAAACTTGCATTGCTAATCCTAAAATTACTAAACCCTTCTGTAGGGTTTGATCTATCAAAGCACTTAAGCAGGGACATAAACTCCAGAAAAAAAAATAAATGAGTACTCTTCTTAATTTCAAAAAAAAGGGTCCTTTTGGATGAGGGTCTGGAAGGCATATGCTTAGACGAACAGAGTAAGACTTGAAGTGGTATTCTTAATTTAAACTTTCATTTGCAGGAGAAAATAGTAATTTTAGCAAGCCTTTTACATGTGTTTTCCTACTGAGTTATAAATTATGCAGCATATAAAGTCTTGATTCTGTTAGACAGAAAGTAACTGAATAAATAACTTATATCTTTCTTAAATTCTAAGCATTCACGTAGCATAAACTGCCTAATTATAATAATTCTTTTACCCCCTTTGAAGTCATTGATAAAATATTCCTGCAAGATCAGGAAGAGGAAAAATATAAGGTTTGAATTTTTCAGCAGAGACGATATTAATTTTCTCTAGGTACAATAATTGTAAAAATACAATTCTGTTTCATCTTTAATACAAGGTAGAGGACAGTGGATTTTGTCCCTTAGCAAAGAAATTACTAATAATGAAATTACTGTCTTCTTGCAAGTATCAATTTGCTGTTTATTAATTCCCACACATGGTTTCAGACTTACACGATGTACCATACCAGAAGGGAGTTAATATATTGTAATTTAAATTTCTTCTAAATCTCGTCATATTACATTACATGAAATGCAGGTGAAAAGCTTTATGTAACCAGGTGACATGACACAAATAACAGCATCATCTACCCAAATTTTTTGCTTTGAAAAAGTCATTAATTCAGACCTGATGCCTAAAAGAATGATCTCCATTTGATATGTGAAGAAGCCCTTTTCCTCCTGCCTTCCTCCAGAATCTTCCAATACACTTTTTTGTTTCTTCTGCTGGATGTAGAAAGGTTTGTGAGAGATGAAGATACCATGTAAAGGCACCATACTCCCTTTCCCTAAGCCCTCTAGTTTTAAGAGGAGCAAAGAGACTGCGGTAGGCCTTTTGTGGTAAAATTACAAGAAAGCTGAAGTTTCTAATGCATACCTTAGAGAATTGCATGTGCCATAGGTTTTCCACCAGGGTCTATCAGTTGCCCATTCTAAATTTTGACTCTGTGTGCAAGGAGAATTCAGTGGTACGTGGAAGAAGTTTGTCAGTGGAACCAGCTCCACTCCTTTACATTCTCTTCACACTACCAGGTCACAGCTGAAAGAAAGCATATTAATAGAGTTTCAGAGATATTCATTAGCATGTCTTTTCTAAGGCAGAAGGATCTGCTAAGACATTCGTATTCTCCAGAGCCCAGTACAATCCCATGAGGCTGGGGAAGATGTGAGAGAAATAGAAAGAAAGTTCTGGGCTTCTGTGACTAGAAAAAGATACGTAGAGTAACGGGCACAAGAGGGGAAACATCATGTAAAAAAATATTTAGAAACTTCTTCATATTGAGTCTATACAAGTAAAAAAGAAAAAAAAGCCACTTTTATTATTGGGGTTTTTTTTTCAAATTAGTCTTTAGAAATGCCTTTAGAATATTTTTCTTCTCAGTATTTCAGTATTCACATATAATTCATCAGCTACATCAATTTCTTTTTGTCTCATGGCTCTCTTTTTACTTTTCTGAGCCTAAACCATCAGATAGCAGAAACCTGCATCAGAGATGAGGCCTCTTGACAGACTTAGGCTCCAGTGCCATGAGCTACCCATTTTTCTGCAGCATTTAGAGTTTTGAAATCAAATAAGTTGAAGTTTCCCTGAAACATTTCTCAAAAAGAACTTGTTGTTTATAATGGAAAATAAGCCTCTGTATGTCCTCTGCAGTGCATTTTAGGCTTTCCCAAAAAATTCTTTAGCAGAAGAAATTTAACTATTTTGCTGAATGATATTTTGTTATCTAATACATTATAATTATGCAAAGAGAGCATAGAAATAGTTTTAGAAATCATATTAACCACATGTGAATGTAAAAGAAAGCCCAATTTATTTTAACCACATTCCTTCTTGATGTGAAAACAGCACAAGTTACAACTTCTGTGGGCAGAAGCATGCACTTGAAAAAAGAAGGTTTGTACAGTCATGACCTTCCTAACAAAACTGCAGATAGAAAAATTCTTTCTTGTAATATATGAAGCAGTTCTAGATTACAAAAAAAAGACAACAACAACAACCACCAAAAACAAACAAACAAACCAAAACAAAACCCCAACCAAACAAAAAAAAACAACCATCCAACCAAAAAACCCCCCCTCAAATAAATAAATAAATAAATAAATAAACCAAAACAAACAAACAAACAAAAAGAAACAAACCACCAAACAAACTACTTGGAATGGAGAAGATAGAAATTTTAGGAGTCAGGTTTGTTCATTTGTAGAAGATATCCTACTACATATATGTCATGATTTCAATGAGTTATAATACTATGTAATCTACATTACTTCCCTTATAGTAGTGACAAGTTAGGTTTTTTATTATCTTTACTCTGACAGCAAAGACAGATTGGCTAACTTCATCCCATTTCATATTTTATGTGAAATGTGAATTTCACATTTACATTTTATACTGCATTGCCAATAAATTTGGCTTTACGCTTTGGATGAAATGAGCTACAAAATCCCATGGCAACTCAGAGATATTTTTTACTGAAATACATACACTCTTTTTTTCATAAGTTCTACTAAAGAAAAAAAATTCGGATTAGTACCTATCCCTTGAGATGTCACCGTTTTTATTTACAATTCTAGTTTCATCCAGAACTAGATTTTTCATTTGTTATTACAATACCAACATATTTTTATTTTACTTTTATAAATCTACTTAGAGTCACAGTAATGCAACTGCAGTTTCTGAATCTGCTGCAGTATCTGTCTCTGAATCAGAGCTACTAACACTGATTTGTTCCAACTTCTTCCACAATCTGTCAAGTTCTTTAATAGCACACACATTAAATATTTTGAGCTTTTTCACTAAGCTGTTATGAAAAAAAAAAAAATCCCAAACCCTGGCATATTTTCTAAATTTTGCAGCTACTATGTATGAAAATGGAGCAGTACTGGTAGGGAAAGTAGAGAAACCTGAAATTGTTTATCTAAACAGAACAGAACACAGCAAAGTAAATGTACAAAAGATAGATGAAAAGTTACTCAACTTGTTTTAAAATGTTACTTATTTTAAAAGAATCCTGCATCAGTAGAATAGCTCATGCCTTTAACAATACCTGTGTAAGTGAACCATATTTCAGAAAACATTGGCTTATCGGTAAAGGTACACAGATGGTCCCTCTATTTAATATCAGTTCTTTCGCTGACTCCCCAAACAGCCTGAGGAAACTACATTTAGCAAGATCTCCTCAGATAGCCTTAGCAAGCAGAGCACTACCCATCAGTATCAGAATCATAGTCCTCTCTTTTATATCATATTTTGAGCACATCCCGTAATCTGACCTGTCACAGGCGCCAGCCAAGTGGAAATGACAGTGAATGACAGTAACAGACCAAATAAGATGGCTGCCAGGAGTGCAGAGACCCAGGGACCTCAATCAACTGACCAACAAATCCATTAAATGATTTAATTTTGTGTATCCAACTGTGGGGCAATGTTTACAGCAAGAGAGTGAAACATACACACAAAAAATAAAAGGTTGTATGGGAGCAAACGGATTGAGAAATAAAAGTACTACGAGGAGAAGGCAATCTTACATGCTGGATTGTTCCTTTTTTTGGAAGATGCTACAAACTTTACATGGAAGTAGAATAAACTGTTCTGTAATACGACCTTACATTTTAGAAAATGATTCGCTAATGAAATCAGTTTTAACTGGTAATGCAGAAAGGTAAAAAGGTACCTATTTCCATGAAAATAGGCTAGTCAACTTCATTTTTGTTTCAAGTCTTTTTTTCCTATCACTTTCATTTTCTGGCTGGCACTGCAGTGGCTGAAATGCAGAAAGAACATATTTTAACTTAAATTAAAGGTACAGTTTTATTCATGTATACTTTTTTGTTCCAGGCTAGCCTCGCATCTCAAATGAAACCTCAAAAGCAGAACTGGTGTAAAAAAATATGTCAGGTTATCCTACATATGCTTTTAGATGTGTAGAACTTTAAATTTCCAATGGTTAGTTTGACTCACATTATCCTAATAATTTCAAATGCAGTTAAATGCAATTTAAAAAACATTAAGTCCCAGGATATGCCTATACTGTGCTTTCTGAGCATCTCATAAGGAGGTGAGGGAAAGATCTGTTATCTCCCCTCTTGCTCTGTCAATACCATGGTGAAGATATGTGATGAATTTGGGCATTAACTCATGCCAAAGTAAGCTGTTAAGTATCAATTATGATTAGGCACTATTCATTCAACCACATAAGCTGCTTGTAGCTGGGAAAAAAACCTCATGGAACATACATAAGAATTAGAAAAGGTGTTTTACTCTTTCCATTGTTTTTTGGGTTTTTTTTGGTTTGGTTTGGTTTGGTTTTTTTGTTTGTTGGTTTGGGTTGGTTTGGTTTGGTTTTTTTTTGTTTGTTTGTTTGTTTTGGTGGGGTATATTTTGCGTGTGTTTGTTTGTTTTTAATGTACAGTGTCTGCCTAGGAAGCAAGATTTTTACTTTAACTAATAACAGTCTGATATGCCTAGTTGAAAAGAGTCAGCATGTTACTCTTTTATAATACTTTTGATTATAGGAAAACCCAGATCAAATACACCTGTAGTGTAGCTACAATGCGACTGATAGGACTCTCTAGAGCACTCCAGAAAACAGAATATTTTAAGGCTAGAGACACTATTAGGTGATTTTCGAATAAAGTCTCTCTAAAACTACAAAACTGTGTAATCGCCTGTGCTTTTGCTAATAAGTAGCACCTTCCCGCCAGTGTAAACTCAAAACTACTTTAGAACATTAAATTCACTAGTCTGAATAACAAAGGTAAGGAAATTTTGTCCAAGAATCTCTGCCTTTAGGCAAGAAACTTGCAGGGAATGGATTTCTTTCTGCCAGCTCTTTCTTTTAAACCATTTTGATCCATGAGAAGGTTTCAATTTTTACCAAGCACCTAAAAGAACCCAAAAACCATACCCCTATAGGAAAAATAACGTTTTGAATTGATCAAATTCACAACTGTTAGTAAAAGAGCTCTCAGTCAGACTTTCTTACCTTTTGAAAGACATTGTATGGCACTGTGATACGTCAAATGGCATTCTGGGCTGTATTTTCATAATGCAGCATCATTTTCACCAGTTTCAAAATCTTTTGGCTACTTAAAAAGATAATTTTTTTAATAGATACATTTCTAATGTTTTGAATACAGGGCAAAACCAGCCTTCTGGGTACATCTTACTGGATTCAAGAAGGTACTGCATGAATATTAGTCTATGTTCATTTGGAGACTTCACATGAGCACCAGAATATGCTTTGAGGAGTAAGGATGCAAAATCTAGTGTGGTTACTTGTAGTTGAAGAACATTTATTTGCTCTATTGTATGCAGCCATGGGCTTTTCTTCAACCTTTTACTGCAATTCCAGTAATACTAAAAGGCAACTGAAACTTGAGCAGTTCTCACAGCACTGTGGGTGCATCACAGAGTTCTGTAACTTGAAATGGGACATGAAGATCAGAGACAGGAAGCATGCTGGGTTTTAGCTCGATCATTGGCATGACCTCTTGTGCAAACACAAACAAAAGAATGTAGGAGGATAAGGGGATTTTTTTTTTCCTTATGTATTTTA
The DNA here is from genome assembly GCA_013399855.1 of Oxyruncus cristatus. NCBI lineage: Eukaryota > Metazoa > Chordata > Aves > Passeriformes > Cotingidae > Oxyruncus > Oxyruncus cristatus. The sequence goes on from VXAY01005017.1 coordinate 68,408, forward strand.
GCCATTCAGTATAGCTGAATATACTGCCTCATATATATTTTTAATTTATCTGAGTATATGCAGCTGCACACAGATATTCATTATTTTACCCTCACTGAAAGCTTTCCCTCATCTAAAGGAAAGTTTTGTATTTTTTCTAGCAGAAGAAAAAAAAGAAAGAAAAACTACCAAGGTAAACTGAGATTTTTTACAAAATAATCTGAGGGAAGTTTGTTACTCATTTCTCAAAGAAAGTATGGAAATCTTAATTATGATGGATAGTTCATGTAAAACTGACAAAACTGCTCAGTCTTATAGCAGAAGAACTGCAAAGACTGCTGCTTTAGTTGCTTCTAGTTTGTTGCAAATACTGCCCTATTTCAACAAGCCATGTGGAGTGTATCATTAGATGCAGAAACACTTCTGTTCGGAGACTTTTGCAATACCAGATTTGCCTGTGTTTTTTCCTTTCTGTGGAACTATAAATTATGTCCTCAGAATGACCGTTTACACTTTGATGCATACTAATCAATGTAAACATGTCATTTTATAATTAATTCTGAACTAATTAGTGGTAATTAGATATGTCTGTCAAAAATATCAGCAGTCATTTAGAATGTATTACTTGTCAGTCAAATATGTTTTAAATAAATTTTTATATCATTTCTGGCTCTAATTAACAGAACATCAGAAGCTTTCTATCATTTTTGTGGATGTTATTCTAATATGCAAGGAAGGGACTATATGCATATTTATGTAAGAATATTTCCAACTGTGTTGCTAATATTATAGCAGCTTGAATTAAAAAAAGTACATTATCCTCATGCAGCTAAATCAGAAAGAGTTGAACTAGAAATATAGTAGCCAGTGAGGGAAACAAAGATATAACCCACTTTATTAATGCCTAAATCGGGATTCGAGAATTTCATTTTCCCCTCTTTTTTACAACTCTTAATGATACTACTGGTTCTGTGTCTCATAAATCGTTGGCTAATAGTATCTTAAAATTAGAGTTTTTGTAGCTGACATAAATTTTCAGGTCCAAAGTGAGCAATGGAGTAGTACCTGGGTTAGGCCTCAAGGCATATTTTTCCAAACTATTATAGATATCAGGCTCAGAATTTGATCCATTCCATACTGAGGTTAAAGATGAAGTTCCATTAGAATTATGAATAGATGAGAAATACATCAAGGAATGAATAAGCATGCACAGCTATTCTAGACTTGTACTGACTCTTGTATTCCTGCATAGATAGATAATGTCAGCTAATACGCTGACTACATATCAAAAATACAACAAATAAATAAATACAATCAACTTTTTGAAGACAGGAATTTTAAGGAAGTGAATTCTTTTCCAAGGAGCGGTAGCACAGATTTGGGGCAGGAGGACATAGAAACCTTTCTAACATGAACTGACTCAATGACAGTCACCCACCATTCCCTTTCATTGATTTCTTTCAATAAGATGCTGTGAATAAAGAAAAGAAATTAGGAAGCAGTTTCTGGGTCCAACATCCATGCTCTAAATGAGATAGAAATGGTATGGATTGATGATGGGTCAAATTTAAGGTAGAAACATTGCTATTTTATGGATGCAACAGCAAATTTTTCATGGTTTCAAACGCCAAAGCGTAGAGCTGGTAAAGTCAAAAGAAGTAAATCCCAAGAAACAGATTAAGTCTCTTGCCATACTGGGCTTTTTTAAGGTGAACCTGTGGCCAGCTCTGTAGGCAAGACCATACTTTATTCTCCAGAACAAGCAAATTATTTTGTACCTGAGAGGGCACTTTTTTCTGGATGTCTCCTCTCCCACATTCATTTCAGCATTTTTCTTTTTTGAAATGAGCATGATCTGGTTGCTTACCATTAAGTCATTATTGAACATTAGGTTAACAGGTAAATCAGAAAGGCAATCCCCTTTCAGAGAAGATAAAACAGTGACTTCACAGGTAAACAGATTTTCAAGGCTTTTTCCTAAGATCATAACAGGGTGATATTACCTGTCAGAGCAGAATTATGATTTTTTTTGTCTGTTTTTTATTATCTTTTCCTGTAAAAAGGGAATCTTTTGGGTTATGGTTCTGCCTCTGAGGAGTCCACAACACTCTGGAGATTTAGATGGAGCTAAGTGCTTTGTAGCTAGGTTTATTGTAAACCACAAGAGAAAATTAACACACCATCCTCTAATTTCAACAATCATGTGAAATGCCAGCGCTTCTTTTCAGGGATCTGCTATCATAAATATGTCCATAAAAATGTGAAATCAGATCCAGAAAGCTGAACATGACCTTGGAATATAATTGGAAAAAGCTGTATAGATTTTTGGAAAAGGATATTTCCAGAAGTAAAAAGTACATTTTATTGAAATATTTAAACATTTTTTACTGCAGATTCATGCTGAGACTAACTAAAAAGACATGCTAAAAGGACATGCTTAAGCCCCTTCTGCATTCTTTTTCCAAGTTTTGAATGAAACATTTTTTTGAATATTAAGGCAAAATAAAAGTAATATGTCAGGGGAAAAAAAACAAAAACTAAACTAAAATAACAAAAAACACAGCTTCTCATAGCATACGGTCCTCTAGAAAAATAAAATTTAAAAAAAGTGTCAACTTGTTTTTTTTTTTTTTTTTTAAAAAAAAAAAAAAAAAAAAAAAAAAAAAAATAATTAAGGGATTTTTTTTTTTTAATAAA
>VXAY01005017.1:71092-85174 GCA_013399855.1 Oxyruncus cristatus
AATGTCAACTTTTTTTTTTTTTTTTTTTTTTAAAAAAAAACAAAACAAAACAAAACAAAAACTACTTCATGGATTTATTTTATTTATATAAATCCTTAGAAAATAGGTCAGTACAACAATGTGAACAAAAAAGAAGCCAGGCCACATACAGGTTATCATAACATGTTAGGTTTTTCACAGATTCCTTTCACACAAAATACCTGGGGTTTACAGCTTGCAAATGATAGCACCTTAGGGCTTTAACTTGCATTTACTTAGCACACAGTTGTCATAGTTTAGGATGGTGCTCCACGAATGGATTGTTATTATTTTTCTCCCTTTCCTATAACCTCATGGTGATAAAAAGGGTAAGTGAAACACATGCTCAAAGAACTATGTGAAGTAGAGAGGGTCATCTTAAGCTACCCATCTCCTTAGCCAAAAAAGAGAGGAGCATTGATTAACACTACATATATCCCATCTGCAAAGCATCAATGTTGCTTTGGTGGTGATAGCTGTTTTGAAGGCACCGCTTAGTGACTGCTTCTCATTGTCTTTGCTTCAGTAAATTTTAAGTATCATTGTACACTGTAGAACTGAAATGTTTGGTTTAGTACAGTCCTAGTGGAAAATCTGCTATTCTCACTTTCTGCCTTGATTTAGGAGAAGAACATGGATCAGTTTGTGCTCCAAAGTGTGGAGAGGGGAGCCACTGTTACATTGCTGAATGGAACTGATTTTCTTCTTTCTTTCTTCCTAGCCCTATGCTGGAGACTACACAAAGGAGAAGAAATATTACCAATGAAAGAGATTCTGAAGACTGTTAACTGATGTGACCAAGGAGGAAAAAAATGAATGGTGTGCAGGAAACAGTAATGAATGGCTAATGTCTAAGCATGTCTCCTCACTCAGGCAATGCTCTGTCAGAGATTGATGATCTGCCTACTGGAGAGAGGGCACAAATCCACAATGTGGTGCAGTGTAGAGGTGGGACTCTCTAAGGAGAGAGGTTAAAGATGGGTTAATTGTGCCTGCCTCTGAGAAGGACCAGTAAGAGTGGGTACAGCATGAGCCTAATACTGCTTTCATGCTTTCAGCTCAGGAGCTAACAGCTAAAGCTAAGTGAAGGTATCACTGCACACTGCTGCGTTCACAGTGTTATCACCTTCTTACAGTCTCAGTCTGCTTTCTCTGACTTGAAACTCTTAAAGCTAAAGGTCTGAGCCACAGATCCTTCCCTGTGGATGAGAATGATGGGGACAGTATTAGAACTGCTTTCCCCTCTCTGTACTCAGTTGCATCTTAGTTCCATTTTTTTGCTGTTTTTCCATTGTGCAATTACATATTGTGTAAGGAAATGGATCTGGACAAGCGGATTGATTGAACAATGAATTGGTGGACTACACAAGTTGGGTGGGAGTGTTGGTATGCTGAAGTTTAGGGAGGCTGTGCAGAAGGATCTGGACAGGCTAGATTGATGGGATGAGGCCAACTGTAGGAGATTAAACAAGGTGAAGTTCCAGGTCCTGCACTTTAGTCCCTGCACTTCAGTGCAACAGGCTGGGGGCAGAGTGCCTGGAAAGACACCCACTGGAAAAGGACCTGGGGGTGCTAGTCAACAGCCAGATAAAAATGAGACAGCAGTGTGCCCAGGTGGCCAAGAAAGCCAATGGCATCCTGACCCAGACCAGAAGTTATGTCCAGGAGGACTATGTCAGTGATTGTTCCTCTGTTCTCAGCACTGGTGAGTCCACACCTCAAGTACTGTGTCCTGTTCTAAGTCCCTCACTTCAAGAAAGATATTTGCGTTGCTGGAGGGTGTCCAGAGAAAAGAAATCAGACTGGTGAAGGGTCTGGACAGTGAATCATATCAGAAGCAGCTAAGGAAGCTGAGTTTGTTTAGCCTGGAGAAAAGAAGGCTGAGGGAAGACCATATCATTCTCTACAACTACCTGAAAGGAGACTGGAGAAAGGTGGAGATCAGCCTCTTCTCCCAGGCAACTAGCTACAGGACAAGAGGAAATGGCCTCAAGCTATGACAGGGGATATTCAGTTTGGACATCAGGAGGAACTTTTCTGAAAAGGTTGTCAAACACTGGAACAGGCTGCCCAGGGAAGTAGTGGAGTCATTGTCTTTGGAAGTGTTCAAGGAAAAACTGAACATGTCACTTGGTGCCATGGTTTAGTTGTAGGGCAGTGTTCAGTCAAAGGTTGAACTCAATAGTCTTGGAGTTTTTCTCCAATCTTAATGTTTTTTATGATTCTGTGAAATTATTCTGAATAGTCAATGGGTCATTATTTCCTATTAAACATGTCTAAGGAACTAGCGATAGTATTTGTACTTTCCATAATGATAATTTCAGATCAAAGTTCTACTTCTGAATCAAGATACAGATTTGGTATTCTGTGTAAATATATCCTGCGCAGATATTAGTGAGTGTTGGAGATAGGCTGAGGACTGAAAAGGACTTCAGAGCGGGGAAAGAAGAAATCAGTACAGACATAAATGCCTGTCTCCCTCCTGAAAGACTGTGTAACTGCATTGTAACAAGGGCTTACCTAACTGTGGGTAACGCCCTCGTCCATATCCCCTTTCCCTGTCAATCATGTTACCCTACCAATCACCAATCCAGGTATCCCCTTTCCAGAACCTTTCCTTTCCCGCCCCATATATAAACCCATCATGTTTGTAATAAAGCCAGATCAGTTTTGACCCTCGAAGTGCATACTGCGTCTGTGTCTCATTCCTTTGGGGCATAGCCATGGCAAACTGCAACTTAGGGAGCAAGAACCCACTGGCCTCGGATTTATCCCTTGCCCATAACCTGGCAAGTGAGATCATTTAAATATGGAACCAAACATTTTCTTAACCTCTCCTTCCCTCAGACAAACTACAGGTCCAATACCAAAGCATTTTTTGTTTCCTCTTCTGAACACCTTGTCTGTGAAACTTAAGGTACCTAATGTGTAAAGGGACAAAGAGTAGGTGACCCTTGATGCAATAGAGAATTTTCTGTTCGTATGCCTTTTCATGGCTGTGATTCCCATTTTTTTAATTCCATATTATATTCTAACAGGTTTATCTTCAATGTACAAAACATTTTGGTTAAGTGCATGGTAAACCACCAAGGAAGTCTAACTTCTTTGAACTCTTTCTGGAGCCAAACGCTTAAGCTTAATTATAAATTGCTATCCTCTTTATTTCCATTTGAAATTCTCCAACTATTCTAATTAGGTTTCCCCAAAGGTCAGAGAACATTAACAATCTGGGCACAGTCTGGCTTTTTGAAGTGCTCGGAAATCTACTGTTAGCTCTATTTGAGGAAACATAAGAGAAAACCAGCTGCCCTGGCTAGCACAGAATAATTAATAATAATAGCTATGTAGTGATGACATATCCAGGTTAATTGCATACTAATTAAAGGCTATGGTAAAGCAAATTACTGTTTGCATTTGAAATAATGGCTTGTGGCCACAGTAACTCACAGAAATGTTCTGTATCCTCTTGGCAAGCTCTCAAATGGGAATGAAATTAATTTGAGACATGTACACGTCATCTAGTTTGAGAAGTCAGAAGTTTTGAGAAGCTATCTGCAGTAAGACAGTGATAGTCATTAATGAAGAAGAGTTTGATATGAGCTGAAGTTAAGTTCTGAAAGAGTGAACGGAGACAGGGGCTGGCAGAGCTGGGAGTCAATCAAAAGATAATTAACAGAGAGTGAAGAGCATGAGAAATTATTCAGTGTGAAGAATAAAATCTTTGGTTAGGGGCAAACAGGGAAGGAGCCAGGAGGGGAGTCCCACAGTCAGCTATTTCTGGATGTTTAGGAAGGAAATTAAGGAACTTGTCAGTCGGGGAATGACTGGCTGAAAACAAAGTGCTGGCCGGGTAAGCACTGTATAAGAACTTCGTGCTGTTCAGAAAACTACTTTGAGGCTTTACCTGAGGGGTTTTTTAGTGTGCTGTGAATGAGATAAAGTGAACAAGATAACAGGATATTTCTGGGGAGGAAGAACTTCTGATACACCGAGTAATCAAAAGCTAAACTTAACTTCTTACGTTAGTACAACTGGGGAAATAGTGAAGACGTCCAGGAAGACAACATGCAGTCAGGCACTTCTAAGAACATAGACTAATCACATAGGTTATCATCCTGGATTTCTCCTGTGTCTGATTCTTATTAGACTTTGGCCACATCCAAGTGATACCCACTCCTTTGATGAGAGGGAGCAAAGGAATGAAGACAAAAGAAGAAAGAATTGGAATCATAACTAGTGGTTAGGTTCAAGTAGGGCTGAAATTCAAAGGGGTTTGTATTACATTTGATTTTGTTTACAGAATAATTCAATAAAAAAATACAGAGTTTAAAATAAAAAAGTGGCAAAATGAAACAATGACCTGATTAAAAAAGAAAAAAAAAAAATAAAATGATGCTCCTTTTTGCTCAGTTTTAGCCTACAGGTTCTCTGACATGCCTCAAGGACCAAATCACTCCCCCAGAACCCTTGCTAGAATATATAGTCATGTAGCTCCTCTGTTGTAATTAAAGTAGGACTGAGTATTCCCTCTAAAATAGTAAAGGATGTCAGGATTTTCCTGGAATACCTTATCCTGGAAACGAAATCAATATCCCTTAATCATGGATATAGATAGCATGAGAAGGAGTTGACTCTCTCCTTTATAATCCTAAAATTCTAACTTGTTTTCCTTTGTAAATGACTACAGTTCTTAGAAATCACATATATGAGGGGAGTTTAATACTAAAAAGAATCTGTATACTGGATATTTCCTTATGTGCATTTTGTTACTTGATTTAATGAAGAATATGATAAATAAAACCATTTTCAATTATTCTGTTCTACTTTGGAATAAACAAAGTAATACCCAAATGATCAGAAATTTGTGAATATTCTAATTAATATACCCTCTGGAATAAAAAATTGTGGCTACTTTTCTAATTTCTTCTGGTTGAGCAAAATCCAAATCAAGTTTTGTGTGGATGTTCCATTAATATTGTTTGTATAGCCCAAACTAATGTAAACTTTAAATCTAAATGAGTTTATACTTGTAATAAGGAAAACAGAAACTGAATTAGAGCCATTAGATTTTCAGAAGATTTGGCCATATAAAATTGTTTCATCAAAAATAGTCTTTTGAATGCTCTTTTTAGCCTGAAAAATAAGCTATATTGCCTTATCAAGCAGCTAGACCTGCAGCTGACGTTAGTTGACATTATAAACAGACTTCAACAGTGTAATGATGATATATATCAATTGAAAATTTGATCTAATCAAAAGCAAACTAATAAATACATCATGTGACTTATGTATGTATGTTTTGCCTGTAAAACTCTACAGCCTGTAAAACTCAGCTGCAGCTTTTACCACTGCTTCATTATGGCCTTTTATTTTTCCTAGAATAAAACTGAAGAACTCTTGCTCTTGTAGTTGAGCTGCTAAAAAGAATCTTTAAAATCATTAAAAACAGGATATTCAGTTCTTTCAGCAGTTTAAGTGAACTCAAACTACAGGGCCAGAATTCAAGAAAAGAAAGATATTTCATCTGCTTTGAAATCAATGTGCAAATTTCAGAAAGCTTGAATAGGCAGAAGAAGCTAATGGACTGAAACTTTGCAGGACCTGAGATAGATAAATGACCTGCAGCCTACAAAGACACTCATTTTCTAATATACACAGGGACAAAAGATTAGGATATAAGTGGAAAACCTATTTAAGCAGAAGGAAATAGTATAGTTTTGCTGTTCAAGGCCTTTCAGGTGCATTTTCCGGAGGAATAAGCCATTCACAAAATGAAAAAGAAAAAAAAAAATGAGAGAAATGTGAAACCCACTGAGGCAAATTATAATCGGTTGCTGCCAAGATTAAGAAACTACTTTCACAGGACAGGAAGCCAGATCATCAAAGTCCATCTCCTGGCCCTGCACACAGGGTAAAACAACAAAAATATCCATCTATCCCCAAAATTTTAGAACTGCTAAAAAGGCATGCTAAAAGTAATGATTTACAAGTCTGGAGACATGCACTGTACCCTCTTCTCCCTCCCTCCTCCTCCAGAGAAAAAGACTCTCAAAATCAGAATCTCAAAAATACTTTTAAGGGTGAGTTTAACAACACAGTTTTCATTTTGTCTAACAAACACAGCACTAATCAAGAGATGCTAGCCCAGAACTACCTATATTGAAACTGATACTATGTATATTGAAACTATGAACAAAGTCCTACTCATGGCATTGAAGCCTTTATGAGTGACATGAGAAAAGTAGAAAGGCCAACTATTCTGACTATCCTGAAGCACCTTGTTAAACGTAGGGACAATCAGAAATCTAAATTTCTAACCGAAATAAATGGTGAGTCTGAAATTCCTAGAATCTTTAAACCTGGGGGAAATAACTCAGTAAGTTAGTGTCATTTGATGTTGTAAATGAATATTTTGGAACAAACAAGATTAAAAAAAACCCTAGATTTTCCTGAAGATCTATAAATTCTGTCAAGACATCATAAAAACAATCTATCAGCAGAAGATCATACCAGAAGTATAAACACTAGTGTTAACAATGATGTTTGATATACGGAATAGGGGCCAGTTTTATAAATTGACAAACAAACAGACTGACTATCAGTGAAGAGTTTCCCCAGTAAATACAGTAGAAAAACAGAGACTGGTCAAAATGTGAGTTCGCTCAGAAGAAAAATAATAGAACAACACTTTTGAAATAATACAGCATTGGTAGCCCAGGAGAGCATTACTTGGACAATTTTAGCTCTATATTCATGCAATGTATTAGACATTCAAGATAGGTACCAATCAGACAGCAGTAACTAACTGCAGGTAAATCACTACACTGTTCCTCACTAGAGTTTTGAAAGGTTGCTCCTCAGTGTACCTATCACCTGCACAAGCAACATGTTAGGAAAAATAATGTTGCAAACATATTAGCAGAAGTAATAGGATACAAAGTCACCGGCGGTAGATAATGAAAGGTCATGCAAAAATTCGCTTCAGAGATCATGACAGCGAAGTGAGAGCTCTCCAGGAGAAATTACCACCCACAAGCAGTCTAAAAATCACCTTTTAAAAGTACTCACGTAACTGGTACTTTAAAGCTAAAAATAGAATTACACCACAGCAGGACAATCTTCATCAGATACACCCTTTGTAATGAGATGCTTTTACTAGACTTATTCAAGAGAGATTTTTCGGGAAGTAAGGGTTTGTTGATAGAAGTTCGTCTGTCTGCATTGGCTTTGCTCTATCGTACTACCTCAGGAAAAAGCTCAAACTTGAAATCAGAGAAAATGAAGCCTCACCAGGATATTTAAGATATTTACCCCAGTTCATTAAACTAACAAAGCATGCATGTGAAAACCCAGGCTTTACCTCAACTAAAATTAGTGAACTGCTGTGTGGACTTCACTGCAGCTGCTAACAATAGTGAGCTTTCTTGAAATTACAAAAGATAATGTAAGGAACTACTGAGATAAAAAAACCCCACATTTGCACTGCTCCTGGTAGTACAACCCAATGCATAGTAGAGATATAATTGCTAATGCTTGTATAATAGATTAAAGGAACTATAATTCTGTTAAAAAAAATTCTTTAAACCTGCACTAAAGGGTTTCATGTACTTCCAGCACAGCATGGTAGGTTCCTTCTTTGTTATGCTTTTTGAAAGAAAGGTGTAGCTTTTCAGTTTCCTCACTCATACTTGACATGTTGTGATTGTTACTGCAGAATTTGAAGATTTCCATCAATTGCTAACAAGACCCATGTGTGTGAATCATACTGGATTACCTGGATGCACTGTTTGCAAAACTGATGTAGAGCATTTGTGAATCCCATTTGAAATAGTGTTTAATGCTCCCGTTTCTCCTTTTCCCAGGCTTAACTTCACTCCTTCATTCCTGACTCCTCTATCTCTAACCCCGTCCAGCAGTGCAGGGGGATGGGGAATGTGGGGCTGCGGTCAGTCCATAACATCTCTGCTCCTTCTTCCTTCTCATGTTCCAGCCTGGGACGTTCCCCAAGACTACAGTCCTTCAGAACAAGCTTGTCCAAGTGTGGGCTCTCCACATGGGCTGCAGCTTCCCTCAGGGCACGTCCACCTTCCCCGCCGGGGTCTCTCCCGGGCCGCAGGGCCATCCCTGCGAGGGTGTCTCCTCCCCTCCCGCCCTCCTCCCGCTCTGCCCTCGGGGCTCGCAGGGCTGTTTCTCACCCGGTTCCCCTCCCTCAGCCCTGGCTGCCGGGCAGTGTTTTGCCCTCCCTTGCCCAGGCTTTCCCCGGGGCTCTCACCCGCCCGCCCGTGGCTGAGGGGCTCAGCCGTGCCCTGCGCTGGGGCCGCTGGAGCCGCTGGAACCGGCGGTGTCCGGGCGGGGCAGCCCTGGATGCTCCACGCAGGGAGAGCCCGGCACAGCCTTCTGTGCGGCCGCCACCACCGGACACCTGTGCCCGGTACAGTTTCAAATCTGAATTATTTTCTCTATTCAACCGATAGATTGAAAAATATTCTCAGCTACAAGAATTCACGGAGGCATTTCCTATATACTAGCTTCCACTGGTTGTTTAAGAAAAGTGTTTTCTTTGAGCCGGTACCAAAGGATCAGCTCTGCATAATCACTCTGCGGTCTTCTTCAATGGATGATGGTATAGGTTTTCCTTTTGAGCCTGCCCCTTCCTAAGCCTCCCATATGTAAACATAAACAGGAAATTTTTAATCTGTGAGTTTGAAATTCAGCTGGAACAAGATACTAGGCTTTCTGACATACGAGCATTATATGTGGCTTTTGTAAAGTTCCCACAAGGAGGGGGTAGGATTTTCTTCTAAATCAATTAAACACACAATTAAACCTGACTAATAATTACAAACATAAATAGCAACAGAGCCATGTTCACAGATTATTTCTACTGACAAACTACTGACAAAATGTTGCACTGCTAAAATACCCTTCTGGGCGAATTGACCACTAAAGAAGGTTAAAGAGAACAACTATTATGCTTTGTTCTTAGGACAGAAGTATTTCATAGTTTGGTAATAACTGGTTCACAACTCAACCTAACTCTATCATCTTCCCTTTCCATACAATCATGGTTCCAGGCTTCAGTTTTCTTTCAAACAACTCTGTTTAATATTAACAAACTTGAGTACCTGCCTTTTTGTTATCTGCACACTGACTCAAAATAGCAGAGAAAGGCACATCCTTAAATAACAGTGTATAAACAGGTTAGTTTTTGAAGTGTTTTTTTTTTCATGCATCCTCTGGAATACTGGAGTGTATGGGTACAAACTGTGCTCTAGACTAATAACCCTGGATGCAACGCTCATATCCCCATTAGTGGCTCTCTCTGAACCATTTCATTATCTATTTGTTAGCCTCTTGAAGCAGAACAAATAGATGTCATTTTCTGCCAAAGTCAAGATCTCCAATATATTTCCTGAAGAAGTTGTGCCAACTACTCAGAAATTCAGAATCACATGGCAAGTACATCTCTGATGTAGTTTGGTCTCTTTGAATATCCATTTGTTCCTTGCAACTAACATAGCATGCCAAAACACTCTACAAAAGTTCCATAATTTTTTGTTCAGAGTGACATGTCACCAGAAATTTTGAATCATCAAAAGTTGCAAAATATTTCTTGGCCATCTGTCCCTTTGCTCACACGTTAATCTCAAGTGAATCTTTTCTTCTCTACAACTCCTCAACTTCTCTACAACTATACTGTTCCCCTCTAAGATAAATCTTGCAGCACAATGAGGGGTGTGTACTGCTGCTCCAGATAACCAGTTCCCGTATTTTATTAGATATAACTGCTCTGACTCATAGCTCTTTGGGACTGAGGATTTTCTCACTGTTCTCATCTGAAAGCAAGTGTTGTCAGCATAAAATTTTGATCTAGGCTAGACTTGTTAATTATCTGAATATACCAAAAAGTCTACTGTTTTAATGAGAAGTGGTTCCATATCTTTTAAGGAAATGTCTGTGCTGTGAGCATGCATTTTCAGAGTTAATATTCCTGCAGAAGCTTATGGAAGAGTGACAATTGTCCATTGCTCATTTATTACAAATCCCATAATTCTGTTGAGGAAGAAGATCAGAAAAATAGAGGAATTGTTCTTTTTTATCATTATTAGACAAAATGTCTTCTTATCATTAGAGAGAAATAAAAGAAAGGGGGTTGGGTTTTTTTGTTTTGTTTTGTTTTGTTTGTTTGTTTGTTTGTTGGGGGAGTTGTGGGTTTTGTTTGTTTGTTGACAGCTTACAGGAAGAATTAGATTTCTTTACAATTCAATTTTTTTTTTTAATGGCCCTGAGTTAATACCTTTTTTATATCCATACCAGAGAACATTTTTTTTGTGTATTTTTGGAAGTCCCTCCTTTCTTACCTTCACAAAGTGATACAGAATATCAGTTTTTATTTAGAAGTTAACACTGCTTTGGAAGTACTTTTATAAATTTCTCTTAAATTCGTAGATTGAAAGCTGAAAGAAGATCTTTCTGGTAGAAGTTTTCATAGGACTTTTTTCTTCTCACAGCACTTTTTCACAACTTAACTGGAAGGGAAGGGTTTGTCAAAGAAAGGAGTTCTGATGAGTACCTTGAAAATACGTAGATAAAATTGGGTATGTTGTTAGTACTTACAGATTAAATTATATCCCCACACTTTTCAATTAATATCTTCTGTCAGCAACACATCACTTCTACCCTTGCTCACCTAGACCTTTTAACATAAGTCAGACCAGTCGATTAGAGCTGTGTCTTTCTGGATGGCAAATACTTGAAAGAGTAGCTGATGAGACTGGGCTTTGATACACTTAGTAGATTAAAATTTTCATAATAGGAGCATTCAATAAATTAGATATGGAAATGGAGAAGGAACCAGCAAAGAAATCTGAATGCACAGAATTTTTTTTTTTTGCAGACCTTTAAAAAAAGTAATCAAAAGAGCTAATACTATAATGTAACTCTTCTCCAGTTGTTTCTGTGTCACAGAAGAGAGTAATAATTGACAATATCACTTTCTTATCCTCTTAACACTTTTTTATCTGACCTATATATCAAAAACCTTGAGCAACGACTGTTTCCATTCCTAGTTACTTTGGTATTCTTTGTATTCTAATACTGCTAGGGCTTTAAATTATCTGCACCATATGGATTTGACAAACTGCTCAGCTTTTGATTAAAAAAAACCAGAATGCTACACTTCTCAGGACTGCATATATTGTCCTGTTGGGGAAAAAAAATAAAAATAAAAATAAAAATTACCTTCTGAATATGCAATAGGCAAGGTTTTGTGCAACAGAAACAAATAATACATTCAGAATTGAAATAAGATGGAACAGAAAGTTCTCTGCGTAGTGCGTGAAAAATATTTGAACATAAAACATATAAAATTCCCAGATATAGGTAAATAGATGTGGTGAACTAAATACAGCAGAAATACTAAATGGAACTTGATTTTGTTTTTCACTGGAGAATGTCGAAGCTGTTCACATAGAGAAAACTATTAGGAGCATTGTATTAATATACAGTAATTGATGGATAAAAAGATCAAACAATTTGTGCTCTTTGAGTGGGCGATAAAATAATAATTTGGCTTCTTGAGCAAAATGCAGTAAATTGTCATTTTCAGTGGAAAAATGTTATTTTAATGAAATATTTATCCAGTTATTTATATGTGCAGATTTTGGCTCAAAACACAGACTGCTTAATTATCAGAATAGTTTAATCAATGCATAACATCCTCTCAACACATCTTTCAACTGTCTATAAAGGGGCAGCTAGGCTGACCATTTCCATCTATATTGTACATGTGGGAAGTTAGATGAGAAAAATTTCACTTTTTGCATCTTAATTCTTTCAGTTATAACCAAAACTGTGTTATGCAGCAAAGAAGGCAGGCATTATGTATAGACTAAATGATGGCCACAGCGCCTAATTTTTTGTATGGTTTAGTAAGCAACCAAGTAACTAGAGCATGATTGCTCAAGAAAATATTACTGGAATATGTTTTGCTCAGTCCCTGCATCCACAATAGTTGGGACAATTCAAAAGGAATATAGCCAGTGTCAGGACTTGAGTTTGCATTTTGTCTTTCTGTGACTACTGGAGGAGCCTTTGTTTGGAAGAATAACAGAGCAACACCAGTTGTTTTTGTGTTTCTGTGAAGGCTTATGGACACAGCCACCTTTGCTCTACAGTAGAACTAAGCTGCAAGATATTGTTAACTGTGTTTTTGCTGTCATCATAGAAAGATCAATAAGCTTTTCACTGTATTTTCAAAATTTGTCTCCAAATTCTGTGTCTTGGTCCTGACTGTCCCTGCCCACAGCTCCCCCAGCTCTGCCTGTGGCCCATGACCCCACAAGGTCATCCCCGCGGGGCCAGCAGCCCCTGCCCCAGTGACACCACAGCAGGGACAATCTCCAGCTCCCCACACCCCTGCCTAATCTGGCCATTGGCACCCAAAGTTGCGCTGTCCTGCAAGCCCATGTCCTGGCCTCAGCATGTCCCCAGGGATGGGCTCGATGCCTGGGGCTGAGGCTACCCCACTGCCCCTCAGCTGCCCTGTCCCTGACTGAAGCAGTGGGACAGGCCCTGACTGCTGGGCCCTGCCATTACCCACATGGGGAGACCCTGATGCTCATGGCCCACAGAGCCACTGGCCTCCACATTGCCCTGACAGGATTTCAGTGTCTAACTACGTGTAGATCAGTTCACCATCATTTTTACCCCCACAGTCTCAGTGTTCAGTCCTCTCATTTCAGTAGTTCCTCACATCAGATATACACTTGAGTTTCACCCCTCAACCCACCTAAATCTTGCTCAGACTAACTATACTGTACACCTGAAGCTTTTAAAAGCAAATGACGAAGGAATGAAAACAAATGCCTTCTTGTCAAATGAGATTCTCAACATCACATGTTAAGTCTATCTTTCTTAAGGCAATGCATCTAATTGCTGAGCAGTCAGTAAAACATTATTTAAGAATTGTCCTAAGTAATTAAATTAGGCTACTCCAGTTTGGTTAAACACACATTAATCTTTCATAGTGACATCAAATTTGCAAACACCTTAGGGAAAAACTCTGCAGTAAATCATTTGTAAATGTAATAAACGTTTAACTTGTAAAATAATATATGAGGTAGAATACTTCAAAGCAGTTCTATTTTACTTTTTTTTTCCTTGATTAAAAAAAGTGAATTAGATATGCTTAATAATTTAATTGTATCATTCATACACAAAACCTACAGTGTTGTATTTATTTGATTGATTGGAAAAGGGACAATTTGTATATATTTTAAACTTAAAAATTTTTTTTAGAATTTGCATGTTAAAAGTTCAAATTGTCCTCATGTTATATCTGGTAAAATGCATAGGAGCTGCCTTGTTTTCCCACTCCAATTTAAAACTGGAAGTGTGAGAAACTTAATTATTATTATTAGAAGAATTATTATTAGCAGAACTAGCTTGATTACAACCTATAAAGCAAGAAATAGTACTTTTTGATGACATGGCCTCAGACTAAACTTAGGAAAATGACCAGAATTGGAAGGTAATTTGGCAATCTTGTTTCTAATACTTATGTTTGGACTGAGTTAACTTTGCATGCATTTTCCTCTCATGGGAGGCAAATGGTAGCATTAGAAAGTTGCACAGCAAGTCTCTGCCACTCTTGTTGAAACTTGGCACAGTGGGCTATAGTGTATGAGCTTTTTCCTCCGAGTAGGTGAGCCTTTCTTACACAAATCAGTAGTAGCTATGACTGCTCCCTCAGCTGGTGTTCACCATCTCACTGAATTATCCACTCTGTGAGCAAGAGCATCAACATGTTCTAGACACCGAAAATACCAGAATGAATTAAGTGGGATATATATGCTATAGAATGGTTTGGGTTGGAAAGGACATTAAAGATCATCTAATTCCCACCCCCCTGACATGGGCAGAGACACTGTGGGTATGACCATAGATTGAAACCATGTTTACAGTTTTCTTGCATTTGGTTTTCTACAAGTAACCCTATGGAATTCCCTTTTCGTATGCAAGTGAATTTTTTTTATATATGGTAAAGTTTCCTCTCCTCTCCTC
>VXAY01005017.1:85553-160183 GCA_013399855.1 Oxyruncus cristatus
TCCTCCCCTCCCCTCCCCTCCCCTCCCCTCTCCTCTCCTCCCTTCAGTGAAACAACATTTTTTCATCTGACCAGTTCTATTCATCATGTTCTATTCATGTCAATGTTAAATTTGCTGATGATAAATCCAATTTGAACGAATTTGAAGTTTTCTGAAGAGGCCTGCCCTGAACTTGTAACTTGAGAAAAGCTTTGATAACTGTAATCTTTCCCATTAGAAAACAAAACTTATTTTAGGGACTGGGGGACTCCAACACTACTCATGGGACTATCCACTCGTATTTCCATTGCAAATCTATAGTGAGATATTCCCAAAAGTTCTGCAAGATCTACAGCATGCAAAGAAATTGCAAAAAAAAAGAAGTTATTTTAATAGAGTCAGACTGCACCACAGGGGAAGACTAAGAAATATCTTGTATTAGGAAATATCTTTTGGATGCATATAGGATTTTCAGGAGGATGCTTATGAGGTTCTTAATGGTAATGATTATACCTTACTGTCATTTAGGTGTTTAATAAGCATCAGCCCTTTCACCTGGCATAAAATTCAGAACAAGCGTAAGAATCCCTCTTTATATTAATTTCTAGGCTCTGTTCGTTGTATTAAAGTCAGTAATCGAGTTCTTAGTGTTTCAGTATGATCAAGGTCTGAGTATTTTACTTTCCTATGAATTTTGCTGGACTATAGGGGCTCTGCAGCTTTTTTATGTTAGAAGCCATAAGAAAATTTGTTTGTCCAATTAGAAATAACAGAGGGAAAATGTTCATTTTCATAAATATAACACAATGTTCATTACTTGATGAAACAACTTTTTCACTATCATAATAATGGATTTGATACAATTTTACTGTCATAAGCCTGATAATTTAAGGAAGAGGAAAGCCATTTTCTTCAGCATTGGTCCCACACGGTCTTGCAACAACACACAATGTAATAATATGTCTCAGATGATGGATAGATAATAATTGTGACAGATGGAAAATGGGCTAGTAATAAATGACTATTTCATAGTCAAAGTGCATAAGGGAATTTCTTTCAACTTTAGGAAAAAGAAATCATCCCAGCCAGACTGTTTAACTTTAAGAGCAATGAATGGACAGGGTCATAAGGAATGAATGCTTTATAAGTTAGTTTCCCTGAGAACAAGTCAGCTGTTCAACAATCTTCCCTAATGTGCTGAGATTTAATAATCCAGCTGACTAGTTATGGAGCATGTTTGAGTATGTTCTTTTTCCTTTGTCTGTCTTCCTCTTGCTCCAAAAGGGTGGTAAAAGAAGTTGTATCTACAACCCTGTTACAACGTCAATACAGCCTTATAGTGGATCTAGAAGCATTGGTTCATGGGCAATGTAGATCTAGTTACTTTAATCAAACTTTATGTGATGCGTGAAATTTTTTCTTCCTCCCTAATCTTAGAGAATATATTTTTGAATGGCTGTATTAAACAGTTCATTCCTAAGGAAGAAGGTAGACCGCAGAAAAGGCCAAAAGTTTTAATTAGTCCGTTAGCTTTGGATGTGGTTACTTCATGTGAGAGCTCAGATCCTTTGAGTCTTTTGAGTTACTGCTAACAAAAAGTAAATTATTATAGTATCACCTGTACTGCAATGCTTTTAAACCTTTTTGACAAAGCATCTGAGGGATTTCATAATACTACTGTGGAGGTCAAGATTCTCTCTTTGTCTCCTTATGAATAACCATCTTGCAATGGTTAAAGGGACAGAGCCTCTGCTTTCCTGGAAGAGGCTATAACAAAACTGACACTGAGCATGCATGAACTTCATTGTGATTCTGACTGCTGCTACCTTTAGACAACCTTCTCTCTGTCAATCTTCTGAGATCTGCAGGAGCTCTGGCATTGTCCTGCAAGGCAAGAGCACCACAGGTTGTGTAGGGCTAAAATTCCAAATTTCCCCTCTCCCAAGCAGAGAGACAAAGCCAGTATCAGTATTATCGCTGCTGTTTTGGACATACGTTATGAATAGTGGGGCATGAAAAGGTAAATTGGAGGTGAGAAGACTAAGTTTAAATGCACTGAACTGTGCAGGGCAAGGCACAGCACTAGTGTGGATACAGAGGATGCAAAATGCAGTAATATCACCACCTAATAATTGGTGTCATAGGCATCTAAATTTATAGTGTTGTAATGACATAGGTATATTAGCTATTACCAGTGCTTTGATGAGATATATATTTGGAACTGTAATTTAATCTCTTGGATTTCTGTTTTATTTGCTCTAGTTCAATTAATTTCCCTCTTAATAGTGAGATCTCCAGCTACACTACTTGCAATTAGTTCATAAAATCCTGTCTTTCTGACAATTAGATTGTATCATTTTGGTTGCTTACAATAGGGGACAATGAATATACAGGCCTCTTCATGAGCATATCACTAGTATATTTTTTTGTCAGAGATATATACACTTTATTTCTTATCCTTGTATTCAGCAAGATATTTGAACTAGTAATTAGATACTCTTTTTGGGACAAAGTGTTTCCTTGAAATCTAGAAACTGTCCCTAGTTGTCTCTGACAATTCATTCAGTCTAAACATGAGTTATGCAAGAAACTTACCCACTAGCATGCTAAAACTGTACAAAATTGCACCCACTATCATATATGGCTAGACATTGCAGGGCTGTCCCTATTATCTTATTGCTGGGGAACTGTTTTTTAACTTCAGAGAACCTTTTTCTTCTGTTTACAGCTGGTAAATCAACAATAGCAAAACAACAAAACAATTTTTCCGCTGCAAAAAGCCATCCTCCAACTGCTGAAAAAATGCCAATATTTTGACATTTAAAGTTTTTGCGTCGTTTGTGGGCTTCTTTTTTTTCTTTCTAATCTATTGCAGGATTTTCATTTTGAAGCTGAAATTGGATACATAGATAATTATAGCTCTTGGTAGCTCATTAACAGCTCTGCCTTTAAATCAAAACAGTTAAATAATGAGTTAGTCTAATTTGATTTCCCTGTTGACTGTCAACAATTGCTTTTCTTCCCTCTCTTAATGAATGATTCTGTTCTTTAATTGGGAAAATAGTTCCTGGGCTAGTCCAAGAGGTAGATCTTTCATGATTGCATATGCTTATGCACTTTTCTTTAGATTTGTGATAAATTGTTGTTTTATGGTATCTTAATTCTTCATTCCACAGTAAACTTTAGGGAATTGAAATTTCTATCTATACTTACATTGTTCCATGGATGTGTGCTCCATATGATCACTGTGAAATTTGTGTTGATTAGAGATAGGGAAGCATGTAGCGACCTTAGAGAACTGTATCTGAGGTGAAACATAATGGTTGGCTTGCAATATATAGGGGTCACAGCACCACTGAATAATGTTTGTTTAATCTGATATGTAAAATATATTTTCACAAATACTGAAGTTTTAAATCTCATTACTGAAATCTCTCAAGACCTGTTCCCCTTTGTGAAATATGAAGACATCATTTCATACTTATTGGTGAGGTGAGCAAAAGGTGGAGTGACAGCAGCTCTTCCTGTTCAGATGTTTCAGAATGTCATGGCACAGGTATGTTGAGTTTACTGATTCTGATTGAGGCTGCTGGAAATATATAGACCATGCTCCAATAAATCTTGCTGCAAGAGTTAGAAATGTTATGGTTCCCCATTTTCTGATCTGCCTCACTCCTGAAAATTATTACCTGCATCACAGAAGGGACAAAAGGTTGTACCTGAGCCATTTCAGGTTGTCTTTTCAGTGTCTAAACTTAAGCCCCAGACGATTGTGAGTTTGAACTGAAACAGTAGGCTTAGCAGTGGGTAAGATACAATTACCCTTCTGCTGCCTTTGCTAGAAGAGTTGCTACTAGTGGTGATGTGCGGTCAAGCACAGCAGGATGTGCTGTTGCTTGTTTACCACCACCAGGAGAACTTGTCTCTGCTGTTAAGTTCTTCCAAGATGGCAAAGCTGTGGGGAAAGAAAGTGTATGCTCTACTTTATGCAACTATGCCTTCAAAGCTTGTGATGTCAGTGTAGCTTTACTGAACACAGAGTGTTTCTCTTAGTTTAACTGCCTGTGCAGTTCCAGGAATATGATGTAGCTGAGCTGGCAGGACAACTGGAAGCAAGTCTTTCCACTAGGAGAAACTCTACTGAGAGGCCTAACTATCTTATAGTTTCCAGTGCAGTTATGTATATTTTCAAGAGGCTGTTGTACTTTTTTCTGGCATCAGGTATAAAAAAACTTGTATCAGATTTGGGATTAACAACAAAGTAAAAGTAAAATACTCAAGTGTGAAATTCCTTTATGGTATTAATTGATAACAACATATTCATGTGAGACAAATCACAGCAGCAAGGAGTAAACTGAAAATAACCTGTAGTCTCTCTCATTTGTTTAGCAGAACCATGGTTTTGAGAATTTTGTCTATAGGTAAAATAACTGATTGAAGGCACCCAATAATGAACTCTATTACAATAGTATCTGTTTTTCTATCTATTTCTTGGAGTTTTCTTCTGCCAGTACAAGTTGACAGGTTGACACTTAAATTATCCTCTCTCTACAAGAAAGACGAACGGAGTGAAGAACAATGTAAATGTGGGGAATAAGGGAGTGCACACAACCCTGAGTTGGAATATGGAGAAATCCAAAGAAAAGACATGATACCGAGAATAAGGGCCAAAAAATGATCCAGAGATTTGTAACATCAATGAAAGAAGAATTCCTAAGACTAAAAAAACCCAACCAATCAACAAAAAAAAATTAATACAAAGGTGGGGAAGGGATTTCAGGAAAATGTTTACTTTGTGACTGAATAAAAGGAAAAGTGAGAGAACAGGGTTTGTTTATGAACTGGTTTGGGATTTTCTTGGACCTGGAGAAAGTTGTAAAAAGCCAGTAAAAATCCCACACAGGTCATTCTCATTTAAACACTAGAAATATTTTCCTATTTTTTCTACTACTGCCAAATACAACTCCAAGTGATAGGTCTTCCATGTTTCTCTGGTTCATGTAAATGAAATACAGAAGAAATATAAAATATTGAACAAGAAAAAACTGTGCAAGTTAAAGATAGAACCACAGACTCATAGGTAGAACTCACAGTTCTTCATCAACTACAGCTCTGTTGAATTTAGTATACAACTTTAACTACAGTGGCTAGTATAACTGAAAAATGTTGAACTATCAAATTCCTTGGAGTAGTTTGCTGTATTACTGCAGAATACTATCTTTTTACACTCTTTCAGGAAACTTTGGAGGATGCTTAAGTATATGTTATCATACTACTCTCAGAGAGAGTAGAAGATTTTATTTACATTTCTCAATTCTTAGTTCTTTTGATGGGAGGAAGGGTTATTTTTCAGCAACAGCTACTGTAAACCCTGTTGAGACATCAATGCTTTAATAAGGCATGGGTTCTAATAGGATCTTATGAACAAAGCATTTTGCACTGTTTCCCATGACATGCTGTACAAGCATGTCTACTGAAGCTTTTGCAGAATTACCTTTTCATAGGTTAGATAAACAAAATTATTCCAAATGTTACAGGCACATTAAATTTCACACCATTATTTCTTTGAAAAATTATGAAGTCTAAATTTTTTATATATTTCATTATCTTTATTAACACTGGAACATACAGTGATAGTCCTTTGACCAGTAGGAGTGGGAAGATACAAGTTGATGCAGAATTGTTTCCAAATGTTCAGTGCACAAGCTAAAAAGGCAGTTAGCAGGAGCACAATACCTGGAGAATGTAAATGGCCAGATTATTTTTATTGTTCATATAGTTTAATGTTTGCCCTTTTTTGAAAATTCTATGTACAAATACTGAATCAGACTCAGTTAGTTTGACCTGGTTTGTACTTTGAGACCTAAATTCTTACGGAAGGGCCTGGTGAAAATAACAATTCCTTACACTTACTTATGCATGCAAGATCAAACAAAAGTCAAAAAGGAGGAGTTATGTTCTATAGCATGTTCTACTTCCCAAAGGTACAGCTGTTTCATGTGAAAAGTAAGAGCAAATAGTGATGCAATGATTTCTGTGTGCAAAGCACAATGCCTCTGACTGTCAGATGAAGAAGCTTTTCCTGGAGAAAAACAAAAGGAGAGACAGGGATACTGTCATGCCCAAAATGCAGCATCCCATCTAAGGAAGAGAAAAACTTGGACAGGAATTGTTTATACTTACTAGAGTTATAAGTGGGGTGAGAGCAGGACAAGACAGCAGAGAGAACTTGTTGAAGATGTGGATAATATGGCTTAGTTTTAAGAGGTGGTGAGTTTCAAATGTTAAACCCCTTAAAAATAAGTGGATCTGTAAGTATTTATGCAACTCAAACTCTTGTAAAGAGAATTGCTCATATCTGATGAGTTCCAAAATGAGCAAAATGAGAAGGACCTTCAGAGAATAGCCTGCTAAGAAATAAGTGTAGTCTGGTAAATTAATATATTGAGATTGCAGCTTAAAGAAATGTAACTTTAACGTTTCTTTCTCTGTACTCTTTTTTATGTTATTTACTGTCACTTGCTGTCTGCTGGACATAGTTTTGTAGACAGCCCTGCTTGAACTGGAGTGTTGGACAGGATGAATTCCAGAGGTTCCTTCAAACCTCAGCCATTATGTAATTCCGGCATTTAATCTGATGTCCACTAACATTTGCCTGTGATCCCTATTTCTCACCAGAACTCTCCTAGTACTCACCAAGTTCGGGTGATGATTAGTACAGGCTTGTAATACTCAAAGACATTTTCTGCCTTATTTTATCCTTCCAGAGGTGTGGTTTTTTGTTTTGGTTTGGTTTTTTTTTCCTACTCTGTGTGGGTTCCTGGAGTTTTCTGCCTGTTATTTTTTTCCTGCCTCAATGAGACTGATTGCCTCATGTACTAAGTATCAGTCAGACTGACTACATTTCACTGAAATCGGTCTTTAGCTTTTTGCTTGTCTTTTCTTTCCCACTTACTTAGCTGTATTTTTTTTTTCTTGGTTCTTTTTATGTATATTTTCATTTTTAATTTCATTTCTTCATTTTGTAGTCTCATCTGTGACTCAGACATTAAAAGATATTGGCAAACTTGCTAAGCTTTACTTTGCACATCTAATTTGTTCTCTCCCTACTATTCCAGAAAGTCACTATCTCTCTGTTATATCTGTAACTATTAAAACAGGAGCTTGGCAGCTGTGAAAGCCAGCTGAAATGGGAATGCAGAGATGAAAGAGGGAATGGTTGATATGTGGTAAGTCAGGTTTCAGTAGGCCTATTAGTCCACATACTAATACCATACAGAGGCCATGACCTTTCTCTGATTTAATGGAGAGTGAGATTGCTACTTTCCTATTAGGTACCTCCAATGTGATTGAACTTTTCAAGCTTCACCTTAGGATTTAGTCACACAACATTCATTAATTTCAATAGGAGTTAAATCCCAGAAAGTCATCCTTTCACTTTGGGGTGACATTTTCTCTTCAGTTACATCCATAGAGTGTCACTGTCAAGTTCCTAAAATGTTGTCAGAGAATTGGGTATCCAAGGCCAGATTTTTTGTTTAAAGACTGACCCTAGCTGCCAAGGGTCCTTAACTGCAAGTGAATTGGTAGTGTACTGTGCAATATCTTTACTGACACAGGTAAATTTGCTTCACTGAAAACAGAGATCCTAGTTAAAGTATTTAGATGTAGTTTGCTGTTTAAGGCAAGAAAATATATATTAACATACTCTGTACTTTCTTTTCTGATACAAAGTGGTGGGATCGTTTTCCAGTGGGAAAAAACCCCAGTGTACAAACCTGTCTATGCCATCTCTATAATGATGTTGCTGATGTTTAATTCAGATACTTTCTAGAGACTTTGCAGAACAATATTTATCTTAAATGTTTATTTTTTTTCCTGGAGACTTAAGGAAAAAAAATGTATAAAAGGACACCATCAAGAAAGAAAGTCTTGATTTGAATTTGTTTAAATCTCAGCTTATTTTATATTATGTAGCACTGTGGGAGGACTGCTTTGTTGTTTAATTAGAATAGTTTGTTGTTAAATAGGAGAATTTACAGAGATATTGAAATATTACCTGCACTTTAAACGTTTATAAAGTGGTCTCTTGATACCTTCTGCAAGTTATTTCCTAGAACATAAGTATTTATTTCAACAAATTTCATACAGATTGCTAAAATCAGTATTTTTACAGAAACATGGATCATCCTACCCTAAATACAAATGTGCTGATTTATTCCAGTTTCAAAATTGAGTATCCATTTGACATTTTATCTGTAACATCACTTTCAAAACAACAAAACTTTTCAAACCTTTGGAATGTTGGAAACCAGAAGAGTCTCTGGAGTCATCCAAAGTGTAACCCCCAAATCTATCTGTATCTAAGACATGTCTAACTAGAAAGAGAAATGGAACTAACTCCTAAAACTCTGCCACATAAAAGCATACTTATTTGCTCGATACCTGAGAGCAAGTGTAAATACTGATTTTATTCTTGGCAAAAATAGATGTGTCAAAAAGCAAAATGGGTTAGAATGTGTCAGGGCTATTTTTGGTTGTAAATAGGATTACAGCGAAGTCCTGGGTGGAGATTCGTCATACTACAGGAAATAAAAGTCATAATCAGTGTCACAAGCAAGGATAGGTATATCTAATATACAGATAGGAAACACAAATCTTACAATCTCTAAGAAAAAATGTACAAAAAACCCAAGAAATTTGTTCCACTAGACTTTTTGCTGGCAAGCCAACATTATTTCTGTTTTCTCAGGCTATATTCTGAGATCATATCCATACCTTAACATTTGACTCTGCTTGTTCTTGTAGAAGAAAATCCCTTCACTTAGGTGTGAACATGACCATTAGCTTTGCAGAAAATAGCTCTTGCCATGTTTCTTCTGGTACTGAGTGCTGAATGTGATACTTATTGCAATGTGGAAGTGCTAAAATGCTTGAGACCATGCTACTCTTAGACATTACCAAAGGAATCAGGAAATAAGTGTAATCAATTTTCAGCTGCTTAAATAAATGTCCTAGTTCATCAGAAATTACATGTAAGCTTTGTACCTTGATTTTTGCTATGTTGCTTAGAGAAACTGTAAAATGTGTCAGGACAGAAAAGTCCTTGAATTTCTTCTGCTTCAGTTGCAAGTCTATTAATAGAATGGGCAGAGAATTGTAATGCTTCATTGCTTTTGGCTGATGGAGGGGAATACAAGGACCTTCCTACTTTCAAAGTGGCTTTGAAATAGTATTACCAGCAACAAGGCATCAGAGGAGTTCAGCACTGTAAAGCAAAAATTGATATTTAAAAAAAAAAATTAGAAAGATGCAATTTTCCCCTTATTTTACTTTAGCAGCAGGAAACTGAGATAACTGTCTCTGTCATTTCCCTCCTCATCTTCTGCAGCTTTACATAAATGGGGTCATAAAGACATAGTAGTAAACATAAAATTTAATAGTATATGTTTTTGGTAATCATTTGATCAAAGTGGACGCTGCATGACCCTCTAGAATAATCGTGATCAGTTACAAGCCTAGTGAATAGGAATAAACAGTTGAATATATGATTACAGAAAGCTTCAAAAATTTTATAGCAGCTGAATTCCCCTAGTCTCTCTGAAACGTTTGGCCTGACCTTGAGTGAGATATTATACAGTGCCATTCCTGTGGGCTGGTAAGTTCCTGCGGTTTTCCATTAAGCGAAATGAGAAAGTCTTGACCATCACAATTTGCTCCATTGGGTCCATTATCTTTTGCCCTACAGGTGATTTGCTGCATGCTTTATTACAGAAGACAGAATAGTTGAGAGGGTATTGTCTTGCGGACAGCAATGTCAAAACTTATCCATATATGGGTACAATTATACTTCCAAGTTATATAGCAGCTAATGTATAATTACCATTAATTTAGGTAGGAAGTATGTAATTTGACATTAAAAAAATTACCCTGAGAAGGAATTTGGAAGATTTTATTGATGAGGCAAAGCCCAAAAATGCACACAGCCATTTTTAGTGACCTTTACAATATCTTTGACCCTAAAAGAAGAAAGCAACTGTGATATAACTAGCCACACAGCTAAAATACACAGGCATGTGCTGGCAAACTAAAATGCTCACCCAAGTAGCCTGTATATTAAAATGGCTACAATTGTACAGAGTTTCTCAGAGTTGATCTAAACAGCATTTCAACTGGCATACTTATTTCTTTTCTTTTGACAGGTACTAGGTATCTCAGTATTCACTGACGAACCCTATGAAAATGCTGACATGTGACTAGCCTTAAGGAGCTGCCTTCGGCTTAATTCTCGGCGCTTGTGCATCAGCGGCAAATCGATACCAGGCAAGGCGAGGAATGTTTGCTGGTTCATTTCCTCAGCAGCCAGCAGGGGAAGCTGCTGCATTGTTTTTCAGTGTGACTCAGAACGCTGGTTATTTTTAAATCCACGGATGAAAAGGTGGGGTTATCTTAAAATGAGAGGCAGAATATGTATGTTTGCATGAAGAAGTTTTTGTCAGACTATGCTTGGGATGCCTATACTAGTCACAGGTGGGAAAGCAGGGAATGAGTGGTGCACGATGGAGCAAACAAGGGCTTTGTACTGTCTAAATTTAATATATCCTGTATATTTGATTAGACTACTAAATACAAGACCGTTTAAAAGCTGGCTTAATATAGATTCAGTTATTTATTCAGGTTTTAGATGACTCTAGTCCTTGCTCCATGTGTATAAGAAAAGTGTTTCTGTAGAAAAGATGCTGGACTGGAACAGGCCTGGTTTCTGTTCTCAGGCTCGTCATGACAAGTGTCAGAAAGTCATTTGGGCTCCTTTCAGAATATTTTTGTTATGCACATGTTTATGAGCTTCATAGAATTTGGCTTTTAATACATCTGATCTTCAGTCTTTCATCTTTAAACACCAATACAAGACCTTGCCCTTTTTGTCTTTTTTCCTCATACTGAAAAGAAGTATGTTTTAATGGTAAAAAGGTATAGTCCTCCAACTGATCTGAAATAAAAACAGTCTTAGCACATACTTTTTCTTTATCCCTAAGACATTATTGGCACCTGACTAGACTTCCAAACTACAAGGACAAATACCATTAACTTGATTATTAAAGAGAGCTAGAGACCCATATTTTTTTGCCAAATTTTTCAGCTGAATTTGAACTAATTGGGTATAGGATCCTAAAACCAATAATTTAACAGTACATATTTTCTTCTAATTTTCTACCAGGACAGGATTTTTATGAGTGTTATCACTCTAGTAAACTGGCAATATTCCCTTCATGCCTTATTAATAATAGATATATCAGAGTGGAAGAAAAAAATAATCAGGCGCATATATAAACTCTGCAATTAAAAGGGCCATTGTCAATTCCAGTATGAACCTTGCCTTGAGGTTATATTAGTGACCCACTAAGAAAGTTTTCTTGTGAAATCTAATAATCTTGGATTTGTTCAAACTATTGACATAGTCCTGATTCTCATTTCTAATTCAAACATTTCTATTGTCATAAAGATCCCTCAGTAGGAACCTGCAGGATTTCTAGACATCTGAGTGGAAAATACTATTTCAGTTGTAGGAAATTTAAGAGTTTATGACTGACTCTACCCAGTCTTAAGTTTCAACAAATGGATTTTCTTCCAACTAAAGTTTGTTTAGAAGGTGCTCATATATGTATAGTGGGGATTGACTTGTGATTCTGTACAAACTAATGTGTTTGTGTAGCAAATAACAAAATACTGTGTACTCAGAGGTTGTGATGCTCATGAGCATAAATGACACATGTCTATACATATTTATAAATTCAGTTCTGCTCTGGCAGCAGCTGAGGGAATGGCCATAATTTATCCCGTAATGTGACAGAATCAGATGGAAACTCACAAGTAGTAAAGGGAAATTCTACCCCATATGAAATTATTTTCATTAATATTTTCATGAATAAAGATTATTTATACTACACTTTTATCTTCAACGAGATAAAACTTTACTTTAGAGGTTGATTCAACATATATTTCAGATCTATTAAGGGCTGCATACTTAGGTTTCCAGAGGAACCAAGACACTCAGAAAGTACTGCTGTAGAAAGCTTAAACATTTAATTTGTCTGTTGGGGAAAGCTTTACCAAAAAGGCTGAAAAACAAGCCAGCACATGTTCATCTGGTACAGCTTGGAAGAGTCCACTTGGCACAATTTATTGCATCTGTTATCTTCTAAGCTGTTTGCTCTTGTTCAGATAGCTAATTGAATGTTGGAAGCAGAGAAATGCTGTATGCAGAATGGTGGCAAGGATTTCTCCCCTGGAAAATACTGATGTCATTATTGGGGCACTGAGTTATGGGGTGGACTCTATGTCCAGGCTACAGAAATAAAAGCAACTGTAGAGGAACCATAGTTGTGGGGAAAATATCTTCATGTTAAATAGTTAAGAGATTCAGACTCTTTAGTTTAACACAGAGAAATGACCAAGATCTATATCTTGATTACAGCTGTAGTGGGTTGACCCTCGCTGCATGCCAAGCATCCACCAAACCCACTCTATCACTGCCTTCCAAAACTGGACAGGGGAGAGAAAATATAACAAAAGGTTCATGAGTTGAGATAAGGACAAGGAAGGATCACTCAGCAAATACTGTCATGGGCAAAACAGGCTTGAATTGGGGATGTTAATAGAATTTGTTACTAACAAAATCAGAGCAGGATAACGAAAAGTAAAATAAATATTAAAAAAAACACCTTCATCCCATCACTCCCTCCTTCCCAAGCTCTACCTTCTGCACTCCAGTGGAGCAGAGATATGGGGAATGGGAGTTACGGTCAGTTCATCAAAGTTTGTTCCTGCCACTGCTCAGGGAGAAGAGTCTTTCCCCTGCTCCAGCATGCGGTTCCTCCAAAGGGAGAGTCCTCCATGAACTTCTCCTATATGAGTCCATCTAATGGGCAACAATTCTCCATGAACTGCTGCAATGTGGGGCTCCCACAGGTTCACAAGGACCACCAGGAAACCTGCTCCACAAATACATCTGCATAATAACTTTTTTCTCCTTCTTAAGTACGTTATCACAGAGGCATTACTATAATTACTGATTGGCTTGGCCTTGACCAACAGCGGGTCTATCCTGGAGCCAGCTGGCATTGGCTCTGCTGGACATGGGAGATGAAAAAGCCACCCCTGTAGTCCACCCCCTGCTACAAAAACATAGCCACTCTGACCCAATGCAACAGCCCATAAGCACCTCTAATGAAGGAAAGATTTTTGATAGCTTATGTCTCTGAATTTAACAAGTAGTAGCACTAAAGAACTAAACCTGATGTACAAACCTTGATACATTCAGGATAAAAATAAAGAGTACAATGACTTTACCTACGTATGTGAACACAAGGTGTCACAGTTCCAAGCCCCAAGCTGCCATGTGAACTCAGAATTTTTCTCCCAGTCATTTTTGGTTTTGGCAGTAGTGTTATAGATTGGTACCAGGGAAGTATAGTGATTCATTCTTTCTGTTCTCAATAGTCTCTAATCATAAGAGTATGACTAGCAAAAATTTTAGCACTAACCAAATTATGTTTAGAAACTATTCTGTCACTAATGCCTTACAAATGTTCTTATTTCCTCATTCTACTATAAAAACCTCTATTCCTTTTCTATTTGCCAAATTATAAATTTTCTAGCTTCCAGTCTTCCTTCCAGTATTCAACAGCTTTCTATCAGCTTTCTAATGAACTTGTCTAATATACATGTGGATGTGCCAGATCACTATTTTGGATGGTTTCAGAAAAAAAAAACCTTAAGTATTGCTTTTAATTAGATTATTTTTTAAGTTCCATGATGAATCATATTTTATTTTATTTTATTTATATTTTATTTATAAGTACTGTTTGCACTCCAAAGCCAACTACATCCATCCAACTACTATCCATCTCACGTTGCTTATAGGAGTATATTAGCCTTTCTTATTTTACCGCAACATTAGTCTGTTCTCTCTACGCGCTTCTTGCTAAATATTGTATAACTGAAATATCTTCAGTAGATGAAAATATTGAAATATTCAGGTGTGCATTATACTTAGAGAGAAGTGGATTTCACATGTTGTTATATAGATCTTTTTGATATTTTTGGTTGGTTGGTGTTTTGGGTTTTTTTCCCTTGATTTTTTTTTGTTTTGTGTTTTTTTTGTTTGTTTTGTTTTGTTTGTTTTGGGCTTTTTTTGTTTTCTTTATATTTTACTTTTTTTTCTAAGTCATTTAAGCCTCTACCTGTTTTAGAGGAATACTGAAGGTGGTTTCTAAAACATCATATTTATAGTCAGGTTAGATTAAAAGTGCAGTCTTTCTTCACATTCTTCAGCAGTTCACTTCCTAGCTTCTGACTCTTAACAGGAAGATTTTATTAGAAGACATTTTCAAAGTGTTTTTAAATAAATGGTGAATGGTACCATTTACAGAGAAAATGTGGGAGGAAAATGGAGGAAAAATGTATTTTAATTTCAGAAAAGATAGTTCTCAAAGGACTTTGAATCTTTCTGCTAAACTTGAGTGGTTCATACCTACAGGTTCCTTTAAAGACCCTCAAATTCTCACCATTTGACCAACATAATTGATCCCAGCTATGCCTCTGGAATTATTTCCTACAGACTTGATTTGTACAAATTGTATGACTAGAAGCAGGACTGCACCCAGAGTCAGTAAATACCAGATGGTAAAATAGCCAAATACATTTTCAAAGAGCTCCCTAGGCTAAATCTCTGCCTCAACAGCTGGAAGAAGGTATTCAATATGGTTAGTGTGTTTTTCTGTGTGGATACCAACTGTTACTGGACATTTGCAGTGTTTACTGAATACTATGAAGAACATTCATGCATATGAAGCTTTATATATATATTTTTAGCTTTTCATACACGGCAGATGTTTGCTGAAAACAATTAGGTAAAAAACAAGTAGATTAAAAACTTCTTCAATAAATTATAACATAATTTAAATGAGAAAATTTACATTTTACATGTTCTCAGAATAATTATGAAACAATTGCCTAATAATGAAGCTTCCAAGCTTTTTGTAACAGATGGTCAGAAGCTGAATTATATTGGATCATAGATAATCAGTAAATTTAATATGCAGAATAAATGCAGCAATCTATCATCCTGCTATAACCCTCTGTACTATAATGTATTTGTTATAACTTCAAGATCAGAGGAACATTCCAGGGTCCATAATCTAATACAGAGGCGATGCTGGGGTTCAGAGACAGCATTTCAGAAAGTTGTCTAAACTTGCAGCGTTATAGCAGCTACATATTTGACTTACTATGTATTTAGTTATGTCTTAAGACAACTTCAGGATTTATTATGTCTCAAATCCACTTGCTATAGGAGTAAAAATTATTTGCTATATGTTGTTATTCTAGGCAATGGTAGCTACTTCTTGCTTTATGTGAATTTTATTTTAACTCCTTTATAAAATACTAAATGAAAAGTAGCATGTAGTATGTATTATAAGCTGAAAAAAATATATTAAGTCATATAGATATATGTGGTAGGTTGACCCTGAATGGATGCCAGGTGCTCACCAAAGCTTGTTTGTCACTCCACTCTTCCCCTGGACAGGGGGGAGAAAATATAATGAAAGGCTCCTGGGTTGAGATAAGGGCAGGGAGAAATCACTCACTGATTACCATCATGGGCAAAACAGACTTGGATGGAGAAATTTATCGAATTTATTGCCAGAGTAGGATAATAACAGATATATCCAAATCCTTAAACCACATTCGCCCCGATGCCTCCCTTCTTCCCAGGGTCAACTTTACTTCTGATTTTCTTCCCCTGCTCCTCTTGAGTGACACAGAGGAACAGGGAATGGGGGTTGCAGTCAGTTCACTGCACATTCTCTCTACTGCTCCTTTCTCCTCAGGGTGAGGACTCCTCACACTCTTCTCCTGCTCCAGCATAGAGTCCCTTCCAGGGAAAGCAGTTCTGCATGGACTTCTCCAACATGAGTCTTTCCCAGAGTCTGCAGGTTTTCATGAACTTCTCCAGTGTGGGTCCCTTCTTCAGGGTCACAAGTCCTGCCAGCAAACCTGTGCTAGTGTGGGCTCTTCTCTCCACAGGGAGAGATCCTGCCAGGACCCTGCTTCAGTGTGGACTTCCCAAAGGGAAACAGCCTCCTTTAGGTATGGGGTCATGCTCTGGTGTGGGGTCCTTCAGAGGCTGAATGTCAGTATCTGCTTCACCATGGATTTGAATGCTGCAGGCTGCATGCAGGGAGACAGCCTGTCACATCATGGTCTTTACCATGGGTTGCAGGGAAATCTCTGCTCTGGTGCCTGGAGCATCTCCTCCCTCTCCTTCTTCACTGACCTTGGTGTCTGCACAGTTGTTCCTCTCACATATTCTCACTCCACTCTCCTCTGGCTGCAAATGCTCCTGCGGAGTAAGTTTCCCCCCTTCCTAGATGTGTTATCCCACAGATGCAATGACTGCTGCTGAGGAGCTTGGCCCTAGCCAGCGGTGGGTCTGTCTTGGTCTGTCTCACAAAACCCACACCTGTAGCCCCCACCCTCCCCCATATTTTACCATGCAAACCCAATACAGTGTATAAAATAAACACTTTCATAGTCAACTATTGATCACCTTATATAAATGAAGAGTTCTTATGCCTTCAGTATG
This sequence comes from Oxyruncus cristatus, assembly GCA_013399855.1. Lineage (NCBI taxonomy): Eukaryota > Metazoa > Chordata > Aves > Passeriformes > Cotingidae > Oxyruncus > Oxyruncus cristatus. The sequence continues at coordinate 102,181 of VXAY01005017.1, forward strand.
TCTCAGAAATGAATAGGACAGTAAAGAAATGTTTATCTAGAATAGTTCCAAATAGTAACTACCTATCAATAAGAATACTTGAGCCAACTTTTATTTCATTTTTAAGTCCTAGCCTGGACCAAGCTGAAGTTAGTGTGGTAATGTGATTTTTACCTTCTGTACACTAGTATCTTGATTTGATATAGCTTACACTTGTTATGACTAACAGGCAGCTTGATTTCCATGTCTGATTCTGTACTTCAAAGTTGATAGGAGCAGTGTGTGAATGAAGACAGCAACACATTACAACTTAATCAGCAACTGATCTTAATCTGAATCACACAATGAACCACAGAAGGCAGAAACTTGTATGAAGCAAGAAAAAAATTCGAACTGAAGGCCTCTGCATTCAATTTCAATAACATTTCTGGCAGAAGGTTAAAAGTACCTCTTTTGTTAATTTGATTTTTATATTCATGTTTTTGTCATTTAAAAATTAGGTTTCATGAGCTCAACTACACAGTTTAAGAGTAACTACACTAGAGTATCTGCACTGAGAAAACCTGAGTGGCTGAGCCAAGAGAGCTGAACTGATCTTGCTGAAGATTCCAGTGATAGTTTCTGGCACAGAACTGAAACAACCACAAAAAAAGTAAAAAAAGTAAAACAAAAAAAAAGGTAAAAAAAAAAAAATAAACTTTTAAAACCAAATTTGGAAACTCAGTTGAGGTTATAGTTTCAGCACTAATTATTAGAAAACATACAATAAATTCAAATTAATTACAGGGCAACATAACAGTTTATGTAAATCAAGCCTACGTAAAGATGATCTACAATTTCCTAAAGTTGCTTTCATGTATTTCAAACATAGCCTGAAACCTCAGCATGATCCTTGATGCATCTCCTGATAAACCTCCAAGCTTACACTTGAGGATCCTCTCAAATCAGAAGTCAGAATAATCCATTGGAAGAATAATCCACTTGGAAGGAAGAGTAGAGTCAATTTAGCAGAGTGAACATATAAGAGCATTTATCTGTAGTCAGATAATACAGGGTTTTGATCCCCTTTAGCAGGGCAGCAGGAGAGTAAATAAGCAAACTGTCTGAATTATAGCTGGATAGCAGTGCTAGAAACTAGTATCTTTTGATTAAGACCTGCAGATAGGAAATAGAAATAGATCAGGACTGAAATCCAATGTTCAATCATGGTATGAGAAAATATCAAAGTTATAAATAGTTACAATAATTATAAATAAAAATGTGTTAAAATTTTCAAAATTGTTATTTATTAATATTTATTCTAATAATGTATTATTTATTATATAAAATAAAATTGCACACATCAAAATCTGACATATACTGATGGGAGTGTAAACAGTTTTATTCTGAGTTATGCAAGGTGCTATTCTACTCCAGTCATACAGTCAGTCACATAGTAAGGCTGAAAGGACAATCTAGATTTCTAATTTCCATATTCATTTAAGAAGTGACTCTTAGTAAATCCTTCATTTTATTTTCTTGGCAAATCACACTTATTTCCTATATGGTATTGTAATCACTTCTAGCAGTCATTATGCCAATGTATTTGTAGGCTTTCTTTGTAATATCTTAGGTCTATGAAAAACAGATTCAAAAGTAAATGCCTTCCATAATGTATTTTTCCAAGTATATGTAATGTAAAATCAGTGAATAAGATGTTTAATGCACAGAATTATAGATTGCTTCAGAAAGAAGACACAGTCAAAATAATTATCTCTCTTTCTTAAACAGAACATGAAGTTGACTTTAAGCATGTACACCTAAAAAACCATCTATAACACTCTCTCTTTTACTATAGCCCTGCAAGTACCCAAAATTTCTAAGCATCTTTTTTTCACCTTCTGTATTTTCTCTGGAAAACAGCAATTTCCTCTGCCTTCCCTGACCTCCATTGATGTAAGCAATGAGATGTCTTATCTGGTGATGAAATTCAGGAACCAGGTGGAATGAAGCCCAAGTCTACTAAGAGCATCTAGTGAATGCATTCAACACATACCTGTAAGAAGCTGTTTGGATAGAGCTCCTTGAAAATGCCATTGAAGTTACTGTATTTTTTCAAGTGAAGATGGTAGGTAACTTCAGTAGTGGATAAATCATGTGGTTCAGAAGCTGAATGGTCTATCTTGTGGTTCAGCAACCAGGACACGGAGTAGATGAGTCCTGGTTTCTCAGGAGTATTGTTGCTTTAGCTTGGGAATTCTTCAAGAGAAAATTATCATCTATATATAGGTAAGTATCCCAACCATAGTGCTGCAGAATTATTTTGCTCTATAGTTTTCTGATAGCATGAATGTTACCTTTCATTCCCAATAGAGCTCTAGAAAGGAAACAATTAACACATATGCTGTGTAATCTTCATGATCTTCCTTTCACGTCTTTAGAAAGCAAAGATGTTTAGAGAGAGTGATGCTTTTCTATCTAAATTCTCAGGAATTAAAGTATATGTTCTTAATTCTGAGATGGTGTGTCACTGCTTTTTTCATAAGAGCACTTCCATCTACACATTTAACATTACTCTCTCACTTGACTGACACAGTCAAAAAAAACAGCCCAGCTTTTCCATACACTTTCTGACAGTTTTAAACTTGCTGAAAAAGCCCTACTGAAGGACCTTTATTGTATATTCTGAAGAATGTCATCACTTCAAGCTCATCTGAGCTTTGGAGCTCTTTTCTTGCTCCATGCATTGTGAGGCAGCTAGCTTTTGGCATTCCTTGCAGCCCACCACCTTACAGCACCTCTGACAGCTCCTTTCCTAAGCGCTCTGCACTGTAACATATTCAGCTGCCAGTCACTTCTCTCTGTAGTTCATCAGCATGAAAAAAATCCCAAGCACGGTTTAGCAATGGTCAGTCCTGGGCCTGATCACATTCTTCACAGTCAAAAATCACTTTTCTTTGTCTAGGCATCTTGAGCAGAGATGTCCAAGACATGCAGAGACAGCCACGACGTGGCAAAGTCTCTCTACTGGTCATGTGAAATTTTGAACATATGTCCTCTTACAGCCATGTGTCAAGGACAAATTCAAATTCTTGGGCACATTTGGATAGGACCCAGGTTAACATTTCTGTGCATTTTCGTCCTCGAGGTGAGAGATCTCAGGAGCTTGAAAACAGGAGGAGACACAGACGAGAGGATTTCAGAGGATGGAATGCCAGGCCCTCATCTCCATAGTAAACTCACAAGCACCCCCAGAGGTGCAACTGCCCCTGAAGCCAAACTGAAGCAGTAACCCTGCAGGAGCAGGGAGTGACAGAGGTAACAGCTGAGGAGCAGTCACTCAACTGCTTCAGGAGAGTGTGGGAGCCACTGGCCCCTCATAGGGTTCAGGTGCCCACATCAAAACTTACACCGCTGCAGGCCTCTTTCAGCAGAGGTCTTCTGGTCCCACTGCTGGAGAACAGCCTCTTGCCTGTGAAGACTTGAGTGCAGTGCCCATAAGGAGGGTGCCATGGCAGCTCCAGGGCTGGTGTCACATAGGGCCTCTGTGAGGGTTTGCTGCTCAGGGGTGCCTAACAACACAGTAAATTCTGCAGAGAACCCAGCCCTGCACAGACCCCTGGCTCACTGCTGCCCTCCTCACCTTGTGGCCCCCAGCCCTGGTACCAGCACTGGTTCCCATTGCCTCTGTACTAACTTTTGATTCACCCTCCATGAGGAGGCAGAGAAATAAAAACCCAAGTCCCCTGTACCACCTTTGGTCCCCTTTCCCAGCACCCAGAGCACAGAACCAGATGACGTTCTGGTAGGGGTGTGGTGCTGGGAGAGGTGTCGCTCCTCCCTGTGCAGCACCAGCAGCATCATGCTAAGAGTCCTTTTGTCCTGTAAGACCTACCATAAGGGGTGGATGCACTCAGGAAGAGTTGAAATGGCTTCAGTGAGGAAAATGATCAGTAAGAATGGTAGTGTCGTGGGTTTACTTTGGGCTAATTTTTTTTTTACTTTTTACACAATTGCTGTAAGATGAGAGAAGTTTTATACAGACAAAAGAGACCTGACGTGGGAGAATAACATTAAATTTATTACTAGCAGGATAAAAACTGAAGAATAATATTTACAACAATTCTAACTAGGTAAAATTATGAAGAAAATTCTATGTATTTACAAAATTATCCCTCCCCCCTGTATCAGTCTAGAAGGAGAAAAGCCTATTTTCTACTTTCAGGGTTTATAGTTCTAAATCAAATTTGCAGTACTTGAAAGTTTTTTTTCCACTATCTTTAAGGTGACAGCTTCAATCCAACATAGCTGGAAATCTCTTTTTTTTCGTTCTCTGCTGCACATCAACCTCAGGACTGGCCCTGTTCCTCCCTGCCGGACCAGGACCAGAGGCTGGGTGGTACTTGGGTTTAGTGAGGTCTTCCATGGACTGCAAGGGGACAACTTGCTGCACCATGGTCGTTACCACTGTTACAGGGGATAATGGCATCAAGTTCATCTTCTCTTTCTTGTGGGGTCCCTTCTCACAAGAGACAGCCTTGGATGAGCTTCTCCAATGTGAGTCTACCCTTGGACAACAGTTCTTCTGTAATCTGCTGTCCTTTAGGGTCACAAATGAGTTACACCAGCATAAATCCCTCACTGGGATCACATGTCCTACCCGGGACACTTGCTCCAGCATACGTTTCTCTCTCCAAGGGCCACAGGTCTCCAGCAAGACTCTGTTTCATCTTAGGCCTCCCACAGAGTTACAGCTTCTTCCATGCATTCCTCTACTCCGGCACAAGCTCCTTCATGAGCTGCAGGAGCGTCTCCTCACTTTAAATAATCTTCCACAGGTGGCAGGGGTTTTAGTTTTTAAGTCTTTTCCCCTGCTGGAGGGGGAGAGGGGGCTCCCCTGGGCCTCTCCTCCCTCCTCCTGCTACACTGACCTTGGAGGCTACATTGCTGACTCTTGTTCTCCTCTGCTCTCCTCCACCCTGGAATTTCTTCTGCGCAATTCATTTTCTCTTCTGTTTTCTTGAATATGTCATTCACAGAGGCATTCCTAAAACTTGTGATTGGCTTTGCTCCAGAAATCTACTTGGAATGAACTATTTTTCAACCTCAGGGTGGGGCTGGTAAACCCATAACAGGTAGACTGGCTAAGGAGTTTTTATATAAACAGGGGCATCCTCAGATGGGGTCATCTATCCTAGCTCTACACAGTCAATGGAAAGAGTTATCCTGGCTTCTGTCAAATGTAGGTGATTGGATCTTGCTTCAAAACACCATGTACAATGGAAATAATCTCACCCTGTAGGGAAATGTTAGAAAATAACCTTACAGGGCCAGTGCAGGTTACAGTGTAGGGAGCTGAGAAGATATAGTGTTTAGTTTATATCAGCTTATCTAAATGAAATCACTGCTTGATGGTCCTCCCCATCACTGAATTTCTGAGCAGTGGCAGCACTGAAATTGTCTTCAGTACTGTGAGTCTGCAGTTGGCCTTGCCTTTGGAGTCCTAGGAGTGAACACCACGATTGTTCAGATTGTTGAGTAGTAAAGTTTCATTCCTGTATCGATTTATATGTATTCTGCTGGGGCATTGTCATAGAAGTGAAAAGATGCAGGGGTAAAACATGTTAATCTGGAGTTTCTAATTTCCAATTTTCGTTGCACTGGTCTATTAAAATCTCTCAAATAACAAAATGAGATCTGTAGGATTAATTAGAAAATTATAGCAGTGGCAAAACATTGTGATGATGGTGTCTGTTTTTTACATAGGTTTGGGTAGTTGTTCAGACGCTTTCCAAGGCCTCAGTGTTTTCAGTCCTTTTTGCTGTACGTCCAAACTCCCATAAAAATGATGAATGTAGTACAGGTGACTTCATACTATTACTTACTTTTTAACTGAGGAGGAAAAAAAGAGAAAATTTGCATTAACAGTGAAGTTCAATTATTCAATTAAACCTAGCTATAACAGCAGAGGCAAATATATTGAGTGGTAGGAACTGGTGCTGTGTGAGAGGAAGTCTGGAGAAAAGAGGATGAGTATGATATGTTGAGCAGTGCAGAAACAAGTTTGGTGCACCTACTGCAGGCAGGGTTTGAAAAGAGGAGGGGAGACAGATGTATCTAAGTAGCAAAGTTTGACAGCTTGTATGAACTGGTAGAATATTATCTGAGAGATGTCAATGAAAGAATAACATTTAAACTAGAGAATAAACTGCAAACTCAGGCATATACTTATTTATGCATGGAAAAGCAGGTGTTAAGTGTTCAGTCAACACTGGAGGAGGTACTTATGCTACTTACTGCAAGGTATGTGAAAACAGGCATTTTGTTACAGAAGCAGTAGATAGCTTCTCCAAGTCAAGTAGCATTGTGAAACTATTGTAAGATGCATGTGTATGGAGAGAGAAAGTATATGTAGCACCATACAGCTGTGCTTTACCTGATTATCTAAATAGCGTAAGACACCTATTCTCATTATTCCATCTGTTGATTTTGTTTGTAAAACAATTCTAAGCTTTGTGCTGAGCATTTTTTTGTACTGGAATTCAAAGATATTCTGGCTCAGGATAGTTTTAATGCTTCAGGTTGCCTTTTGTTCTATCTTGCTGAAAATGCGTTTATGTAGCTCAAAGATCAAGTTGTGACTTTAATAAATATATATTTCACGTTAATGAAATTATTATATTTAGTACAAATATGGGTAAATCAGAAAACAACATTTAGATGCTTTCAACTTAAAAAAAAATTCTTTTTGTCCCTTTCTTCCACAAAATCTTTCATATTGTGGAAATCACAGTATTTCCACAAAATAGTATTTTGCAGACATTTCTTTGTCTGCTCTTACAACTCCTGATTCTTCATTGTTCAACTAGAAATAGTTATAATCCTTTTTCATAATATGCAATATGAAATTGTGTAAAAGTCTTAAATTTCTTATATGAATGGTTTCAGTAATCAGCACTCGTTAATAAATACTCTTTCATGATGTACCATATATCAACACTGAATACAGAAAAATCAAAAGGTTCCTTTTTTGTCTCAGTCAAAACATCTTTATGAACTGCTGTGGGTACTAATGTCTATCCTTTCAACAGCAGCCGTGTGTCAAGTCTTAGCTCTTAGGAAATCTTTTCCTGATATTTTTTAATAAAAAATAATGCATTCAGGTGTTCATTTTGTTTGATGTAAAGCTTTAAAAGCAGTGATATTGAAATCTTAAAGTTTCTGTTAAATTATTTAAATTAATCCTATTTATTTGCAAGACATCAAAACTACAGTTAAAAACCTAAAAATACCCCCTAAAACACCAAATTAATTCCACTGCTTCATAACATTTTATTTCTTATTTTGTCTTTTTTTGATCTTTGCTTGAAGCAAGCGGGAACTGCAATTAGCTAATTAAGACTCGAAAACTCAAATATTATTGACCTTTTATTTTTTGCAGTATTGGTTGGCAAGCATAAAAAGTTGTCTTCTCCTCATATACTCAAGGCTCTCCAGGGCGTGACTTCTAATTGCTTTCTCAGAAATCTTCGCCCCTAGTAATTTAAATATAGGGCACATACTATTATTTCCTCCTTGCGTGCTGTTTGCTGAGCCAGCAAGCAGAAAAACACAGAACTGGAAAGACTTGTGAATGAATACTGATTGCATACGGGCAGTCTTTGTGCTTGCTCTTTCCACTGGTGTATGCAGGGAAGGAAAATTTCATTTTGTATTCCTGAAATGTTTAGAGGCATGAAACCTTTTCTTAAACAAAGCAACCACTTCCCACCCCGTAAAAACCCCCTCAAACTATAGGTCAAAAACAAAGTAGAGACACATATGGATGTTTTTCACATTTGAAGAACCACTTTTATTCTGACTTCTTCATTTGCATTTTTATAAAAATAAATTAAAATCAAAGGTTATATTGCTGTAGAAAGCTCAGTAGTATATAGCTCAGTTTGCTCTTTAGGCACTGCATTACCTCTGAGGCAAGCAGGCTGTTCCTACTTAAGAAATTGTCTAACTTGTTGCAGAATTACCTGTAAATTGGTAGTAAACCCATGGAGTTTCAATCGTTTTCTTATGTGTTCTGTTGCCCACAGGAGAACCATTACTGTGGTATTTACAGCTGTCACAGTAGTTAATATGATCTAGGCATAGCTACTTGTTTACTCATTGATGTGATGTGACAGTTTAATAATAACCACCATAATCATGGGTATATAAAACCCAACATATTTTTTACTCCTGTGGAGATGCTGTTTTCAATTTCTACCAAAAGCCGTGTATCCAGTCCTTTAAATTATTGCACTTCACTAGGATACTTTTTTGCTTTACCAAAAGCTTAAAACCACTCTGCTTTTTATGTTTCCCCAAAGAAGAAGAAAATAATGATAAAGCTTTTATTTTTTTCATATGAAATGGGGTATTCAATTGTAAAAAATAAAAATTAAAGCTCTCCCAGAAGGTGGAAACCAAATAAAATCAGGTATAAGACTGCTAAATTCTAGAACAAGAAAGAAAAAAAAAAATAATTATGACACAAGAATTTACTGTGACAAAAAAAAAACCAAAAACCAAACCAAACAAAAGAAACAAACAAAACAAACAAACAAACAAACAAAACAAAACAAAAAAAAACCAAATCCAGAGCAGTTTCCAGCATAGTCAAATTCACTCTTTTACTGCTACATTTACTTAGCCTGTTGTCAGTTTTCTATCTGGTTCAGATTAAATGGATGATTTTGAGCTGCAGTCTTTGGTGGCCAAAAGACAAGGTTCCTTTAGGTACAGATTTGGATATTTTGTATGGCTGATCCCAAACCTCCCCACCCCACCTTCCCTTTAAGTATATGCGGCCCTCTAGAAATGAGGAAATGTTCACAGTCAGACAGTCCTTCATTTCTCTTTCATAACACGGTGAAGCAGGAAACTTTCGAATGGTAGCAGAGCAGACCATTGCTTTTGTTAAGCCCTTAATCTTAGTGTCAACCAAAGCCTCACCAGATGAAATGAAGTTTGTGTGAACATTTGTAGTGCAGAAGCCCGCTTGAGATGCTGCAGTTGGATCCTATGTCTTTCCGTGACTGGCACACTAAAACCCCAGAAATAAAGCTCTTGTGTGGCTACTCGGAGTGAATGAATTGACAGATCCATCCAGGAAAGAATTAAACTGAAGGCTTTAAATGAAAAGGCAATGGATTTATAACAGGATTATACCACAATCTGAATCAAGTTTGTACAATGCTGAGCTGAGAATTCAAAGAAGAACAAGAAAAGGTACAAAATAGTGGCACTTACAATTTGCTAATGAGAGAAGAGACACAGGAAATCTGCAGCTGCAGCGGATTCTCACATAGTTAGAAAGACTGAAGAGGATTTTAGTTCCTGAGCTTCACCAGTTATCTTTACTATAAAACAATTCTTGAAGTGGCAAATTACATCCATTTTTTTCCTCAAAATTCATATATATTTTTAGTCTTTTGTCTGTTTATTTGGCTGTTCATGTGCATCAGGTCTGGCCACAGGTTTGAAACAGTTTTAGAACAGTAGAATAAAGGCTATTATCAGCTGATCAACAGGCTGTAGTTGAAAGCTTTCAGAACTTTCCTAAATTAGGGGATTTCCATACCCAAAATATTTGCCTTCTTCTGCTTAGTCTATTTCAAAAGTGAGCTTGGGGCTTCTTTCATAATGGAAGGGATAGATTAAATAATTTTTTCTATATAGAATTTTGCATACAAATCAAATTTCAGATGATAGAATTACCAAGTTCATTGGGAAAATATACCAAAGGGAGACACCAATTGAGAAGTATAAGTTAGAAAGAAAAAGGACTTCCAGGCCGGATATGAAATGACATGTTGATGAGACAAACAGATACAAGAAGGCTGCCATTTCATATACAAGGAACATGTTGCTCCAATCAAAAAACAAACAAACAAACAAACAAACAAACAAACAAACAAACAAAAAAAAACACAACCAAAACCAAGCAATAAGTCACATTTTGTTACACAATATTTCAACTAAAAGTGTTTACCCTTCAGCTGTCATCTCAGACTATTCACATACTGGACTAGGCTATAAAAGCATCTCTCTAATGCTGCAGAAAACCTTACAAGAGATTAGACCTTGGGAAAATACTCTCTTTGGTGGTTTCACACAATTACTGCAGACAAAAATCTTCCCACTGTAATTTTTTTTCATTTTCTATTGTAAAAAAAAAATATATATATATATATATACACAGTTATGAGGTAATTGACCCTCTGCTTTTGAAAATATCACACCACCAGTCAGAAGTGTGGTTTGAAAAATAGTATTAGTTGTATCCCTAGAAAGTAATCCTTGCAGAATAAATTGCATTTAGGAGCAGGCATTTAGTCATTAGTTTGCATTTATCCATAAACATCCAAAAGATCCATCTTTGAATATTTTTGACTATCTCTCATAGTAGACATTTTTGATATGTCATTTTCCACAGTCTGGGATGGGCCACAGGGTTCCTCTTAAATTTTTAGTGACTTATGGACAGTTGCATTTGCTCAGTTTGTTTGAGAGGTGTTCAGAAGGAGGAGAAAGGATTGAACATCTTGGACTTTAGATCAGTATCCTGTGTCCCAATAGTGTCTGCTACCCCAGAGATAAATCTCATCTGGACCACAGGCAAAAGCAGAACTCCAGTGACACCACCACACTCTCCAAACTGATCTTCACCTTCATTAGTATTTTGTAAACCACGCTGCCCTCCTCTAACAAATCACATATTAATGGTTGTTTCATTACTAAAACATTTGCTTTTACTAATTACTTTTACTTTACAATTACTAAATCATTTCTAAAACAGCAGTTTTGGAAGAGATATCCCATATTTTCCCTCTACTGTGGGTCCAGGTTGATCCTTTTCACCATTTTACCGTCATTTATCCCCTTCTCCTAGTAACTCCTTACCCTTTCTTAGGCTAACAACTTCTGTCACAGGGTGCTTTTTGTCTTCGGTGAGGTTATGGCCTGTGCAGCAGCTGCAGATCTAACTCTCTTATTACCATAAGTTGGAAGTAATCAAACCTGATAAACAGAAACATATGCTATTACATTCTGAAAATGCATGTCATTCAAAACCTCATCATATTTTTTTAAAAGTCAAGGACAGTAGAGGTATTACTATGAATAACTTTAAGATGTGACAAGTTATTTTTTTTTATTATTTTATTTTATCTCTGTCCTCTCCTATGCTCCCAATTTTTCACAAAATTTGTGATGATTTTGTTACTTGAAAAAATCTCAAAACCTGGGCATAGGGAGTGCATAAATGTTCTGTTCAGCTTTGAGAGGAACAATGGTCAAGGAGGTTACGGCTGCATTTAGAAACAACTAAATCTGTCACTTTCAAATGTACCTACCTTCACTTTAACACTGATGAGGAAACTCTTGCTGCCTAAGTGTTTTAAATGAAATTATTCTCTTGAGGAATGTTAGATCCACTGCTTTAAATGTTACTTCACACTGCAGTGTTAATGAAAATTCTGTTTACCAGGATTATCCTAAAATTAAAAAAAAGACCATTCAAATGCTTTTCCTTTGGACATACATGTCTTGAAATATACCTATATTTGCAATTAGCAAATATATTAGGAAATATATTATTAAAATAGAGAATTGAAAGGGCGAAAGTGAGAAAACTCATGATCTGAGATAAAGGCAAAAGATGTGCATGCAAGTGAAACAAAACAAGAAATCTACTCACTACTTCCCACTAACGGGGATGCACACTGGAATTGCTCACCACTCCCCAGTCGATTCCAAACCAGTTCCCAAGCAGGAGCCCCCTTACAGCTTTCCACTTAGTCGATATCCTGAGAATGACATCCTACGGTATGGAATATCCCTTTGGTCAGCTGGGGTCAACTGTCCCAGCTGTGTCACCTTCCAACTCCTTGTGCTCCCCTCCCAGCCTCCTTGCTGATGGGGTGGGGTGAGAAGCAAAAAGGCCTCAATTCTTTGTAAGTTCTGCTCAGTGATAGCAAGAACATCCCTGTGTCAATCAACATTATTCTCATGTTAAATCCAAAAAACAGCACTAGACCAGGTACTATGAAGAAAATTAACTCTATCCCAGCCAAAATCAAGACAGATAGAGAAATGGAGTAGGTGAACTTTCAGTGTACCTATTTTTCATGCTTTTTTACTTAAAACAAAGGGAGCTTCTTGGTATATGCTATACACTTGCTTCCTATCTTCACTGTGTCTGTATTAAGATGAAGTAACATGGATGTAATAGGAATGTAAAAAACCCGTAAGTATAGATATTGCAAGTTTTTTGTAGAAAAGATCAGGAGTATTGCAATAGGTAGGTGTTACTTGTTTCTATACAGTAGAGATGAATTTTAACTGGCTTCATTTCTCCTCTTCAAAAGCAGATAGGTTATTTGACTACATATTTTAAATTCTGTAATTTATTTCATAATTTGAAAGTGCAAATGCTTTAATTCTTTAATTAAAGTATATTTTTGGTTAAATTTTATTGGCTTGTAAGACATTTTTCATTGTTAATCTTAGTTAAATGGTTTTGTTAAATGCTTCTTTGGAGAACATGAATCCTCTCCATGCTCCTCCTCAGCACACTGGAAATCGAGTCAGGCATTTAAATTACCTAGTGTATGGAAAAGTAAGAACTTTTCCTAAGAACTGATGGAGTGAATAAGCCACTTGGTATGAAGTACAGCTTAGTCTTCTTTTTGTTACAACGGTGTCACATTTTGTACTATAAAAAGATACTGTGGTAAAAATGTCATGAGTATCTGATCGTGATCTGATTGTGATACGCTGCTTAGGTGTATGTAACTGGAACTTGATCCCCTTTTAACTGCAGTCTATTCTCCATTGTGTAATCTGTGCTGCTGCAGGCAGAAGGAACATAAAGATAACTCCTTCATGGTGGGTTTTTGTTTGTTTTTTTTTTTTTTAATCCTGGCTTTTCTCTAGGTTTTAAACTTCAGTGTTAAATTTGCTACACAACATCTTTTCAGGAAAAAATCATTGTCATTGACCTCAAAAATACTCAGAAACATTTTTGATGCAATGCACTAAGTCCAGGTGGCCATGACTTCAGATTCAAGCAATCCTATTCCATGGGCTGCTATGGAGCCAGGGACAGACATAAGGATTTCAGGACTGTGCTACTAAAGCAGCATCCGAGAAATACTTTGAGCTGCTTTAATCTTCAATTTATAGTTAAAATTAGAAAGTGAGATAAGACAAACTTTAAGAAACTAACTTAGATTTGTGGCCCTGTGCTCTCCAGTGCCCAGGTTTTTATTTCAGGGCTGACCATTCAGGCACTTCAATGTTATTGATGTTTATAGAAAATCTAAAAGGAAATAATTTTCACTGAGCAGCAGACAATATTGAGAAGTTTCAGGTTTGGGGACAATCATAGCTCAAAAAATCAGATCTATCCAGTGTCTGGCCTGCTCTTGTTCTATGCTTTTAATAGCAATTATTACCAGAATCTTCCATGTAGGCGTATAGCCACTTATATTGATCTGAGTCATTGCACTGTCATAGGTGGTAAAAGCCTTGCTACCTCTCTGCAGGGATCAGATCCATGTTCTGAATAACAGGCAGTGATTTCTTACATGTTGGTTCTTCATATACTTCAGAAGGTCTATTTGGTTTTCCTAGCCCAGTATTAGAAAACCTTATGTATGGATTTTTTTTTTTTTTTTTTTAAGAAATGGAAAAAGAGTGTTTCCCCATATCACTTCAGATCCAAGCAATCCTGTCCCATGGTCTGCTGTGCAGCCAGGGACATAAGGATTTCAGGGACTATGTTGTTAAAGCAGCATCCTACAAATATTTTGAGCCGCTTTAATCTTCAATTTGTAGTTAAAATTAGAAAACAAGGTAAGACAAACTTTATTTAAGTGCCATGGAATGAGATGTAGTCTGGTCAATATTCTGTCTTTGCATTTAGATATTAAATAGTTAGCAGTTATTGATAACACTTTAGTTTTTAATAGCTGTTTAATTAAAGAAATAGTATATTTAAATATACTCCCATGGTATGCACTTTGTAAAGATAATTAAAATAAATCAACCAAGTATATGTCACTTATAACTTTTAACTTCAGAAGTGAAATAAAAGGAAGTTCAATATGAAGAGTAAACGAAAACATAATTTGCAAGTGAAAAAAAATGGCAAGATTTTATTAGTGTTGGGTAAGAATGGATGATGTTAAACAATTAAATAATTAATTCCTTTTAGATCAAAATCTATAAATGGATTTAAAAAAAAAAAACAACATTTTGAATAGACTTTTAAAACTATTTTTAATCTTTAGGCCTTGTAATTTCAGATTTTTCTGAGTAATCTCGAGAGAAAGATTTTTAAGTAAAGTTACATTCATTCATAAGGATCTGAGATTTAAAAATGCACTAAATTCAAAAGCTTCAGAATGAAATATGCAGTGGTGGCAACAATGTTTTAGGCTCTTATCAACATGTCTTATACTTCTAGAACTTTCTTATGTCCTAGGAATTTTCATGCCGTAAGTAAAGATTGATAATTATTTGGATTTAAAAACTTGCATCTTTTAGGTAAAAAGCAGTTAAAAGGTGGTTGTGATACAGTACTCAAACAAAGATTCACTCTCCAACATGCAACTCACCAAAAAAGTGTTTCACTGACCTTTTGGGGTGTATAGCATATAATGAAAATATGTACTTCTGTGAACTTCCAGAAAACAGCAAAGTCTGATGAACCCAGAGCACCGCAACTGCTCAGTCTCTTCATATCTCAGCTAAAAGGCTGTGTAAAAGGTTTCCACGGCTGCACTGTACGCAGACCTTTCAAGATTTCTGTGATCCTCGATTAGGACATGTGTAGTTGTGAGGATACTAGATGTTCTTGAAAAATTCTGAAAAGTATCAGAAAATTCAGAATCATCATAAAGTTTTTGAGCGATATTACTTCAATTACTGTTTAGAATATTCTTTTCCTCTAGTTGATGTTTTCAAACTATAAAAAATAAAGAAGTGATGCAAATTCCTCTGTGACTCTTGAGCTCACTGAATTAAGAATAATCCTGGAATTAGAAGCTCAGAAGATAAATATTAGGTGACAGGATACAAAATCAGTATACAGGTCTGTGCTCAGAACCTGTGAAAAATGGGCATAATAGTTTTAATTAGTACAAGTTTGGGAGATCATGTTTTATTTTGCTAAATATTTCAATCTCTGTAGTTCAGTGATCAAAGTTTAAGTCTATGAATACTCAAAAAATGCAAAAAAATTGAGAAATAATATATTAATAGCAGAATATGTGTTTAGACTTTACTACATTTTATGGAAACGTTACATCATGGTTTTACGTCAAAACATAATAAAGATAAAAAAACTCAATTTAAGTGTTGAAATCAATACATCACATTATGGTTTTGCAATTAATTTCATAAAAAGTGCCATGCAATGCCATTTCTTGATTTCTGATATAACCTTGCTTGGTTAGCTGTTCAGATATCTCCTTCCATTTCCCGTCAGAGGGGGGAAATTGCAGGGTGCTCCTCCTCAGGCTTGTTTGGACAAAGCTGTCTGTGTTTTAAATTTTTTAACCTTTCCTTTAGGTTCACACTCTCCTGCTCTTTTTCTGCATTTTTCCTCTTTGGCATCCTCTCAACTTGTGACTGCTCCTGCTCCTCTACAGGTGTGGGACTTGGTGTTTGGACAGTGGTCCAGCCCTCATCAACTGATAACTTGGGGAAAGGGTTATGTTTGTGTTTCCACAGATAATGGACCATTGTGGGTTCCTACTTGGTGTGTGTGTCCTGTTCTGTCTCAGAGAGACCAGCACTGATGACTCCTACGCAGAACAGCTCGAGCGTCTCAGCCCATGGAACAGCAAGAACGTCTGGGTGACCCTAATGAAAGCCTTGAATCAAACTCTGCGCTTCAATGAAGCAACCAGAGCTGCCTTTTCATACCTGCCTTATTGGAGCACCTGTCAATAATTCTGATGCTGTGAGACTTGTTTCCAATGTTGCACGCTTATCCACTTTGTCGACAAAAGCTGGTAATGCTTCTGCTTTAAGCTGCATTGCAAATGTATCTGTTTGGTTTCACAGCTTACCAATAGGCATTGCAGCACAGGAATTCGACATCATGGGCACTTAAACTGCTGCTGCTTGTTTTTATTTTGATTATAAGAGCACAACAATAGTAGTCAATAAGTACCTTAGAGGATGCAATGTTTCTGCTGCTGCAAAGACCCTTTTGCAAGATCTATCTCCAGATATGCCCTTTTACCAAAATGCATCTGCTTGGTGTTCATACACACACAAACGACCCTCACCAAGTGTAACTCTTGCTCGTCAGCTTCCAAAGGGATACTTCCTCATTTGGGGTAATAGAGCATGGCCAGGCATTCCAGCAAGGTCTGTTGGGGGACCCTGTACTTTTGGTAAATTAGGTCTGATCACCCCCACAAATAAGCTTTTATTGAATCATTCTCATATTGACAGTCATGTTTTAGAGAAACGATCACTAACGCTTAACTCTAAATGTCAAGACACATAACTTTATGGAATCAGGCATCTATTGTATCTGCCTCACTGTTTCTACCAGAACTTGTCTCAGCAAAAGCTTTAAAGCAAATTAATGCCTTATCATGCTGGATAACCAAACAAGCGAATTTGATGTCAGACACTTTATACAGACTTGCCACTGAAGTAAATAGTGTACGACACACTACACTGCAGAATCAGGCAGCTGTTGACTTCCTGCTGCTTGCCCACAGACATGGTTGCCAGGAATTTGAGGGTATGTGTTGTTTGAATATTTCAGATTACTCGGGATCCATCTACCAACAAATTGCTATTCTGCAGGAACAAACAAGCAAGATCAGACGGGAAGCTGGATTTTTTGGTTTAGAAGGATGGTTGCCTAGTTGGGGTATTTCGGGATGGTTACTGTCTTTGCTTAAAACAGGAGTCTTGATTGTAGTAATGATTGTAGTTGTGCTTGCAATGTTGCCATGTTTGGTGTCATGTTTGCAAAGGGCCCTGTAACACACGACCAAGGCAGTTTTCCTCGCACAAATACAAAAAGGGGGAAGTGTGAGGGTTAGCAGCGGGCCTGCTAGCCCTCTGGAAGAAGAAATTAACTTGAGAGACTTTCATGTGTACCCTTGAAGATAAGTGAACTATGTACACATCTAATTAAGGAACAGACTGTAAGGCCGAGAGTTCCAAAGTGTGAGAAACCATAAACATCCCCAAATATCCCAGGACTACTGCCAGATGTAGTGCTAATAATGAATAGTCAGTTTGGAGGTTGTTGTTTAATTATTACTGGTCTTCTATAATGGGAAGGTATATGAAGAAGTGCGTTCAATTTTGGGAGGGTATAAAAAGAAATTGTGAATAAAGGGTATAAAAAGCAGCTAGCAATAAACAGCAAGTGTTACTTGTTGCTTGGAACACTGTACTGTATGTGTGTTCCTTTACCCATCACGACTGTAATGGCAACAGGAAATATTCAAATATTCCTTAAAATATACTGAATTGTATAATTTACTTCATAACAGCACGGAAAAAAATTGTATTTTCAGTTTTCTCACTCTCTGTCCTAGCTTTATGCTGTTTTGATTTGAATCTGAATCTGCTTTAGCTTTTGAACTTGCTTCCACGATCCATATGTCAAAGGCAGTGTGTACCAGAAAACAAGGATAGAAATAAGCAACCTATTCATATTAAACCAAATCTAATTTAATTAATTTTATGCAGATTAATCTTGTTAGGTAAATCATCCTCAGACTAACAGATTTCAGAGGGTTTGGTGGTGGCAGTGGGTGAGGAGAGTGGAAAGTTCGCAAGTATTTCAGTCATTCCGGGGTGAAACTGATTAAGACCTTTGTTGTTCACTTCTAAAAGTGCTAGAATTAAACAACTTTTAGTTTTATATTAGCATTTTTATGTTTAACATTACTTTATCTGTTCTAGATAAAAGGAAAAATATAATACAGATACATTTTAGAAGACTGTCTTCATCCCGTTTACAAGTAATCAGTTTCTCACTGCTCTGAACAGTGAACGTTCATACCACATCATCAGTGTACAAATGAGTTTTAAAGAGTTTACTTAAAAACTGTCAGGCTGGATATTTAATTCATAAAAATGACAATGGGAGCTGCAGAGAAAAGCAACAGCCCTATCACAGGGTGATCAATTGTGAAGCTGCTCTAACATTTCAAAGTAATAGCAAATTATGGAATTAATTTAAAATCATGGACAAAATTTATGGGAGTTTACAGATGCTTACATCAGATCAGGCAAATAGATTTAAATTAATTTTTATTTATATAGAGATATAAATTCTCCATATAAAATATTCTATCTATCCCAGAGAAATTAGTGTACTGGAGTATAGCTAGGCACATCTATTCATGAGCATAATATATTGTGTGTGTGCAAAGAATTCCAATTGCAGATGTACAAGTAAACACAGTTAATATAACAACCTCTCACATCAGTAACATGGAACAGAGCTCCATTTTGAAGAATTAAAAGGATGCTTCCAAGACATAAGATTTGTGCTCGTTCATTTCAGAAAACAGTTAGTCTGAAGTAAAGCAGACGAATTCCTCTAGACTTTTTCTGCAATTCAGGGCACCACATCCATTTTGGGAATGGAAGTACGACCAGAATTTTATGTTCAACGAATTGCTAGTTGAAGGTCTATATTTCTGGAATGATTTGTAGAAGAAGGCTGAGATAACTAGGCTACCTACTAGGGCATGTTTTTTAAAATTGCCTAGGGATCAGCCAGCAGAGCACAGGCACTGGATGCAACCGTCTGTGAAGCATATTGTGCAAAGGGGTGTGCAGAAGAGGCCAGGATCTCAGCTGGAATCAACATTGCTGGGCTCCACAATGGGGTGATGTGCCATGGCACAATCCCCAGCACCAAAAGGAACAACTTTCCCTGTAACATCAGAGTCTTTGACTCTAACTGGACTCCTGAATGAACTCTGGAGGTCTAGGGCTGCAGTGGTGCCTGGGGCAGTAGGAAATAGTCTTATGCAGGAGATGTGTCTTGCATAGGATGTGTGTCACCAAGTAATGGAGCTGAAGTTGGAAGTCATCAGACTCTGCAGCAGCTTGTCTTTTTTGAACGTGGAAACCTCTGTGAGGATCAAGGACTACAAGAAAGAAACAGGGTCTACCTATCCAAGTGGGGAAGAAGTATTTCTGCTAACTAGCAGGCCAAACTGGCGAGAAGAACTTTAAATAAGGAACAGTGAAGGAGTGAGAGGATGACCTGCAGTCAAGTGAGATTTGAGGTTTACTAGGTTGGCAAGCAAAGTGTGCAGTGACTTGTGAAGACAGACTCCATAACCAGTGAAATAAGGCTGAAGGAGCTCCAGTTCTACTGTTTCAAGCTTTCACAGCAAAGAAAGCCAACATCATCCTGGGTAGAATGAGGAAGCACAATGTCAGCCACTAGAAGCACATTATCTTCCTCATCAGCTTAACCCTCATGAGACATATCTGAAGTGCTGAGACCAGGCCTGGCCTCTTAAATAAAAGGAAGGTATGGACTTCTAAAGTGAGTCCAGAAAAGAGCTACAAAGATTAAGAGTCTGAAGCCTCTGACAAATGATGGAAGGCTGAGAGAGCTGGAACTTTTCAGCCTGGAGTAGTCTCAGGGGGATGTTACCAATGTATATAAATACCTGATAAGGGGAGTAGGGAAAGTGGAGCCAGATTTTTCTCCATGGTGTCCAGTGACAGGAGAAGAAGCAATAGAAAGAAACAAGAATACAAGAAATTTGATTTAAACAGAACTTTTTTTTTTTTTTGAGTTATGGTGAGTGTGTAAAAAACAAACAAAGAAAGCTGGTATGCCCCAGAGAGGTTGTCCCCAGAGGTGAATTCAAAACCTGACTTGACATGATCCTGAACAACCTTTTCTAGCTGACCCTACTTTAAGCGTGGAGGTTGGACCTCGGTACTGTCTCCCAAGCCACAATATATATAAACCCTTTCACAAATTTACCAAGCTGCTGAATGGTCTTCTGTTTTTATAGATGTAAAACAGAGACATGCCTGACATATGTAAACCATGAATTTCTGAAAGAAACTTGCCAAGTTTCTACCTAATTCATGGTGGGACTTATAATTCCCACACTTCGAAATCGCGTAGCCATAGCACCTTTCATAGATGAGAGAAATACAGGTTAATACTCCTGGAAACCAGAGCCCTAGATATCAACTAGGCTCTCTGGGTTGTCCTTTGTAAAAAAAAAAGGCATACTATAAAAGTCTCAAAGCAATGTTTTCCCAAGGAAGTTTATAGAGTGTTGTGAAATGCAGGTTTTACCTAGGACTACTCAATGTTGGCTTTGCAAATAATTAATTATTTCATTTTTGTGAAATGAGGAAGACCTTTTAATTTGCATCTCCCATAAATAACAGATTTATTTATTTATCAAATTATATTTCTTGAATAGTCTAGCTGTGTCAGGGAAAAAAAACAAAAAACAAAAACCAAAACCAAAAACAAAACCAAACAAAACCAAAACAAACAAACAACAAAAAAACCCCACCAAACACCAGCAAAAACCCTGTGGTTTGAGATAACAGTTTAATAACTAAAAAAAAAGTAAAATACACTACTACCAGTAATCCTAATGATACTACTACTAATAATAATGCTTCTAGTACTCATAATTGTAATGAAAATGAGAGAGAGAAGTAAATCCCAATAGAATTGCTTATCACCCATTGACCAAGGCCCATCTCATCCCCAACAGCATTGGCCACTTCCAGCCAGTTCTCTGCAACTCTATCCCAGCTAAAACCAGGGAACTGGAATAAATGGTCAGGTTAACCTACAGTGTTATTCTGACACTTGGGAAGAAGAAATTAAATAACAGAATACCTTTAAGAAATTTGAAGGAAAAAAAAAAAAAAGAACTGAAGAGTTTATTGTAAAGAGGAAAACAAAAATGTTTGGCTGTCAAAGCTAACAGAAGATCTGTTAAAGATTTTCTAATAGATAGAAAGCTGTTTCAGCTTTAAATTACCATGTTTCATTCAAGTAAGAATGGAATTTACTGTTACTGTTATCAAAGCTACACTTATAACTTTTTAACTGTCTTTGAATCACTTTGTTCTGATAACTGGAGCCCAGCCGCGGTGAGGGGTAAGGCTGAAGTCTGGGTGTTTAGCAGAGTATGCTGATGAAGTACTCACAAGTGGAGCAAGCGCAACTTGCACCTCAGGCTGAGCAGCAGCTTGAAACTTAGCCCTGCTGCTAGAGACTTAAAAATTCCTGTTAAGTGAGGTCTAGCTAGAGTAAACCAATTGCCTGACAAACAAATTATTTTGGATATTGTAGCAGTTTTGACCCTGGCCGGATTTCCAATACTCATCAAAAGCTGCTACATTCTCCCTCCCTCTGTAATTCCCCACAGGAGAGGAAAAAAAAAAACAAAAAACCTCTGAGGATTCCTGAGGAGAGATGAGGACAGAGAGAAGGCACTTGCTTACAGGCAAAACAAACTCGAAGTGGGGGTAGAACTTAAATTTACTGTGAACAGGATAAGACTTAAAAAGAATAAAACAGTCTTAAAACACAACACCTTTCCTCCACCTCCCCTTCCCTCCATGTTCTCCCTCCTCCCCCCAGCAGTGCAGGGAGATGGAGAAGGGGGGTCAGTTGTTGTCTGAGTCCATCCCTCAGCAGCAGCTCTTCCCATTGCGCTGTCCGGCAGGTGACTCCTGCATTGGTGCAGGGGGCTCTCTCTGCACTCTGATGGTTTTCTGTGTGGGCTGCAAGGGGACATCTTGTTTCACCAAAGTCTTCAACATGGCTACAGGGGGGTAATGGCTCTGAGTCCTTCCCCTGTTTCCGTGGGGGTCCTTTCCCATGGGAGATAGTCCTTGATAGGCCTCTCCAGCATGAGTCCATCCCTTGGGCCACAGCTCTTCCTAATCTGCTGTCCCGTGGGTCACAAATGAGCTGCACCAGTGTGGATCCCCCACAGAGCCACAAGTCCTGCCCGGGACAACTTGCTCCAGTATGGGTGTTTCTCTCTCCATGGGCCACAGATCTCCAGCAGGACTCTGCTTTATCTTAGGCCTCCGACGAGGTCACATCCTCCCCATGCATCCATCAGTTCCAGCATAGGTTCCTCCATGAGCTGCAGGGGGTCTCTGTACCTAAAAGTTCTTCCACCAGTGGCAGGGGTTTCAGCTCTAAGTCTTCCCCCCCTCCCCTCCTGCTGCACTCACCCTGGAGTCTACATGGTTATCCCATGTTCTCCTCTGCTCGTCTCCGGGCTGGAATTTCTTCTGGGTACCAACCATCTCTTTCTCTGTTTTTAAATATGTTATCACAGAAGCACATCTCATTGGCTCTGCTTTGACAGGAAATCCCTCCTGGAGCTGGCGATCATTGGCTCCTGATAGGACAGTGAAACTTCTAGCAGTTTCCAACTGAAATCACCTCTATGGCCTCCCCTACTACCAAAAAACCCAGCCACCTGAACCCATGACAGATATAGAAACCGGAACTATGCTATAATTAAAGGTATATTTCAGGAATCTGAAATTGGATGCTATCGTTTTTCAGCCTAGTTGTCTATCTTATTTTCTTCCATATCAAAATACTAGTTGATTCGTATTTGTAAATAGAGAAAATTAACAAGTGTCAGCAGGTTTAGCTTAAGTTTTCCTCAGCTTCTGGGTGAAGATTCAGGACCCTGTTTTGTCAGCAGACTTTAAGCTTAGGCCAACTTGCTGCCAAACCAGCCCAGAGAGGTAAGCGATATATTTGGATCTTCTGCAAATCATTAAGATCCTTAGTTTCTGTTAAAAATACTGATGAATCCTTCTCCCTTTAGAGATTTCAGAACAATGGACAGATTTGGAGAGAAATCTGTCATAGAATCATAGAATGGTTTGGGTTGAAATGGACCTTTGAGATCATCAAGTTCCAACCCTCCTGCCATGGGCAGGGACACCTTCCACTAGACCAGGATGCTCAGAGCCCCATCCAACCTGACCTTGAATGCTTCCAGGGATGGGGCATCCACAACTTCTCTGGGCAATTTGTTCCAGTGCCTCACCAAGCTCACAGTAAAGAATTTCTTCCCAATATCTAACCGAAACCTACTCTCTTTCAGTTTGAAACCATTAAAATCTCTCTGATGTTTATTTGTGTCTTTAGGCATAAATATTCCTGGCAAAATTTGTCCTACAGAATCCTAAAAAAAAAAAAAAAAAAAAACATCAAAAAGCTTCAAAGATGTACTTTTCTCCTGATACATAACCAGGAAAGGTCTTTGAAATAAGTTGAGGAAATCTCCCCAAGAATTGAAATGATCTCTATACCCCTGAAAAATGGAAATAGAAACTTGTCCAATAGTACGACAAATAAAAAAGATGTGAAAAAGAAGGCTGAGGGGGGTGTGGAGGGGTGGTTATGTGAGGAGGAAGTGTTAACTCCAAAATTAGTACTTTTCCTTTGAGAGGGTCTACCTGCAGTCTTGCCTGTACAACTCTTGAATTAAAAACTCAGAACAGGATAAGTTTGGACCCTTTAGTATGCAAATACTCTCTTGGGGCAATTGCACCTGCTCATCTTATGTCTTTTCAATGCAATGGGTAACTGGTTTAATTTAGCTAACAGCCTGATGCTTTAGGCATCCTGCTTCACTGGTTTGCACAAGATTCCAGCTTTAATACTTTCCTAAAGTTTAAATTAGAATTTTGACTGCTGCTGAACTTTTGAAATTACTTTATCTGATATATAATTCCAGCAGCTCAATGCCAGTAAAAATGCTAATTATTACTTAAGTCCAAATATGAGTTGAGTTTGTGAAATGCAATAAAGTCAGGTTTTCTAAGTATTTTCATAATGTCCTTTTGCAAATGTCATAAAATTTTAAGATACTAATAATTCTATTACTTGACAGCATTATGAATTATGAACAAATCATATTCTCCTTCTATTCCCTTTTGAAGGATGTTTTTAGTGCAAGTAATAGGCAAAAGTTTCAAGTTCTTAAAATAGAGCTTCCTTGGTCAAAATGGCTTTACTAAAATCAAGACAAGTCCACCCTGAGCTTCCACAGAGTCATACACTGGACATAAATGAGAAAAAATAAATTGACAGAGAAAGAGAAGATGAAAGCAAAAAGAGTAGATATTTTTATTTAATGAATGTTTTACATGGTTATAGTTTGCAACAAAAAAGCAAATAAGGGAATCAAAAAGGAGATGATATAACTCTTTTTCATAGTGGTTTTGTTTTCAGCTTTTTTCTTTTTAAATTTTGTACCAAAAAGTCTACCGAACACCTGAACCATGACTGTGATGGCATTTATTCTTTCTTATGCCTCTATTCACCTATTTGCTTCAGTTAGACCTGTTCTGGTGTTGCCTAAAATGGAAGAAGAGGACTTTCTGGGTAATATTAAGAGACCAGTCTTTAATTAAAGTGCTTTAAGGCACAGTAGATACAGAAGTGTACTGTAGTGTATGATACAGCATTGGGTTTGTACAATTTTATAGCTCTAATTAATTTTCATATCTAATGGATATGTCCTACCCAAAAATTGTCCCCCCCCAAGAACCTCCCTCAGGTCTGCCCCTCAGCACGCCTTCCCAGAATTGAGTCAGAGGTCTTAAGATCCTTCATCATCATCATCACCCTTAAGTCACATGCCTTCTTTGGAGCTTCTCCAAGGTCTCTGGGCTTTCTAGATTGTTTTGTCTACAATGATATCTTTCTAGGTACGTGTCCCAAAAAGGATGTACTTGCTAAAATCTTTTCCTTGAAGAGAACATTAAAAAATATGGAAGAATTTCAGGAATTTGATATGAAGCATGAGAAAGTAGTTATAGATAACTGCTATTTTCAGGTGTTAGAAACTATACAGCTATATTAAAAAATCTATATGCTACAAATATGCTACAAGAATCCTAAGGCGTCACTGGGCTGGATAAGATGGTGTATGTTGGTGTATTTCTGCTTTTCCTGTTCTCCCAAAAAAACCCCAAAACAACCTAACATGCAAAGTATTGAACAAGCTTTATGCCTCACAGAAAATGCTCATGACTTGTAGTGAAGAGGTTGGCATTTTGTGTATGGCTCTACAACACTGGGGACATCTATTTCAGATCTCAGGGCAATACTGTTTAGATTTTAAACAAATTTGTATTCTTTTTATTTTTGTCTGAAAACCTAGTAGAGTTTAAACTGTGCCATTTTTTTTCCAAGTATTCCTCATCTTGCTCCACATTAAAGAAAGCGTTGTAATGTCAAGTGTTTCTAATTCACCTGCCTTGGATTGGCAGTCATTCTGTCTCTTTCTAAGACTTAGGATATACTGTCAGATTCGGTGTAAAGTAATGCCTTCTCTTGGGATGAGACATTCAAGCAATTTCTCTAACCTCAATGAACACAAAAGCCTCTAACCTTCCCTCCTCTCTCCAGTAATTCATCACCACTTTCTCCACCATTCCACTGACAACTTCTGTGTACTCCAGACTTCTCCTTTAATCCTGAGGTAACATAACAGAAAACAAGGAATAACAGTTTAGCAAAAGAAACCTCTTATCACTTACCCATTTCTCTTTAATCTCTTGAGAGTTAGTCAACCGACTGACCCTACCTTTTCTGACTAATAAACTGTAAAAGAAAGATCCTTTTGACTGAAATATCTTGAACTAATCACAGCCAAAAAAAAAAAAAAACCAAAAACATCAGACTATTTTACAAAACAGCCTAATTACAAAATTAGACTGAAAATCTGACTTAACTCAAAGGCATACAACAAGTTAGTGATATAAATTTTTAACAAGTTGGACTTAATATCTTAGAGGTCTTTGCCAATCTAAACGATTCTATGATTCTATTTTCCATTTAATATTAAAGCAATTATATTTTTAGCTATTTGATGACAAAAGCATAACTAGCATAACTAACATAACAAAATATATTAAGCCCAATGTTTCCACATAAATGAGTGATGATATCCTTAATGTTGTGCATGTTAAGATCTAAAACTGGAGTTGGACTTAAGAAAGAAACAATCAATTTGTGGTTTTGAAAACTTGGCATTAAGAATTCTTTCTTTCAATAAAACCTGTATTAATGCATTTTATTTTATTTTCTATTGTGTGGTCATTTGTTGTATTATAGTATTAACTTTTCCTGAAAACTTTGAAAGGATTTCTTTGGAGAACTTTATTTCTTTGGATATATTCCTTGATCTCCTAATAAGAAATTGATGTAAATAAATTAACAATGTGCAAATGTCCATGGTGCCGTGTGACTAGGTTTGTAGTCAGGATAAATTGCTGAAGCACCAGGTGAGTTGACATTTTCCCAGTGAATAGTGTAGAAGGGGTTATCAACAATAAGCATGTGAGATAAATCTGTATAGTTTGCATATCAATATGTTTTCAACATGAAGTTCAAAATGGACGGTTTAGGACAAAATCAATTTCCCAGCGTGTTACAATCTATCACAACAATTAATGACAGACAGATGCAAAGACAGCCTCTATTAGTCATCTTCTATGAAAATTCCTGGAAGAAGAAAAATTAAATCTGTCATAGAATCATAGAATGGCTTGAGTTAGAAAGTACCTTAAAGATCATCTAGTTCCAACCCCCTGTCATGGGCAGGGTCACCTTCCACTAGACCAGGTTGCTCAGAGCCCCATCCAACCTGACCTTGAGCACTTCCAGGGATAGAAATCTCACAGCTTCTCTGGGCAACTTGTTCCAGTGCCTCACCAAGCTCACAGTAAAGAATTTCTTCCCAATATCTAACCTAAACTTACTCCCTTTCAGTTTGAAACCATTCCCCCTTGTCCTGTCACAACATACTCCTGAAAAAAGTCTCTGTCTTTCCTGTAGGCTCACTTCTGGTACTGGAAAGCCACAATTAGGTCACCCCAAAGCCTTCTCTTTTCCAGGCTGAATGCCTGGCAATACTCTAAATAGACTTTAACAATGAAGAGTAAATTATCTTGATGCCAGTAATATGAAACTTAGAGGGAGATGAATTGGCACTAAATTAGTAATTAAAATATTTCTTTTGCACATTTTAAGTGTTGAAGATGTTTGTTGTTTTGATACAGAATCAGGTTGTTAACATATCTCTTATGAAAAATTAATTATAAATATTATAGCTTTCAGTTCAAGAGTGGTATGAATTTGATTGTTAACCTTCCTTTCAGATATGCTCTTTAAAATGAGCATATCCATGAATACTCTTTAAGATCTTTATTTCCATTAACATCTTTCAGGGTCATTGGGATTAAGGGTAGGTCAAGCAAAAGATTTGAGTTTTTGATTTAGTTATTATGAGAGCTTCTTAGTTTCTGATAAGTTGTAGTAGAGCTAACACAATTTCATAATCTCTCAGCCTGTGACAAGGTAAATTGAAAGTTATAATTTCATGACCTGATAAATGCACTATAATATCAGTTCCTATTTTCATGCCTGGAAGAACAAACAAATATTTTTCTACTTCATTTTTGAATACCTAAGATGTTTATGAACTGCAGCAAACTATGTATGCCCCAGCTAATATTGTTTTAATATCATAAAGCTGCCCTGGAGTGAAAATATCAATTTCTGTGGCAGATTACTGGAAAATTCTAGTCAAAACCAATTATCTATGGTTATTTTCAAGCTTGTAGATCATTCATTATTAATGGATGAGTTAATTAAATTAATTTCAGTGAAAATGTTGAGACAGAGCAATTCCTGTTGAGGTAATATGCCAAGATATACCAGGAGATGTCTGCTTCTTCATTAATTTTGTCTTGATTGAGGTTAGGTAAATCCCTCTGAGAGGCTCTTAGCAAACCTTAGTCCTTTAGGTGAGAATCATTTTCTTCTAAAGGCAGTCTTCTGTATAAATAGTGATATGTTTTTCTCTTGGCTCAAACAAGAAATTGAGAGTTACGTTAAGATTTTCTATATTATAACTGCTTTTAATTTGTTAAGCATGAAGATTAAAGCTGCCTTGTGCAAAATTTATCAAGAGCTGTTGCCCTTGTGTCTTCTGGTGAGTAGAATAGATTCTGTGACCTTGAATTAAGTTTGACCACTGGGTGCATAGTTTAGGTTTTCAATAGCTTGTGTTTCAGGAACAGATAAGTGGAAACAATTAACAAGAGAGGAATTCCCTTGAGCTCCAGCTGCTCCAGGCCCTCAGGAGTGTCTGAGCAGTGGTGTGCTCATGATATCTACTAGAGAGCTTTTA
The DNA here is from genome assembly GCA_013399855.1 of Oxyruncus cristatus. NCBI lineage: Eukaryota > Metazoa > Chordata > Aves > Passeriformes > Cotingidae > Oxyruncus > Oxyruncus cristatus. The sequence goes on from VXAY01005017.1 coordinate 130,416, forward strand.
CCATTTAAATTTCTCAGCTTTCCTCTTTTACAGCTAGAAAACATGATCTAATTAGTTTTTTCATCTTTTTTCTCTATTCACCAGGAAAGACACATTGACAGCAATTTAATTAAATGTTGAAATAATTGTTGGTAGTTACTAGAACTTAAGATGACAGAGATTTCCCGCACTCCTTAATGGTCTCAGCCTGTGCATGTATTGGGATCGTGTTACTTGGGGGTTTGGAGGGGATGGTGCTGTTTCATGGTTTTGGGTTTCCTTTTGTTGTTGTTGTTGTTGTTGTTGTTTTTTATTGGTTGGTTGGTGGCTTTTTTTTTTGTTGTTGTTTGTTTTTTTGTTTAGGAAGGGAGTTGTTTGGTTGTTTGGTTTGGTTTGGTTTGTTGGTTTTTTTTGTGTTTGTTTTTTTTTTTAGCAAGTAAGGCCTTTCATAGAGACTGCTGGAAGTTTGCTTATCTACCAGAAAGAACTTGTGATCTTGTTCTGTGGTCCTCAATTACAAGGCTTTAACTCCTGTCTGTCAGTAAAGGGGATGAAGAAAATTCCCTTTTTTTCTGAGCTTTCTTCAGTATACAGTCTGGTGGAGAAGTATGGCCAAATAGGCCATACCCTAAAATCAGTTTCTGTAGCATAATTCCTTTGTGTCACAGAATACAGCGTGGTTGATGTCAGAAGGGATCACCTAAAACTAGTTGCCCAGGACCATATCCAGACAGCTTTTGAATGTCTCCTGAGAGGGACACTCTACAACCTCTCTGGACAGCCTATGCCAGTACTCAGTCACACTCTCAGGGAAAAATTGTTTTGTAACATTCAGGAGGAACCTCCAGTGTTTCAGTTTGTGCCCATTGCCTCTGGTCTGTCACTGGTTACCAATGAGAAGAATCCAGCTCCGAGCTCTTTGCACCTGTCCTTCAGGTTTTTTGTGCATACTGGTGATATCCCCTCTGAGTCTTCTTTTTTCTAGGTTGAGCAGTCTTACCTCTCTCAGCCTTTCCTCCTAGGTCAGATGCTCTGGTGCCTTTATCATATTCATGGCCTTTTACTTCACTCTTTTGGGTATGTCCATGTCTTTCTTGTACTGGAAAGTCCAGGTCTGGACACAAGACTCCATGTGTGGCCTCACCAGGGCTGGTAATGAAAATTATTTTTGTTTAAATAATAGAAAAATGTAAATGATGGTGAATTAATTTTCCTGTGGCCATACACTAAAATTCTGCCAGAGCAGAGAGGGATCAGAGGCTGCCTGTGGCCATGAGTGAGCATCAAGGGTTCCATCAGAGGGGTCAGGGCAAAGCCTGGCAGCCAGACCCCGGCCCAGTGCCCCAGCCAGGAGCTGGGCAGCCGAAGGGCACAGGAGCTGCCCCAACCCCTGCCATCAGAGTGGGGATGGAAATGGGTTGAGGCCAGGGCAGGACATGGGCCCTTGGGTGAGCCCAGCTCAGTGGGGCCCATGGTCAGGCAGGGCAGGGCCTGGAGACCAGCTGGAGACCAGCCCTGTCATCACTGGGGCAGGGGCTGATGGCCATGGGGCTGGCCTGGGGTCTGGCCTTGGGCAGGATGGGGGGAGACATGGGGCACTGGGCAGAGATAGCCAAGGCTAATAGTGCTCTCAGGGACATGAAAAATCCTTAGCATTGATTGTGTCTTTACACACAGTTTGGTTTCATATGGGACTTTGAGATTGGCATTTTTATCTAAAACAATTAATGTGTTGGCAGAATGTATTATATTCCACAGTTTTGCTTTATTATATAAATGTCCTTTAAAAAAAAAAAAAATTGCTGTTAGTGATGTCTACAATCACCCAAAACAGCACTATGAATCTCACTTTTCTTGTGTATTCTTGCTGTATTTAACTCTTTGGTATGGAAATGTTTAAATAAGGTGGCCTTCCCATGGTGACTTTTTGATTTCTCATAAAGAGAAAAATGAAGAATAAGAGAGGCTCTGGCCAGAAATTAATCTCGTACATATATTATAAAAAGACTTTTACACCTAGAAACTAAGACATAAAATGTAGTCATTTTGCCGTCAACTTTGATTTTTTTTTTCTCCTTCTTTTCCAAATAAAAAAGACAATAACATTTATTTAATGTGCAAGCATATGAAAACCTGCTGCACACAAGCAGTTAAAGCTGTTAATCAAATATTTTGAGGTTCCAATCTGCACTGGCCAGAAGCTTGGGCTGAAGATGACAGAGGTGAATGGTGACAGATGACAAGGTGTTGTTATAAGTGTTAGGGCAGAGGCATTGTTGCTTTTTCCCTGGTGTCCATCTCAAAAAGCATTGTAAGGAGAAGAGGAAAAAGTAACTAGAGGCACTTTAAACAAGAGAAGAGACTCTGGAGCCAGGAGATGAGATATTTCAGGAAAATTAATCTGGGAGAGAGATCTGCAATGATATACTAGGACTTTATGAAGGCAAGAAGTCATTTCAAAATGGGCAATAAATTGGTGGTGTTGCTGAAAAAATCATCTCACTCTACTCCCATTATCGTCTAATAGTCTTCGCACATTCTTCCTGTTCTCAGTCCATTACCTTGCCAAAACCATGTTTCATTTCAAACCAGCTCAAGACACATTGGAGGTGAAAATGAGAGCCAGGGAGAAGGAAGGAGGTGTTAAGATTGCTGCACAGCTTCCGTCCACTTATTGTAGTCATGAAACTACAGCCTGGTAGGAGCTGGGAGAAGAAAGTAAGTGGAATAATAATGGGTATGATGTGCTGGAATGTGAAAAAATGAGGTGCAAATGAGAGGTAACAGCCACAGTGAAGGATGGGCTGGAACAAAATGGTACAGAAAAAAGCATAAGAAGTGCTTACTCCAGTGCGTCAACATTTCCCTGTTATGAGAAATAGTGCAATAGTTAATGGAAATGTTTTCAGTTTTCATGTGCTGTGTGGTTCGGGTAAACTGTGGGACTCTTTACTTATTACCATCTACACTGTTTGCTCAGAGGATTAAGTTCTGAGTATTTAAGCGTTCCTAACTTCTGATGATCAATTATTCCTGAGAGCTGATATAACTGGAAACATTTCTCAGAAACATTTATGCCATTTTAAAAGATGGCAAGATTTTTAAAGACTTTTAATGATTTTTAAATATTTTTAAAGGTTTTTAAAAATAAAAGTCTCATTTAAAAATGTTTAAAAATCAGGCATCAAAATTGAGAAATGATTTTTCAAGATTAATAACCTGATTAAATTTTGCATGTGGAGCACAAACATAATGTCAAATTAAGAGTTTCTGTTGTTCCTGACCAACTGTACAGGACAGACAGCATACATAGAACAATACCTACTCTGTTTTCTCCTTGATCAGATTTTGCTCCTGCCTAAGTCCACATTCTTCAGACTCAGCTTCAGTAACAAAGTATTAATTTCTTTGTGCAGGTCTGTGATGTATTAACAGTTGATTATCAAATACTTTGGATGCATTCATTTGGTTTTGCTTTATAGAGGGGAAGCAACAGCTAGGTTAAATTTGGAAGCTGATTTGGGAGTCTCTATTGTATATACACAAATAAAATGAATTAAAGGATTATCAGTGACAACCTAGTTCTGGCTCTTGCTACTTTCTCCGTTGGACAACAACTTTCTGTAAATGTATCTGTTTTGCACAAGATCTCCTTGGGCTCTTTATGCTTTTGTTATGTCATTGTCTGCTAACAACATAGTAGAAATGTAAAATAATTTTGTACGCCTTCAGAAACCTAGCAAGCATCTGTGGGATCTATTTATCTGTTTAACACAATACTACACCAGCAGTGGTCATAGAAGTAAGCGAATACTTCTAAAAGTATTATCCCTTGCCATAGTTTGTACATGAGGAATTTCATTGCAGTTTTAAATGGTGTGATGTACCTATGTGTTCATTTGAATTATGTATAGATGAGCTCTTTTCACATAACTTTGAATTTAGGAAGTAGTACATAATGCCATAGTAATAATTCACTGAAAAGTTGGACTTCACATCCACCTTTGAATACTGTTTCCGCATACTGAATTAATATGGAAAAAATATAAACATGGAAGATAACCATGAAATGAAAGGCATTTAACTCTGTCAGGTTTTGAGATCTTCATTTTGAGAACATGTGCTGCTGCTTTAAGTTTCAGTTAAAATCTCTGCAATTAAAGTATGACATGCCTTTCTGGTAATGAAGTTTTCCAAATTATGTCAGAAGCATATGATTCTCTTACCGAATTACATGATTATTTGAGCCCACTATTTAGATCCTGAAGTATCATGTTTGAATTAAAGGCTGTTAATTTAACTTTAATTAGAAAATCACCTTATTGTCTAGGTCCAGTTTTAATGACAAGAAGCCTTCAAAGCTTCCATCGATTTGGTTTTATTTAATCAGTAGTCAGATGTTTTAGATTTAAAGCTTATAAATCCATAATCATTTAGGAGCAGCAATATTAATCAGTGAAAAATCTACTGTATATATTAAAAGCATTTGCTCATTCAGATTGTAAAATGTTTTTATTAAAATACATTTTAAACTGATAATAAGAATTTATGTATTAATTTGTTCATGTGAATGTAGATAACATTTAATGAAAGTAAAGCTCCCAAACATTTAACTTAGATAAGGAGTCACATAATGAGCTTCTTGTAAAACCCTAGCTACTTAGCATAAATAATCAAATTATAATCTGTTACACTTTTGCATAGTTAAGAAAGTAAGTCAACAAGTGATTAATCTATTTCCTTAACTTTTATTTCTTTGTAAAATAAATATTGTAGTACTAAGGACTCCCAAAAACTAGATACTTTGCTAGCCAACATAAAATATCTGAAAGACATCCACGTCCCACAGAAAATCATGCTTGTGGTAGCCAAAGGCGTTACTTGATTACATTCTCCCACACATGCCAGCTTCGCATTTCAGAGGCATCTTTTGTAAACAATAAAGCTTAATACAGATTCTTCCCTAGAGACTTCACTGAGTAACAGAATAGATGCTGAGTTTGGAAAACACCTTTGGGAAAACTCCAGTCCAACCTCCCTACTGAAAGTAGGGCCAGCTGGGGAATAGATTTGCTCAGGACTGTGCTTTACCATGTTCCTAGCATCTCCTTGATACATCTCCAAACCTCTCTGGTCAATCCTGTTGAGGTCACCAGTTTTGACCACGTTTGTTCTAAGAATGATGTCTTAGTGTTTAGAGGGAGTTTTCTGTATTTCAGTATGTGCCCGCTGCCTCTTGGTCTTTCACTAGGCATCACAGAAGAGCTTGTCTCTGATTTGTTTTCTCCCACGCCAACTGATATAAATTAATTAGTTAGATGCCCTCAAACATTTTCTTCTTAACATTAAACAATTCAAGCTCTCTTTAGCCTTTTCTCATGTGTCAGATAGATTATTTTAACATCACAGTTCTCCATTGGAACTGCTTTGGTATGTCAACATCCAAAAGGTGCATCTGGGGGGCTTGTTTATATCTTCTGCCAAAATATTGTACAGGCATTTTATGTCTCTTGCACATTTTCAACCATTTAAGTTTGAAGTGGCTTATTATTGCTATTTAATTTTTAAAAGTGTAGGGTTTGTTGCATGGGATGTTTCAGAGGGAACAAGTTACCCAAATCAATTTTAAATTTCATAAGCAGCTTTATTTTGGTATTATTATTGTTTAAAAGATTATTCATACTTTAAAATAATAGCTCAAAATCAATCTATATCAGCAAAGCATTTAGTTTATATAGTGTAATTTAATACTGTTATGATCAATTTGTATCTTTGTAGGTACTGGCTCGACCTGCAAAATATGAAGTACCACTACTTTTAAATGACCTGTCTTCTTGTACAGACAGTGAAGGAGTGAATTCAACTGACATAGTGGGAAATAACAAATGTGTTAAATCTATGACAACAACAATCCTACACTGTTAAAGAGCTGTAATTGACCTTTGATGTCTTCCCTTTCACTAAATGTGCTTGCTATGTCCAATGTTACTTTTGCTTAAATTATTCAGTAGTTGAAGGAGTATCTCTAGTGAATTAAATTTCAAATCCCCAAATATTAATTTATGACAAGGATCACCAACTTTAGCTCAATTTAATTTCAAATCCCAAAGTGTGTATTGAAATTTCAATGAATATTTCTAGCACTAATTACTCAATTTCTATATTTATAAGGGAACTGGCACCTCATAAATATCACATTGTACTATTATCTCCATATGTGCCTGTTCCCTCTAAATATAGAAAATCAGCAATTAGCACTAGAAATATTCATTAAATTTTGAAGGTAGATAAATAACAAGTAGGAATGCCAGTTATTTATTATAATTTACAAAGCAAAGAACACCTAAATGTTTCTCATTTGATTAATATAACCCCTTACCACCAGTTACAATAAATGCTTCAACTGAGCTACCACCAGATAGAATTCACACTACCTAGTAAGACAATATGCTTAATGGTTTGTCAGTTTTGGCAAGAACAACAACTTTATTAAGTTCTGATTAGCTTCCCCTCTAACATTAGAATTGCAAAACCATCTTAGAGGTAGCCTTTTTTCTCTCCATTTGTAGGACTGTTTTTTTTTCTTTTCTTTTAATAGAAAACAAAAACGTAAAATGCACTAGGGATATACTTTATGTCAGGAATGTTGTTTCTTTTTCAAAAAAAGTTGTCTGTCAAATCATGTAATCTGTGAGCCACCTGTACTGAGAGCTGGGTCAAACTGGAAGGTACAAACTGAGGAAATTGGCTTGATTATACAACGTAATCTGTCCAATAATATCTCTCCATAATATCTCTTCTGATAATTTCTGCACCATGAATAGTCTAGATCATTTCTCTCTGCACATACTAACTGTTCCACATTTGGTACTGCACTACTTCCTATGTAGAGTGGATGATACAAGAAATTTTCAGTCTGTCCAGATAGCAGTCTTAAGTATAAAGATGATTGAGTGTTCACGTCTTCCTTTGCACAAAAACGCAGGGCAGGTGAAAAGTCAAAACAGCATCGGTAAAATAACCTATAAGCAAGGCAATCTTAGGGTTATTAAGTTGCCTTTCCTGCTCTGCACTCTTTTCTTGACAGTGCTTTGATTATGACTTGGATGCCATTCCATACAGCCTCAACTATTAGTAATACATTTGAAATATGAAATTATGCCCTAAGCAATTCTTCAAACATACACTCAACAGAAAACATTAAAGAGAAGCATTGATTTTATAGGTTCCAGGAAATAATTTTTTTTTTTTTTTTTGTGAAACTAAGGATAAAGATGCATTTAGAAAATCCTGTTGTGAACTCGGACTGATTTTCATACTCTCTTAAGATTTGTTTTCTCTTTTGCCAGTGTTAGGGCTTAACATGAAGATATCCACATGTTTCTGAGGAAATCCTCCCAATTTAGATTAGTTTCACATCTTATATAAACTGGTATATTTAAGTCGTATATGGTTTTTCTACCAGACACAATATTTTTTTTTTGTGTGTGTGTAAAATGATTTGATATAGTAAAATTATTACAACAGATACCGCATATGAAAAGTAGTGCATTTTCATCCTTAAAAAAAAAATCTTTTAGGAATAAGAGGGTCTTCCAGATAATATGCTTATCTGGGCTGAACAAAAATTGTACTTATAGCTGGAAATACAGAAAAGTATTATTATTGATTATTATAACCAACTTTAACCAAATGAGCCTAATTGCAAGGATCTGTAATGATAAAAGAGACTAGAGATTCAGAAGAATGGAAATTGAACAGAAGTGCTTTTGTGATAGAGGATAATGTTGTTTGAAACTTTTGGCTATATTGGTTAGGCAACACCATCTGCATCTAACACAAGGAAAATGTCTGATATGTTACTGAATATTTGGTTATCCCTCATTCTGTGCCACAATCCATTTTGGGAAAATTGCTTTCAGAATGTTTGCAATTTTTTACAAAAAAAAAATAAAGCATCATTGGTATTCACTCTGTGATTTTATCTGTCTCATTTGTGTGTAAAAATTATGGAGATGGGGACATATTTTCATCACTCACCAGTGATCTGAGGTATCTAACTCCATCTTCGGATTTTGACACAAAAAGATAGCCTGCCTATCTCCCAGTTTAAGAGGCAGTTGGTTTGCTACAGAGACCAAAAAAGAACTTTGATGTCACAGAGAGATTCACCAAAGGAATGTGAAGACTGTCACTTATTACATAGGGTGGAAGAGAAGTGGTCTTCCAATAGCAAAGGAGAGCAACACATGGGACTTGAAGCCCAGAATAGAGATCAAGATGTCTCTCTGGAATTTATCTTCATTTTATTTGCAATTTACTTTTAGTTCCTGAAGTGATACTTTGTGGCACATATCTGATAAAGAATGATACTTGCATAAAGCAAATATTTCCATGGAATGATTTTATTTCTAAAATTTATCAACCTTGTACAAGCATGTTTTATATTCTCAACAGATATTCTCACCTCAGTTACTGTGCTTGTGTAATGCGCTTAGCATTTTAAAGTAGGATAAACAGAAAAATTTACAAAATGGAGGAAGTTTAAGCACGTAGGACCAGACTGCAAAGCTAATCATATTTAAAGCAGACAGTGACAATAAAGATGGTTTTGCTGGCTGAACTAAGGGTAGAGTCTACTCCAAAGGAATTTTGTATATGCTTACAGAAACTTTGGGTTATGTAATGATGTATAAACTTGTAATGTACTGCAACACTGCCCTTAAAAATCAGAATAAAACTTGTTAGAATTTAACATTACAACTTTGAAGGGAGTAAATACTTAGAAGCACTGTATAACTTTCACCCTTATGAGTACTTTATGTAGCTGGCATTAGATAGAGTATTTTATTGTGCATCAGATAAGACTGCTCTTTGACTTTTCTTTATATTTATTGTGGGTTTTTTTAATGCACTGCTGAAGGTGAATAGATGTCAAGAATGATACATTAGCTAATGTCTAAATGCATTCATATCGAGACATTGAAGGACAGTTAGTTAAATGCAGCTAGATGGCAGGAAAATAAATGACAGAGTTCTCAGTGTCACTTAGGCTTTCATGGTTGTCAGTCAGCAGAATAAATTCCAGTGTGCCTATAATGAGGACTCTAATTATATACATAACAGGAAAGCTGTTTTTCTATTTTGGGTCTTAAATTAAAAACAAAAATAAAAAAAAAATTCAATATTAACTCTCCTTATAACAATTTTTTTTATATATAGGAGTCATCTGTACTAAGCTTATCATGTGTGAGCACTTTGCATGTTCATACTTAAAATACTGCTTCAAGTCCATTGCATAGTTTAATTTATTATTATTTGATGTATTCTTTCATTATACATGATGAATTGGACTTGTTTAGTCATGATTCTGTAAGAAGATTAAATTAAGTATTTTCATTTTCAATCACTTATATTAATACTGGCAGTTACCAGACATTACTTTTACTCTAGGTGCAATATTAATTACATTAGATCTCACAGATGGTTGTGGCTCTTCAGACTGTGTGTGTTGAAGTTCCTGAAAGAAAGTCTCAGGATCTGGCAGCAGTTATTAACCTAAAGGTCTCCAGCTGCCCTATGCCGGACACCGCCGGTTCCAGTGGCTCCAGCGGCCCCAGCGCAGGGCACGGCTGAGCCCCTCAGCCACGGGCGGGTGGGCGAGAGCCCCGGGGAAAGCCTGGGCAAGGGAGGGCAAAACACTGCCCGGCAGCCAGGGCTGAGGGAGGGGAACCGGGTGAGAAACAGCCCTGCGAGCCCCGAGGGCAGAGCGGGAGGAAAGACCCCTGGCAGGGATGGTCCTGTGGCCCTGGGAGAGACCTCCATGGGACAGGTGGACATGCCGTGGAAGAACTATGGCCATTGAATATCTCATGCAGTTGCAAGTTTACCTTGAAGGACTGCAGTCTGTGTGAAGACCCCAGGCTGGATCAGGGAAAAGTGTGAGGAAGAGGGAGCAGCAGAGAGGAGTCTTTATGGACTGACTGCAGTCCCCATTCGCCATGGCCCTGCACAGTTGAGATGGAGGAGGTAGTGGAGTAAGGGATGAGGGGCTGAAGTTGACCCTGGGAAGAAGGGGACAGCAAGGTGAAGATGTTTTAGTTCTTGTCTTTTTTTTTTGCAATATCCATTTCTGATTTAAATGGCAAAAAATTAATGTTTCCCCAACATCTCTTGCCCATGAAGTTAATGTATAAGTGTGTTTATTTTGAGCTTTTCCATTACGATTAACACCTTGACCACACAGGTGAAACCATTTTCAGGACTGATGTCCTTGAAACTTTTCTGTAATGCAAAAGCTTGACTGCACTGCCTCTTTCACAGCTGTGAGAACCTGCTTATTCTGCTGTCAGTGCTTTGCTGTGCAACAGTACTCACAGGGGTGCAGCTGGTTAACTGGGGTATGATGCAGTAGTAAACCATTCAAGGAATTGATTCACTGTCTTATGGCTGCTGGATTATTTCTCCTTCTCCATCCCCTCATGAGTCAGTTCCTCCACAGTCTGGTAGCAGGCACATTACATCTGCACAGCATTGGCCAGGATGCATCCTGCCTGTTGTCAGACTCCACTGGGAGAGATGGCAGCAGGTAGCAAGACCTGCGCTGCTCCTCATCCATTTTATTGTCACATTCTGTAGAGAAATGGGGAAATAAAATGGTCAATCCCAAACTCAACACTTAACATATTATATGGGGAACTTTGGAAGGCTTTAAAGTAGGTGGTTGTTGGGCATGTGCTATTTAACAGCACACCCTGAACTGGCTGCAGACACAAGTGACTGCCAGATTTTTTTCCCTGACATCATCTCAGCAGTGACATCTCAGTTGTCAGGCCAGAAATGTAGGGGCTTCCACTTTTTAGGATTGGTCTCACTGTAACAATGTTTTTCTGAGCACTAACTCCCACATCTTAATTTTAGTAGGTGTTGACAACCTTGTGGTGGTATGAAATTTTTAGGAGTTGAGAAGTTACATTCTACTTTGTCTAGTCCTAGGGTGGGGGAGTAATTTGGGGTCTCTCTCTGACTGGTAATTACCATAAATGAGGAGGTGGTGTATCATTATGTGAAATAGTGTTTTTGTAGAAAGATTTTATGTGCGAATGCAAAGGAAGAGAAAATTGTGTGAGGCCAGTAGTGTTTTGGGAAAACTTCTGTGCTTATTTCAGCTGTCAGAAGGGGGTGATGTGGAAAGGCGCAGTCTTGATAAGTCCTAAGACCCTAAACTGTTAGGTTAATAGAAAGACCTTACACTAGTGGTAGAAAAATCAAATGTGCTGGGCTATATTCCTTAGCACACACAACAGCCTCTTTCTACCCAACAGATATTTTGGGTTTTTTCAGTACTTGTGATGGTGTGACTATGTAAATAGACACAATTGAGTTAATGATCCTGTAGGGCAATGTTGAAAAAGATATTCAGGCTTATACAAATTTTTTTTAATAATTCTATTTTGAAATCTATAGCTTCTTTCTAGCAAAAGAAAGTTATAACAGGAAGTTCTTTAGAAGTATTAATGTAGAACTCTTGACAAAATATTTTAAGTCTTAATTAGAGTTTTGAAAAATTACAGCTTTAAGTTAAATACGCTTAGCTTTCATCTTCCTGCAGAAGTATTCAGCTCTGAAATAATTCAGATGATTTTCAGTGCACATTTTAATAGTAAACCTATTATCATGTCAGTCAAGAATTCCTATGTTTTCTTTTCTTTTAAGAAAAGAAAACACTCAAAATGAGGTCTACTTAAAATATTAGCAATAAAAGGTGTGTTAAAAACTTGAAGAACTGCAGTTAGTATTAAAAGGTTTGTCTTAAAGTTTTCCAAAATTACTGTTCAGAAAATCATAATTACTCCATTTGATCACTTCTGAGGTTGTATGGAACACAGTATTGCACTGTTTCTTCCCTGTAAAATTAAAAGTCAAAACAAAACCCTGGTACTTTTTATTTCATTTTCATTAGAGTCAGCACTAATCCCCAACTGTGTTTTTTTATATTATTCTGTCAAAATAATAATGTCTGATAAAATGAGTAAAATTGTATTTCTATACTATAGTAGTATTTTTCTTTGAAAGTATTTCACCATTTTGTACAACTAACTTTGTGTGGTACACCCAAGGCAAGCTCATGTCTCCCTTTCTAAGCAGTGAGAAAGCACAGAGGTGTGTGCCTCATCACCACTTACTAGAGGTTCATGTCCTAACTGTGTATCGAACTTTATTTTGAAAGACAGCAGACAGTCCAGCCTGGGTCTACACAAGAGTTTAGGCAGATGATTAAGACCATAGATATGCTCATTTTTCAAATATATGTTTACATTCTATGCTGCCTGGGGTTCCAGCAACTGGAAAATTCTCAAAACTTTAGAGTAGCAAACCCTTTAATACTCTCTGCTCAAGGTAAGTTTCTTAATTGCTAAGAAATTTGATTTAATTTTTAAATACAATATTCACCATGTCCTTTTGAAATGTTGCTTTTAGATTCAAGTGGGGGAAAATGTATTTTAAAAGTTAATGGGCATCTCTGGTATGCTTTTAAATCTTAATTTTCATCATCTGTGCCCCATGGACTCCCCATGACTTTGACAAACATTCTGGTTTGCATTTTGCTTTTGTTTGCTAAGTGAACTTCTGTGAAAATATGTGTCTGACTGAAGAATGCAAACTGGTAGAAGCCAGTTAATGGCAGGTACAAAACATTTTACAAGTATCAGATCTTAAGTTCTGATCTTATTTTCTAATTACAAGGAGAAATTTTAGTGGAAGCAAAATGGGTTCCATCTGGCTCAAAGAAAAAATATAATAGGTAGTTAGGCTTACTATAAACAGATGCTTAATTCTGCTCACACAGATGATCATTCTAACATTTTTATCACTGACAGTGGTCAGTGATAGATGCCTAAGGAAAGAGGAGACAGGGCAATTGCATAGTAATAGTTTTTCAGGTCCCAGTTCTGCAGATGCAAGCACTTTCTGACTTAAGAACTTCCTGAGGTCATATCCCTGTTGCTGTTTTAATATCATCAGTAATTTTCTTTCCCTCACTGAATATATCTAATTGTTTGGGTTGAAACTCCCTATGGCTTCAAAAGGTTATGGCTCAAAGGCATGGTCAGAGAATTTACATAATAAGTACACACAGTTGCTTTGTCTAAGTATGTTAACCCAGCAGCTTTCATGGATTATTAGGGACAAAGATTTAAAACAAAAAAATAGTGTCTAATTTTATCAAAAGAAAAACATTCTATTTGTTCAAGACTATAATTTAGAGCTAAGAATCAAACAGCTGGTGGATAATATGTTATAATTTGAATTTCTTCTACCTGACAAGACTTTTTTTGGGAGGAGAAACTTAGCTATTCTTTCCTGTATGGTCTCAGTGGAATCCAGAGCAAAATGGAAATAGGGACATTTAGCTGGAAGATTTTTGCATACAAAATAAATGGCAAAGTTTTAAGGGCACATGCATTTGAATACTATAATCAAAATGTCATTTAATGCAAATTCCAAAAGTAGTATCAACACAGAATTATAAACTTGACAGTGAAGTACCTTTCATGAATAAATAGTTAAAGAAAGGTTAGGATATTGCTGTCTCTATCATACTTCTGTTTGCTTTTCGAAGTTCCTGCTATTTCAATTTGGTATAAAGAATGTAGTGTTGTAAAATGCTTTTTTTTAGCTACAGACCACCAGTTTTTCATACTCTGCAGATGTTCAAATATGTCCTTTTCTTCTTAAAGTGGAGAAATAACCATCCATATAAAAATGTACACTCAAGAAATTACACTTAGCCGTTAAAAGAATATTCAGTCAAATCACATTAAGTGGGAAGTGAAAGCAGTTTTATTTTTAAGTTTGATAAAGTGTGTATTTTAAGGTTGGAAAAGTAAAGTAGACCCATTTTAATTTTCTGGTAATAATTTCACTGGAAAACGACAGCATTGTAAGATATATTTATATGTTCCATCTGTGCTGAATTTTCCGCATTGGATAAAAGATAAAAATAAATTAATCATAGAATCATAGAATAATTTAGGTTATAAAAGACCATTAAGATCATTGAGTTCAACCATTACTCTAACACTGTCAAGTCCACCACTAAACCATACCCTTAAATGTCACGTCCACATGTATTTTAAATACCTCCAAGTAAGGTGACTTCACCACTTCCCTGGGCAGTGTCTTCCAGTGCTCGACAACATTTTGGTGAAGAATTCTTTTCTAACATCCAATTTAAACCTTCCCTAATGCAACTTTAGGCCATTTCTTCTTGTCCTGTCACTAATTGCCAAGCAGAGGAGACTGGCTTCACTCTGCTCCAACCTCCTTTCAGGCAGTTGTAGAGAGTGATAAGGTCTCCCCTGAGACTCCTTTTCTCCAGGCTAAAACAAGCTCAGCTCCCTCAGCTGCTCCTCATCAGACTTGTACTCCAGACTCTTTACCATCTGGAGCTGGGCACACCTCGGCACCTCAATGTCTTTCTTATAGTGAGAGGCCCAGAACTGGAGCCAGGACTTGAGGTGAGGCTTCACCACTGCTGAGTATAAGGGGACAATCAGGCCCCTGACCCTGCTGGCCATTTCTGATATGGTGTGGATGCTAGGATGCTATGCTGATGGCCTTCCTGGACACCTGGGTAAACTGTTGGCTCATGTTCAGCTGGCTGTTCACAAAGAGTCCATCTCTGCTGAGCGGCTTTCACTTTCACCCAGCCTGTAGCATGGCACTGGGTTGTTGTGACCTAAGTGCAGGACATGGCACTTTGTTGAACCTCACACAGTTGGCCTCAGCCTGTGGATCCAGCCCCTTCCTGCATGCCCTTCCTGTGCGCCCTTTTGTGTGAACTACCTTCCCATGCTCTTGCTGATGCACCATGGCCTGGTTGCTAGCACTTCTCAGGGGCGTCTTTTGTATGCAGGTGTTGGCCATGTGTTGTTCACTGCTGCTCTTGGCCTCACTTGGGCCTCGTCAGTCACTGTGGAGTGAACTGCAGGTTCTTGGTGTCTCATCTCCCCCTGATTTTTCCCTGGTTCAGAAAATACCCCTGAGCACTGCACTACAGTGCTCTGCTGCAGATTTTACAGCACCAAATCTGTTTCTAGGGGGAGCTTTAATTGAAAGACTGGTGGTGCTGGTTTTTATTTAAGGTTGAATTAAGTTCAGACAACACAGAGCAGCTACATGAGGGTAACTTCTGCAGCCTTTTCTCCCTCTGCTTTCTATGATATGAGTGAGATCAATGGGTGTGTGGGGGACATGCAAAACTGCTTGAGGGGACATTTGCTCCAAAACTGATTACACTGTTATTTAACAATAATAAAGCTTGCTTAAGTTTACTGTCAGCCAGCTGTCTGGGGAGCTGCCAAGGAGCTTTTAGCAAAAAAAAAAAAAAAGAAAAAGAAAGAGACAGCTTGAGAAGCAGTATAAAAGAAGCAGGATAATCTTTAATCAGAGGGGAAAGAGAAGAGGTAAGCAGAGCAGCATTGAGCCTCTGATTTGACACTGCTGGCAGCCAACCCACAGACATCACAACCTATGCTTGGGGCTGAGAGTGTAGCCTCTCTGTGGGGTGCCGGTAGCAGCCTCCATCCGGGTATGTTGTGGGGTGCAGCCCCAACTCAGGGTGTGTGTGTGAACACTCATGAAATGCTCCCTCGACAGCATGTGCATTAGCAGGTGGTAGGAAGCAGCAAAAGTAGGCACAGAACTGGAGCACTCGTGTCTCCCACAGGAGGGGTATGGAGTCAGGGAATCCACACTGTTCCTCGGTGTGTGCTGGTAGACCACACCACCAGGTGAAGGCTGAATGTGTCTAACTGTGGGACTAGAACTGTTTGTGGTTAGGAGGGTACTGACACAGTTTCTTTCTAAAGCAATGACACAAAGATCAAACCAGATAAGAATTTTCGGCTGTGCAGATGTTTTTAGATGTAACTCATCAGGCATGCAAGAGCAGGATAGAGTTGAGACCTATATAATCTCAAGATGTTTGTTACGAGATTTTTAACCCTGTTGAATATGTAGCCTCCTGGACTATAAATCTACTACACAGATGTCTGTGAGAATCTGGACTTGACAAACTAGGTGCTTACTGAGTAAGGAAGGTCAATTATCTCAGCTGCTACCTCTTCTAAATGTGCAGTTGTTTGCTACTTAGCAGGAGGTATTAATCACTTTCCAAAAAGGTGGGTAAATTTTAGTCAGCAATCATGAACTACAGGCTCCAGTTTAGAGCCTTAAAAGTACTGTGGTTCCAGGAAGGGTGTTTCAGCGCCTCTTGTTGTCCTGGCCAGCTTCTGGTAAAAAAACACAGACAAAACAATTAGAACATATAAAAATCATGGTTTCAATTGCATATTTAATGTAGTACATTATTTTTACAATCTACTTGACACAATGTATGAAAGAACAATCAGTGGCAGGAAAAAAATAAACAGAGACAATGAAAATTATTAGGAAGGATTTGCATGGGCAAATCATGACAGTATGTAATATGAGTTTTAAATGAGCAGTAGCAGTAAACTAAGGAATGTTAGAAAGATGAGAATTAATTTTATTGTACATATGCTGAAAAATATTACTTAATATATATGTTTATGCATATTTTTATACATATAGACATTACATATTTATAATGTGAAATATTACTAAAAATACCTTTAAAGTTAACCTTAATTGAAGTAAAGGACTAAGCTCACTAAATTTTCAATGAGCTCATGCATATTGACAATGTACTTATGCAAGATAAACTAAAGATCAGAACTTCCACAGGTGTTTTTAACTAACAATTGTCTAACTGCTTTGTTAAATGCTTTCCACGTTAATATATATATGTGGTTCTTTTTGCTTTTTTTCTACCCATCTCTGTATTTTTTATGTGTCTGTGTTCAAATGTATGCTCTGTGTCTTCTTTCAAGTATGTAACTCTTTTTCTGTTCAACTTCAAAGGAGACAATCTTTAAATGACCACCACCCAGCACAGACTAAGGTCATAGATGCTATTGTGGGTCTTGCAACACAATGAGTGAGTCTCAAAATTTAAAGTTCTGATTTTGTTGTTGGCTTTGGGGACTGTACTCCTTCCATCATATCTTTATGATGACGTTTTTGTGCACATGCACATGTCTCCAGCCTTTTAATACTGAACAATACTTGTTTGCTACTAGTTTTATTATTCTTCTCTGTTGTCACCTACATCTAAGAGAACAAGTTCTGAGTGGTCCTGCTTCCACTGAGAAACAAACATTCGAAAAAGTCAGAATTTGTTGAGTTTTAGAAGAATTATGCTTGAATTGTTTTATTGGTAACTCGTTTTTCTGTTAATATGATGATAGTCTAGGTCAGACTAGGAATGATATCACCCAAACATGCATGGCTGCAGCTCAAGGAAAGTTTTAATTTCTGTTCTTTTTAACATTCCATAGAAACAAGTTAACACTTTTCAAATACTCATGAGGGAAGATTAGGCAAGTATTTGAAGGTGTTATGTCTCTAAAAGAACATTAAATGAATTATTGATGGAATCTTGCTTTTGGAAACATAGAAAGTCAGAAAGAAGGTGAATGTAGAGGTTCCATCCTTTGATCAGTTCTGGTAAGTGAGCAGTTTGTAAATCATGGCAATACCATAATTAATATCAGACAGTGTAGGCTTTGGTGTCTTTCATTTTAATTGGTAAGTGCTTTAGAAAAGGTGAGGAAAATGAAATTTTATCATTTCTATAGTAGTCTGTGTCTTAGAACAAGCTCGAGTCTTGCAGAAATACAGTTTGCAGCAAAACTAATGATAAGGGCCAACTAACTAAAGCACAGTCAGCATCACAGACTGAGGTAAACAGTGAAAGAAAAATAGTTTATCAACAGGTCCTCTCTTCCTTCTTTTCCATAAAAGTAAAACAACAGAAAGTCTTATGATCCTAGGAGAAAAGGTAAAATAATTGGCAAAACATTTTTTAAAGGATTAAAAAAATTAACTTAATTTTTTAAAAAATAATTTACATATTTCTGTATATCACACTATGTAAGAAATACCCAGACCTTTTCTCTTTACAAAACCCAAACTGTGAAAAATATTCATTCTAAGAGTTATTTTGATAAATTTCAGGCGGGGGAAAAAACCCACAAACATATGTAAAAAAGTTATATGGTGTGCTATGTGATGCTGTTTCAAGAGGTTTCAAGCTTCATGAAGTGAATGAAGAATTTTGAATAAGTAAGAATAGCTTAAAAATAATTAAATTTTAATCTTTATACTCATTTACAATTTTTATTGACCTAAGAAAGCAAACAAAAAACCTGAAAAGTGGGAATTTTGTTTTCCATCCTTGTGTAAGTATAACATTTCATATATTGCTGACAAAACAGATTGGATCACTGATAAAATATTGTCAATATTTCACCCCAGGACACAATTTAGAAAATTTTTGACAAATGCAACAAAATGTAAGAAAATATGGTGGCTACATTGTTTGTTCATTTATGTGTTTCACCAAAAAAAAAAAAAAACAAACAAAAAAACAAACCAAGACCGAAAAGAAGTAACTAATTGTAATATATCTGTTTAGAGTAAATAAGTATTAACCTTTCATAAGACAGCTGTATTTGAAGTACTAGAATTCCACAAAATCAAAGGAATCAAAATGTGTCTTTGCTTTATCATGTTATGGTACATTAACTGGTAAAACTGTCACTGTTCATGTTCAATATTTCTATGTTCAAAATAAACCAATAATAATTAGGCTTACACTTCTTGGTTCCTATACCTGATATGCAAAAACTGTTTATCACTGGTATATTTCTAGTATTATTTCCACTTGCTTCAGAGAGAAGTGGGTGCTCAGTGAATTGCCAGAATCCATATATAAACATCATGGCAGCACCAGGAATAGAATGCATTTCTAAGCTCACAATATAGTTCAAGCTGCATCCTATTGAATTGAGTGACCTGAAACTGTGTCAGACAAGAGGTAAAACACAAACCTAAACCACATTCCAGCTAAAAGCCAAGGAGTGTTTAAAATAAATCTGGCTGCAATTTTAAATTTCAAGTCTATTTCAATAATAATTATTAATTAAAAGATTAACTATGACTTAATTCCAAATGGAACATGCTAAGCCTATGTTAATTTTACTGTTGTTACCTAATTGAATCACTATAGCAGTGCTGGCACAGATCAAGTGTCCAAGTGTAAGGAATTCAGAGAAGGAGAACTGAGCAGTAGTGCTTTATGTATCCAGACAAAACCTAACAGCAAGATTTAAGGATTTGTTCAAAGCTCAAGGTGCTTTCATGCTCAACATCTATAACTTAGAGCTGTCAGATCCTGGTTCCATTCTTCCAGAGGTATCTGAACAACTGCATCATATGTTTCTATTGAGCCACATGATTGACATTTGAAGTGTCATTGAGTCCTTCTAAACTTTCCCTGAGGGGCAGGAAATATTTTTGCACATAACATTTAAAGACTCTCCAGGATGATGGCTACAGCATTCACATAAACTTAGCATGCCTGGAATTAGAGGACGATTAGGAAAAACAAAGCAAAACCAAAGGATGTCTGCCTCATCTTCACAAGCACATATATTAGAGTACAACATGGTCTGGTGATTGAGAAGATGTCCTACAGGGGATATGTGTGTGTTCAAGCCTTCTCGGATGGAAACCAGACTCCCACATGCTTGGCAAAACAATAAATAGCAGTCATAAAAATTAAAAAAGCCATCCTAGAATACTTGGGAGGAATTTTGATAATAAAATAAAGTATTTTATTTGTAGTTCATAAACCTGCATAATTTCAGTTCAGTTTTGCAAACTTAACTTGATTGTTTCATGTAGGGAATGTAAAATAAATTACTTACATGCAGTCTGTTTTTCAAGTGAATGGCAATACAATTCAGGTTGATAGAGGAATCTCAAAGTTATTGAACTGTCATTTCTTCCCCAGCTAAAAATTTTCAACTGACATATTATTTTTTTTCCTGTGCTTACACTGAAATAAAACTTGGATTTGATTTCAGACAATGCACTCACTATGAGGGGTTGGTTTCTTTGTTGGTTTTCAGCTGGACTTGTTTTAAAAGTCTCTTGCTCTTTACTACCTGACTTAGTGTAAGGTCATTAAATGGAATGAGATCATAACCATAACCATGAGATTTCAGAGGAGTGGAGTCAGGTGTTTTGTTTATGTTTAGAAATCCTACTATGGAAAGCACCACTGACAACATGGAGAGACATGTTTAGATACCAATGACATAGAATGTTATCCCAGGGGTGTTCATGTAGTCAGTTGATGAGTTTTACAATTTGATTTGGATGGTATGCTTATGACTAAATTATATCAGGAGATTCCCATAATATTAAAGGCTTAAGATTTAAATCAGCTGTTCTTCAAAATATGCAGTGATTTACACTAAAGCAGCATGTTAATAAAATGTTACTATTCTGATCTGAGACATTATGTGCTTGTTTTACATGTGTTACTGATGCTCACGCAATGTTTGTAACAATCATGATGAAAAAAGGCTATGCTTTAGGCCTTGGGCTTACATAGTATTTGCAAAAAGTTTCTTGCAGACCACTCACGGACTAAGAAGTGGTTGTTATTTTCTCAACAATTCTGAATGACATGTAGGGCTTAGAAATTTCATATTCAATTGCCATGGTTAATTTAAAATCAGAAAAAACATGTCACACTTATAAAAAAAAAACCGAAGAAGGAATTCTTTTCCAAGCTGTAGCTTTTTAAATTGCTGATAAGAAAATATGCAGTAACCTCAGAGATTACTGTGCTTTGCCTGTAATCTTCTAACAAAACTTGTGTTTGTGTCTGAATAACCATTTTGTTCAACCATTAGTTTTTTTTGGTTTTTTGTGGTTTTTTTTTTTTTTTTTTTACACAGCAGAAGGAAAGGTGAAGTTCTTTCAGATTTGATGGTAACTAGTAAAAAGGAAGTGATAGAGTTCACAGTCCTTAGGAAGAAAAAAAAAGCAGAGTAAAATTAATAGATTTCAAGAAGACAGACTTTAAGAAATGCAAGACACTTAGAAAAAAGCTTAGTGAAAAGTTAGTTAAGGAGAGTCAGCTGATTCATAAAGAGAAAATATTAAGGGCAGATGTACAGACTATCCAATTACAGAGGAAGAACAGGAAGTATATCAAGAGATCAAATGACCTAAACCATGAAAGAGATCATGCAGACTATGGAAACTAGGTCAGACAGAAACTTGGAATGATAAGACAAGTAGCTCACACAGATAGGAACAACACCAGAACAGATATAGCTTAAAATACAGTTAGGAAGTGACATGCAATAGTGTTGATAAATCTTTCTCCAAGTATATTTAAGGAAAAAGAAAGCCAGGGGTGGCAATGGTCTATCAGTAGAGGAAAACTACCTTGTCTTTCTATCAGAATTCCCTGAAATACTCAACTACAGGCATAGCTGATGTCATTGATAAGTTCTTACTGCCAAACAGAGAAATAATAAGCTGGAACATACTTGAAAAAGATGAATATGGTCAAATCTTTTGGCCATAATGATACGTACTTTAAATTGCACTAAGAACCAATTAAAGTAATGTCAGAATTTTTTGCCATTATTTCTGAGGGTGCATGAAAAATAAATGAGGTTTCAGAAGACTGGAAAATGAAAAATATAACAATGTTTTTAAGAGTGCTGTGATTTAACCCCAGATGGCAAATAAGCACCACACAGTCGCTCACATACTCCCCGCTCCCTCACTATAGCGGGGTGAGGACAGAATCAGAAGAGCAAAAGTGAGAAAACAATTAAAGACAGCTTAATAGGACAGAAATGAAAGAATATAATGATGATGATAAAACAATCAGAGTATACAAAACAAGCGATGCAACCACTCACCACCTGATGCCAGCCAGTTTCTAAGTGGTGGCCTTCAGCCAGGTTTGTCCCTAGTCTGTATATTTATCATGACACCATATGGTATGGAATATCCCTTTGGCCAATTTGGGTCAGCTGTCCCAGCTGTTTCCCCTCCCAGCTTCTTGTGGCCCTCCCACCTTCTAGCTGGCAGAACATGAGAAGCAGAAAAGTCCTTGACATAGTACAAACACTATTTAGCAACAACAAAAACACCACTGTATTATCAACATTATTGTTATATTAAATCCAAAATAGAACAAATTCATTATAAGTGTTCTTTGTATTAGTTTGATAGTTGCTCTCTCTATGGTGGTCCTCTTGCCTGACTGACTTATAATATCTTCCTTAATGCAGCTCAGTCAGGAATAAGGATCAGGTGGTTATTGCCTCATTTATGGATTCTGCCTCTTTCTCCCTTTCTTCTTGTGATGGCCCTCCTTCTTCATCCCTTACTAAATGAGGTGACCTTAGTATATATACAACTTATTGCATATAGGGGTGACTGACATCATCATGGGTTGGCTCTCTGGTTCAGCTGCAGTGCCTCTCACAGGGGTTGGAATAACTGCAGTACCTGTGTCACAGTTGAAGTATCTGCAGTGCCTGTTCTTTTGCCGTCACATCCACAGACCTTTTCTTCCTCCTAAGGGTGCTGAGAAGTGTTAAACATCACTCAGTAGGTCTGGACCAAGCCTCAGAATGTTGCAATTATTTGTGTCTCCCTAGAACTGCCAGCGTGACAGCATACTTTTCCAAAATATTTTACTATTTTTTTTCAGATTCTGCACTTGTTCAGGGATGAAGTTCCAAAACGTTAGAAGTGCCCGCTCTCCTAGGTACTTGCCCACAGTATCTCACACACCCTGCCACTCATAATAATCCAGCCTCAGGGCAGGTCTCTGGGTGGTATTCTTAAACAGTTGTTTACCCTTAAACAAGACCTGGAATGCATCCAGAAGATGTAGCAAAAGGAACGTGCTGCTTTGAACATCACAAGGATACTCAAAATTCTCAAAATGTCATAATTATCCTGGATATCTATTGTGATATCTAATATCATAATTAGCCTGTAGGAGGAGAGGAAGGTGGAAGTGTCTCCTGCATGGATTGGGTCTCCAAGGAGAAAAGGAAAAGGCAAAAGATACAATTATTTATAGTTTCCAATAGATGGCTCCAAAGTATGGAGATGATGGCTATGCTGACTACAACTACCAGAGTAGTTTCTCAACCAGCAATACTATCATATCATAAGCCATTGCTACAAAGTAGAACCACATGATAACCTTAGCCTAGTTCCCACAGGTGATAAACAGCACAACAGGAAACATGTACTGCAAGTAAGGTATTACCTAAAGCAACTTTAAATACAAGCACACCAACTTTGAGAGCAAATAAATCAACATTGTGACCAGCAACTATTAAACTAATACAATGAATACTTAGAAAAAAATTATTCTAATATGTTCTAGTCAGATTTGTCATTATCTCAACCCATCATATCTCACATTGGGCAACAAAAAGGACTGCTGTGGTTTTAACCCCAGCTGGCAACTAAACACCACACAGCTACTGCTTGCGCACTTCATAGCGGGATTGAGAAGAGAATCAGAAGAGTAAAAGTGAGAAAATTTATGCGTTGAGATAAAGACAGTTTAATGGGACAGAAAATGAAGATGATAACAATAACAATTAAAATAGACAAAATAAGCGATGCGCAGTGCAATTGCTCACCACTTGCTGACTGATGCCCAGGCAGGTCCTGGGCAACAGCCCCTTACCAGCTTTTCCCTTAGTTTACATACTGAACATGATGCCATATGGTATGGAATAACCCTTTCCCCAGCTGGGGTCAGCTGTTCCAGCTGTGTCCCCTCCAAACTTTTTGTGTCCCTCCCACCTTTTTGCTGGCAGAACATAAGATAAAAAGTCTTTGATTTAGTATAAACGCTACTTGGCAACAACTAAAAGCATCAGTGCATTATCAACACTATTCTCATATTAAATCCAAAATAGAGCACCATACAACCTACTAAGGAGAAAGTTAATTCCATCCTAGACCAAATCAGGTCAAGAAGGAATGGGAGAAAGACTTGGAAAATCTTCAGTAAATTGCTTTAGTAAGTTTTCTGCTCTGTTTCACCCTTTCTTCTCCCCTCACATGTCACAAAAATCAAATTATTTTTAAGACTTTAAAAGATAATTAAGTAACAGCTAATTTTGTAAAGTAGAGAATCAAAAGATACTATATTGTGGCTTTAGTAAGACTACTGACACAGTTTTACACCTTTTTGAAATTAAGCTTCACAGCTGTGGTATATATGAGACCACCACAGTGTTCTAGTAAAACTGGTCACAATATGGCATTGAGGGAGAGACTGTCAATGGAAGGAGATTTACTTTTGCTTGAAGCTTTTCAGTGGATCCTACTTGAGTTCTAGTTTGTATTTCATCCGTATCCTGGGTGATGGAGTTGAAAGTATGCTTATTGTGTTGTCCTGGTATAAACCACAAGAATACTGAGAGTCAAACTAATTCTAACAACAGAGGGAAAAAACTCTTTTTAAATGTATGATTCAATTCAATAAAGACAATTTCAGTCTTCTAGTTTTGCATTGTAATATCAGGTGCATGAATACAGAGATAGCAGTTCTACATGAGTTCATTAGATAGTAATTCTGTATCAAAGGATCTGAGGATAATCCTCAGCAGATCATAAGCCACACATCAATCAGTGGTGTCATGCTGCTGTAAAGGAGACCATTGTACATCATGCTGGGATATGTAAATGAAGTACAGCTTACAGGTAATGCTAAGTAATTCTTCTGCTTTGTTCATCATACATGAAGCCTTAGCTGGAGTAGAGTAACTCGTTCTGAGGAGCCTTTGGACCCATCAAGAGAGCTATACACTAATAATGAAAATAGTTCAGAGGAAAAAGATGAGTATAATTAGAGATCTGGATCATTTTTATAGGGGCGAAATACTGCAATTTGGGATTAGTTCTCTGAAAGAAGTCTGAAGATTTAAATACAAAAAATTCTGCTTGGAAGAGTAGTTGCCAGTTCTCTGTGTTAGTAAAGTTAGGGTAATAGGTAATTAATATGTTTAAATAGCAGTATAATTTACATGTTGAAATGATAAACATAATGGTATATTAGAATAGGCCAGTTTCAGAGTCTTTGAAGTCTCCTCAGTAGAAAATCTTTCAGAAATTGAAAAAAACATCTTGCACATAAGTATAATTCTTTATATATTGAAGAAAAGAGATGGACCAATGAATTCCTGAGATCCTTTCCAGCTCAGTTCTGTAATTCTGTACTCACTAATTTAAAAATTGGAGTTTATTCCTTTTTTTTTTTTTTTAACTATACAAATTACCATAAAGAAAAAGAGTGTTAGAGCAAATTGCTTGTATAATTATGACACTCAAAGAAAAAAGGGAAACTGACAGTTATTTCCCCAAAGAGCAGGTTTTTAAGTTGTCTAATTGATCTATGTTTGCAAAGAAGTATAATTAAATCTTAGGGCAAATATATGCATTCAAATCCTGTTAGAAAATAATGGGATTCAGATGTGGAATTTCTCAACTCCTACACACAGCTTTGAAAATACCCTGAAGTCTAAACAAAAAGGTACCCACAGTGACAAAAGCAGAGTTAAAAACAAACATTAAACAGTTTTCTATCTGTTCACGAAACAAAATGCCACATTTCATAAAGACCACCTTCAGATGTAGAAAGAAGGGGAGCTACTTTCATACCCAAGACTCTTTCTCAACAACTAGATAAACTCAATAAGCTGAATCTGCCCTGACAAAGCTGACATGAAACTTAGCAGTCACTCTTCAGTTCAGTGGGAGATGTCAGCCCACCTCTGGTTGTTAATTAAAATGATTGATTAGCTCTGTTTGCCATAAAATAAATGGAATATCAAAAAATCTCGCTATTCTTGTAGTGTCATCGTTCTCTGATTTAACTGATTCAACATATACTGTTGAATGACATAAAGCCATATATATTAATATTAAGTGTTTAAGTAATGTGGAATTTACAATAATTAAACCAGGTAATTAAGCAAACAATTAAAACCTTACAATATTAACAAGTGATTGTATAATAGACATTTATTTAAGTTTGTCCATAAGTTTATGTTATAGGCATTTTAATGGATTTCCTAATTGGACTGACACATTACAGAAATTAGAATGAGACCAAAATGCATAAAAAGACCTGGACAACACTAATTCAAGCTTCTTAAGCGTTTATGAACAGTTTAAAATGATTGCCATTGATTTAACTAATTATATCTGCTACTTAATCTAAATTGAATAGTTAATTGCAGCCTGAATTGCAGGTTTTATTGAGAGTTAAAATACAAAATGTTATGCAGAGAATTGGTAGTTATAGAACTGTTGATACAGTAAGGCATAAAAAATGTCATATACAGCTTTTATAAAGCTTTAAGGTTGAACTAAGAAGAGAAGATTATTTGGGTCACAGTATTGAATATTACAGCACAATTATCAATGTTTTATCAGAGAGCTTAAAGCTTTCATCTTAATCCTTTGATCATTTTAAATCAGCAAGGGATTCATTACATCATGTAAAAAAACCCTTGTTTGTGTAGCTTTTATGTCATGGGAAAGGGATCATATTTCTGTGTGCTAATGAAGAAATTATAAGGTATTGATTTAAGAATAAGGAAAAAAACCAAACCCTGCCTAATCTTTCTTCCTCAGCTAACTCACTTTCCTCTTACTTCTGCACTGCCTGTTATGTATTCAAGAAGAAATAGAGCCTAGTTGCATTCTTATTTCTTTGGAAATTGAGCAAGTGGCCTGTTGTTTGCATGGTGTACATTTGCATTTCTTTTAAAAGAAATTAAAAAAAAAAGTAGCTCCTGCCTGTAAACCAAATATATTTAAAATGCATATTATGGAATCTTCTTGACCCAAAGAGATTTCTGTCTGGTTGTATGTAATTTGCAATATTAGATTTTTCATATATCTTGCATTTTCCTGTTCTCCAAAGAATTCATGACATAAATTTCTCATAACACTAATATTACTGTATTGACACAAAATTCTGGTCTATTGGAGAGGCTGATGAATGTCAAAACAAATAGTAAAAACATTTACTTATTGAATTTTATTTTAAAATAAAAGTACAGTATTATTTATTGCAATACAAATACAACATTATGTATAAATGCCTGAAAAAGTAGCCTGTTGGGAGAAAAGATACTGAAGAACTGTTCCACCTATAAACTATAAACCCCACTGTATTATCGGATGTAGCATGTCAGTGAGAACACTGGAACAGTGACTGGAATAGATTGGAAAGGAGCTCATGGCTTCTTCATCTCATACTCTGCAGAACTAACAAGTTAAGCAAATAACATCAAGGACAAGCGTCTTGTCTTCCGAAAAAGAATATTTATGGTTAGTATCAGGCATACTTCCTTGAGATAAGTGACATGGGTTTAAATTCTCTCCAAAATAAATCCGTGTCCCAGCTTTCCCTAATTTGTGTTCAGGGAATTTTTTATCCATCAATCTGTTATTCAAAGGTTTGTATATACCTTCTTGTAGAAGACATGAAAGGCTGAAGCTCAACTGAAGTTGAAACTGACCAGTGTTATTTCAGATAACAAAAACTTTTTAAATTATGTTAATAGCAAGAAGAAGTCTAAAAAAACCATTGGTTTGACACATGTTGAAGATGGTCACCTGGCTAATATAGATTAATAAAAACCGGAGGTATTCAATGCCTTTTTTTACCTCTATCTTTATTAATGTTGATAGAGATTGGGTTTCCTGTCACCCTGAGTCAGAGGACCAGGACTGTGGGAAGAGTGACTTTCCATTTGTGAACACTGAAATTGTAAGGGGCCAGTTCTATCAGCTGAAAGTTCACAAGTCCATGGGGCCTTCCAGAGTTCAGAACTCACAGAGTTCAGAAGGAACAGATGTTATGGCAGGACTGCTCTCAATGATCTACCAAAGTCTTGGACGTCCGGGGAGATCACTGCTGACTGGAAGCTGAACAATCTTACTACAATCTACAAATAGGATGTGAGGAAACACCGAGTGAACTACAGTCTAACCTCACCTTCTGGAAAAATTATGGAGAAGAATATGAGTTGTTCACAAAGGGAAAGTCCTGTGTAACTAATTTAAAATACATCTATTATAGTGTCACCCACCTAGTGGATGAAGGGAAGGCAGTGGGTGAAGTTTTTGCATGTTAGTAAAGATTTTGAATCCTTTTGTGGGTTCACAGTGCAGAAGAACTGGCTGAAGTGCAGAGCTCAAATGGGGTTACATCTGGCTGGTGACCAGTCACCAATGACATTCCTCAAGGTACAGTTCAAGGGCCAGTCCTGTCCAATCTATTTATCAACCATCTGGATGCAGGAATTGAATGTTCCACTAGCAAGTTTTCTCATGATCCCAAACTGGAGGTGCTGTTGACTCTCTTGAGGGAAGAAAGCCTTGTAGATAGATTGGAGTATAGGGCAATGGACCTTAGGAAGTATTTCTTTACCAGGAGGATGGTCAAACATTAAAGCAGACTTCCTAGAGAGATGGTAAAAGCTCCAAGCACATCAGTGTTTAAAAGGCATTTGGACAATGCCCTTAACCATGTCCTTTAAGTTTAGTTCTACCCTGAAGTGGTCAGGCAGTTGGGCTAGATGATTTTTGCAGGTTACTTCAAACTGAAATATTCTATTCTATTCTATTCTATTCACATCTTGAAATGAAAGCATGCCCTCTTCCCATGTTCTTAAAAACACCGTCAGATGACTCCCTTACAGAAAAGTTCACAGCACAAAGTCCTGCGTGGTTTCACAGAATAAAGGTATTCAAAAGGCAGAGCAGTAGTAAGCAGTAAGTAGATAGCCTCGTGTCTTATTTTTACTACTGTGTAGTTTAGATGGGACCTCACTGAATACTACTGGTTCTGTGAACTGTAATCTGAAGTAGTCATGATATATTGTGAAAGGAAGAAAAATTTAGGTTTATGGATCATACATATGGCAGGCAAGTTTGTAAGTTGCAAGAGGTACAAGCCTTCCAGCTGAGACTCATTTGTCCTTTCTTCATGTGAATCTTATTTTGTCTGATGCATCTCTTCTTCATCTGTAAAATTGGAATTAGAAACAAACAGGATAATATGATGAGGGGTGGGAGAGGGGTCAGGAGATGAGTGACAGCCTAGGAAAGAAAGTTGCTTTATACATTTCTTAAGCTCTCCTCTAGTAGAGATAAATATGAACTTTATGAACTCTTCCGTTATGAAAAAAATCTCATGGGAAGTTTTCCATTCTCTTCTCTTCTGTTTTCTTTCCTTTACTTCTTTACCTGAGAGAAACCATGCATCAAACAACATCAGATACTTTCTTAAAAAGAAAGAACTGTCTTTGAATCACAAGTCTCAGAACACAAAAAACTCTGTCTCACTGAAAAAAAGAATTTTTGTAATTAAATCATATAAATAAAAGGACTTTATAAACTAATGATCGATATTATGATTTGGTTTTTAAAGAGGAGGCTGAGCTTATAGATATGTGGTCTTCAATATAAAAAAATTGCAATAAAATACTGGAGAAAGCAGCTTCTTAGGAAAGAAAAAGATTTCTTATTGATTCATTCGAAGTGTTAACTCTCTAAAAGCAAGGAATCTGTATCAAAACATTTTGAAGGATGTTATATTTCAGAATAAGTCTTCTAGAGTTAGTCAGTCATGGTTGTGGGTAACAGTCAGTACTATACCTTTCCATGAATTTCAATCTGTATCATTCATACTGCAGATAACTTCTATGTTACTGGTTTTTTTATAGGAATTGGCTCTCTGTTTTTATCATGATTTTTTTTTTTTTTTTTTT
>VXAY01005017.1:161951-262202 GCA_013399855.1 Oxyruncus cristatus
GCAAACTGCTTAGTTTAAGGAGATTATCCTAACATTGGATCTGGAACTGTAAAATTTATTTAGTGGTACTGATCTTAATTTTAAACAATATTTTATTATTTTATTAATTTTATTATAATTTAAATTATTTAGGAAAAATTTATTTGTTAAATAATTTATTTTTTGAAAGCTGCAGAACAAATAGGAGGGATGGAGCTTGAAATATCATCCTAATTAAAACATATTATAAAACAGAACAAAATAGTCAAGTCTGTACTGAAAATGTTTGGTTGTTTTGGTTTTCTTTTTATTCTTTGTTGAAACAATTTTTCACCTGTGATACCTAAAGCTGACTGTTTCAGAAACTAAACAACAGTTTTGAAATTCAGAAACTTTGGAAGCTATAAAATTTTCAGATAATAAAGACAAAAATTCATTTTTAGATCATTTTAAAGCTCCTTTCTCCCCAGTAGAACTGAGGCCTTTATAGCCTCATTGTTCTGTATCCAAAAACTCCCTATCACTGTTTTCTGCATCCTTTTGACATTTGTACTTATGTTCTGGAAGTATGGACTGACTAAGAAGTCTTAAGGTTTGTTGGTTTTCTGAGGTACAGGTATAAAATTGTGTATGTTTTTTAGTGCATTTCTTTCTATCTGTATTNACAAAAAGAAAGTGAACCTCCCGAAAGCTACCTGTAAAAGTACAATGCAAACTGCTTAGTTTAAGGAGATTATCCTAACATTGGATCTGGAACTGTAAAATTTATTTAGTGGTACTGATCTTAATTTTAAACAATATTTTATTATTTTATTAATTTTATTATAATTTAAATTATTTAGGAAAAATTTATTTGTTAAATAATTTATTTTTTGAAAGCTGCAGAACAAATAGGAGGGATGGAGCTTGAAATATCATCCTAATTAAAACATATTATAAAACAGAACAAAATAGTCAAGTCTGTACTGAAAATGTTTGGTTGTTTTGGTTTTCTTTTTATTCTTTGTTGAAACAATTTTTCACCTGTGATACCTAAAGCTGACTGTTTCAGAAACTAAACAACAGTTTTGAAATTCAGAAACTTTGGAAGCTATAAAATTTTCAGATAATAAAGACAAAAATTCATTTTTAGATCATTTTAAAGCTCCTTTCTCCCCAGTAGAACTGAGGCCTTTATAGCCTCATTGTTCTGTATCCAAAAACTCCCTATCACTGTTTTCTGCATCCTTTTGACATTTGTACTTATGTTCTGGAAGTATGGACTGACTAAGAAGTCTTAAGGTTTGTGGGTTTTCTGAGGTACAGGTATAAAATTGTGTATGTTTTTTAGTGCATTTCTTTCTATCTGTATTTACATTTTTAAATTATTATCACAGAAGAAGTGAGTTTACTTAAGTTGGCTCCAGTTGGATTATAACTAAGACTAAAAAAATCTAAAACCCAAATCTAGGATATATATTAAGTGACTGCAAAATATCTTGTATTATGATACTCTCCCCAGTGTAAGAAATAGAAGTCCTTCATGTGAACAAACTGTTGTGTTCTGGAAGGTTTTCTGTCAAGGGAAGTCTTATGACAAATCAGCTACATTATTTCTTCTCTAATATTTACAATTTACAATGCAGCACTGTATTGTAAGAGCCAGCACATCTGTTGGTTTTACTTTGAGACGTCAATTCCACCTATACAAATGTATAGGTATGACTTTATAATACAGACTCGCGAGTGTAGTGTGGAACAACGAAGCTGGTTGTAAAGATGTAGGAATGTAGGAATTCACAAAGGTCCATAAAGTGCAGAATACAGGCACTTGACTGCATATACATTACCGTAGTTGATGTGTTAGCAGTACTGCTGATAGTCAATGAAATGCATCATTAATGATTTCATTTGTATACTGTGAGAACTATAAACAAATTCTACTGTTTGTCAGCATTTATAATACTAAGTAAAGTTAGAGATGAATATGCTATCTAGAATACTGCAAGTGGGGATTTTTGGCCTCCTTTAATAATAATTTCCAATATGGAATTTAATTTTGACTATAAATTAAGCCCTCAACTTCATTTTTTTTTCTCTAAAGCTAAACAACCCTATATAAATATTTTCAAACAAACACCATTTGTGTCCTATTTTAAACTAAAGAATTTAAAACAGTGTTCACTATACTTTAAGCAAATTTCATCAGGAAAGTCAGAATAATCTCAAAAGTCTTCTAATTCTTCAAAATAAAACAAAAATTTAGCTTTTCTTTCACAGTTAGACACCATAACTGTGTTTTGGGGGGTTGTCAGTGCTTTGGGAATTATTAATTGAAATTTAAAAGTATAAGCTAACACTTTCTGAGGACATTTGAATAAAAAGTATTGTTCTCTTTACATCAGAATCCATTTTCTTGATTCTCAAAACTACAGGTAAGCAGATGGTGGAAAAGTATTGATATTCTTTAGCTGCAAAACTGTGAATAAATAACCAGCAGTCTATACCAGCTAGAAATTACTGTTCAGAATGCACAGGTTGCTGGGTTAAGGAAAATAAACATATTAATTTCTTTGCCTCCTAACCAAAATTGTAATCTTTTTTTACCATCTTTCTTCATCTTGTCACTTGGATGTTAACTCTAATTTTGGAAATGTTAGGGCAGTTAGAAACTGGCAGCTTGTGTGACCCATTTCTTCTGCTAGTTGGAAAACCATTGTCACCCCATTATTTTGTTGTGCTTGAGGCCAGATGCTGAACGCTCTTGGCTCCTGTGGACCCCAGCAGCGTGTGTGGAAGCACGTTGTTGCTGAGGGTTTGGCCAATTCTGTATTGAAAAGCTTAATATAAGTATTACACTGTAAATACTTTTGGATTTGAAATCTCTGTGTTCTCAAAGTTCTTGTTTAAATGAGTATGAGAGTGGCTAGAGGGGTGGTTGCAAGCGAGTTTTCAGATGGGATAGCTCTTTGAGTCTACCATAAATTTTTATCCAAAGCTGCAATTTTCTTATTTTTTTGAGTTTTAAACTGTATTCTTGCATCCTACCCACTTATCATGAAGACCAAAGGCAATGCCAAGTCATTATATGGTGAATGTGCCTTCATCATGATGCAGTCACGAGAAGTAAAATTCTCTTTGTAAGCAAACTTTGTGGGCACATACTACCACACTTTCAGAGGTTCCATTTTTCTTCATCAGGACCCATCTGAAAGAAGTTTAAAGTCCTTTTTGCTACATGTTATTAACAGCACAAGCTGCCCATCATGCCACCAGCGTGGCATGTCTTCATTGTCTTCAAGGTTACAACCCATAAGCAAAACAGCTTGAAATTAAGCTCTCCATTCTGCCACTGATGATTTTTTCAAGGACCATAGTGGACTGTAATGCCACCCTTATATTCAAACATTCTTTTAAATTTATTGTTATTGTTGTGATAGTTCCTGCTGCTGTATTTGAGAAGGGCCAAATTATGGAAATGTGTTACAAAAAATACTTTGTTCAAATGAAGGGTAAAATAAGTCATTTGTTGGGAGGGGAGGGGGAGAGTGCCAGTGTGATGATGATGATTATAATGATTTTATAATAATATTAATAATAGCATTGATTTGCAACAATTTTAGAGGTATAGACTTTTCAAGTCAAGTCTTAAAATAACTATAATCTATCTGGCACCATATGAACAGCCAAGATAGTCCCTCATACTGCAAAATGACAAAGTTAATTAATCACCTGTTGCAGATGGAGGAGACATCATAGATACTACTGAAGCATTCAGATTACATAGCTAGCAGCTAAACACAATTCCAGTTAATTAATATGTGTCTAAAGTAGTATCCTAAAGATCAATAAGCAAAAGACTGCCTACTGATATATTGCATCATCCAGAGTAATGTCTCTCTGATAGCAAGGATTGTCAGTCATTTGAAGAACTGCAAGAGTGGACAAGTAGAATAATTCCCCCACTTTTCAAAATAAATAAAATTGCTTAATTTTTGATATATATTTCCTTGTTAGATAATTAATAACTCTACTTGAAAGTAAAATAGTAGAAAACCCTTGGTGAAGCAATTCTTCTAAGATGCACTTCCTCTTTGTAGAGAATTTACATCCCTAAAATTTTAAATACATGTGAAATCACAGCACCGGAAGAAGGACTGGCAGATTTACCGTATTTATGACAGGAATGAACTCTTACCTTTGCCACTTTTTCTCCTACTGTCTTGACTAAAAAAAAAGAAAAAAAAAAAGAAAAAAAAAAGCCAAATAATGGAAGTATATTGTGGACATTTTTCATTCTCTTCAGAGGTTAATGTTAACCCAAAGACTTGGTAGAAAACTGTAGAACATTTGGAGAGCTATTCATTTCCTAGTCATGCTTTTTCTGCTGTAGTTTTTCTTGCCTTTTTTGCATATTTCATCACTCAGCGGAAAAGCAGAGAATTGGGCAACTGGAAAAAGAAAAAAAATGGGGAAAGCTGCATTGCTGATAACCAAAAGAAAACAAAGAAAAGGGAGTCTTTCTATTCTGGTCAGAGCAAAAGTGATATACATTGCCACAGGAGTGCCACAGGAGTGCCACAGAAATGCATTCAAGACTGCTAATTGCTAACACTTTAGCTGGTTGGATTGATTTTTTTTTCAAAGCCCAATCACTGTTGTGTTGCTAGATCAGTAAGCAAGCCTTAGATGCTTTGTATTAGCTATTTGCATTTGTAGGAAAACAGGCCTGTTAAGCATGGGGATCTGTCAAGACTAATCTAATCCTGTAATGTGTAGGTCACTTCTATTGTTTTCCAAGCCCATTTAACTCTCTGTGTATAAAGAAAAAAAGCTGGAAATCTCTGATTAGAATATTAAGTACTATTCCCACATCTGCAAATCAACAGCAACACATTAATGTTTCTATTAGTGAAGCAAGAAAGCAAAGTGTCTTCACCAAATAGATTAACAGGAGCTATTCTTTGATAGAGACTACAGTTTTTCATGTAGTCTGGTCACTATTGTCACTATTAGTTGCTGTATCTCCATTTCCTGCCATCTTTCATAGGTTTTTTTCCTCCCACATTACGGTAAATGTTGACTTACATCTATACTCAATTCGATTTCAATGCTTTGAGCTCATTTTGGCTTATGGTCTCCATGGAATGTTTGCTTATATTTTGTTGCTGGAATAGGAAGGCATGTTTCCCAGACCACTTTCACCTTCAAGGTTGGTTTCCTCCATGGTCAAACAGCTTTGGCAGTAACTGGGCTTAGTTAGCATTAACATTTTTTTTTTATTTTTTATTCTTCCAAAGAATCCCACATAGAAGTTAATCAAGAGGTTTAGCACCACAGGAGGGTAATAGCATGCAATAGCAATTACCCAATAGATCAATAAGATTTGAAAATGTTAAACATTACTGATATTATCAAAATATAAGCTCTTACAATGCCCATTGTCTGTTCCATACTGATGTTCCAAGAGGACGGACAGTGCTCTCCCATTGCAGTAGGCACTTGCTGATTTGCTTGTAACTTCTTATGACATCCCTCACTGGTGAGCAACAGGGATCAATCTCAGCACTTGGCCCATTACCAGACTTGCTGTGCTGCTCATGAAACAGAGAAGGGAAGAGTCTATCATATGAAAACCACACAGAAATCCTGCTAACCATGTATGACCACACCCACTGGTCCGATGTGACAACTCCCTGATATCTTCAGGATGGTAAAAGCCCCACTTTCATGAGAAAATTCATGAAAAATTCTAGTACTCATAGGTTTTATGGCACATTGCAGTTAGTCCAGAGCAGTTTCAGCTGTTTCGAAATAAGAGAGCAGATGTGGCATTTCAGTAGCAATCTCTTAGGCCCAGAGCAGGAATAGAAGAAATTAATGAGAAATTTAAAAGAAACAAAGTGACCTTCAAACACTTCTTCCTGTCAGTAGAAGCACTCTGCGTGCCTCCTTCTGATACAGTTGCTAGAATTCCAGTGCAGTCTTGCCAAATTTAAACAGAAACTTACATCCAGCAAACACAGTATGACTAATTTCATAAATTCAACTGGAGACAACAACCATTAGAGAAAGCACCTTTTAATGTCAGGTTGGTGATCAATGTACCTGTTTTGAGCAGCATAGTGGCAGGATCTGAAAGTGCCCCATATGAATCCAGAGCTATGATAATCAAACTGTGTGCAGGATGTGGACTGTTATATATAGGTACCTAATCATGCTGGTGTGTGAAAAATAGTCAGGTACAATGATATATATATTCCTTGTTCCCTTCCCCAGAAGCAAACTAAGTTATGAGGTTAATGTAACAAGCAAAAAAGGTATACTCTGACCTTTCAATACAACTGTTTCACAAGGCACTATTTGTTAACTGCCACTGGGATTGAGTGCTCCAGAGCGTGGTAAGCCTTCCCAGCCCACTGGATTCACTTCCGTAGATCAGAGGCTGAACATGACAAATATGCCTATCGATGTATTCCTTGAAGCTACATGTGTTTCTGTATTTTCAGGATCAGCAACCTTGTTAGGAAGTTATAGGAACTGTGTATACAGGATGTTGTAATAAACTATTGTTACAATATAAGGTTGAATGTTTCATTTATTTATTCATTTTGGGGAGAAGGGAGGACAATTTATATTTTAAACAGCTTGGTTATAAATATGCCATTATTCCAAGATAAATGGTTAAAACAGTGGTTATAAATTTTGTTTTGTCATTGCAGTAAATTGTGTATATTTTTTCCTGAATGCATGTGTGAATTAGCATTTCTATGTATTCATAATGTGACCTTTAGGTTTTAAACTTTCTTTAGGAAAATGGTTCTCTTACAATCTCTTTAGATTTTACAAACCCCTTACTGAGAGGTGAATAAGTGAGGTCTGTGGCATCTGTCCCCTAATATTTAATCCAGTAGTTTGGGCAATCTTAGAAATCTTTTAAAATTTTCTGTAAATGCTCTTTTCAACTTTAAAAACTGAAAAAAAATATTGTCCTTCAGAGCGAGTAAGGGGTGAATCAAAAAAAAATACTACCTTTTATTTCCTTTTTGCCCTTTCCAAGTCATTTTGGTAGTGAGATGTTCTGATGTACAGATGGTTGAGTACTTTTTTTGTTTGTCTTCCATTGATGGGTGCGTATGGAGTAAATCCAGGGCCTCTTACATGTGCCCACATTTAAGTACTCAGAAAGTGCCCTTTTTACAGAATATTTACTAAGGAAAACAGGTAACTGGACTGGACATTATTTTACTTACTGGATGCCATAAATCTGTCACTGGAAGATAATTAGGCTAATATTTATCTTTAGTGATATTCATATTTGCATTAAACATATTAATAAAAATAATAGAGCTTCAATTGAGCCTCGTTTTAGTGTCTGTTAAGTAATTAAATGGGAAACAAATGAATACAAAGGTTTGTGGAATTGTTTTTTTTTTAAAAAAAAAGCAAACTTAAAAATCTTTATTATACTAAAAAGAGGTGTGTTAGGAGTATTGTTATTTGGGTTACATGTGGAAAACATCTGAAAGATTATATGTTACTGATGAGCTCATTGTTTATAATTAAGAAACATTTGACAAACTGTGAACAAATATTTATTTTTTAATATTAGCTAAAACATTAATTATGTTCACCTATTAGAACATCCTAATGAGGAACTAATATTAATTCATCCAACAAAGTTCACTTTTATTTGAGACACTCACCGAGTTAATTACTAGACTCCTTTCATTCATTAACATTTCAAATCTCATTAAAATGTAAATGGGAAAAGTTTTTTTCCCTATTAGAGGGTATTTATTGGCATTCATCATAATAAGTAATTTGGTCTTCATTAATTATAAAGAATATAATAAATAGTCATTTACTTTTGTGAAAACAGCTGGTTAAAGGTTGTTGTACTTAAGCTTTTTAACGTTGCAATCAAAATGGATGATTCTTTGTATAAATATAATTAATTTTTTGCACTGCACTAGATGGTGTAAAAAGTGGAAGAGTCCGTAAAAAGAGTTTTGTTCATCATGCAACCATGTTTTGCAAGAGAAGTACCTTGAAGTAAAAGGCTTTTTCTAAGCAAAAAATATTATCCTATGTATTTCCTCCCAAAATTGAGTTGGGTAGGGTTATTGTAGGACCTGATATCACCAGGCTCTGATGCTCACATTCTGCTAGTTGTGAGTGACAGTTCAAAAGACAAGGAAAAAAATGCATTTTAATAATCAGATCTATTGAAGTGTTTTCATACAGATGCCCTTTACACCTTTCTTCCCCTTCCCCCTACACCTCCCCCCGCAATGTTAATAGGCAATAAATAGCAACTATTTCATCTCTACTATATCTTTATATCTCTTTTTTTATTTTTGAGACTTCCATGGTTGGGAGCATAAGACAATAGAATGGCCAGGACTAGAATAGTTCCTACTACTAGTGTAGTTAAAGGCCACAGACATTAGAACTTGTCCGGGTTCTGGATAAACTGGGAGCCAGAAAGCAGTCACGAGCTTCCAGAATTTGGACACACACAGTCTCTTTTTGTGGGTTCTGGTCCTGTGTGTATGCATTATAATGATAATCTATTTGCAAAACTATTAAAGAAATTCTACATTTTTCAGTTTCAATCAGATTATGTGAGATTTGATTTCCATGCTAAAACTTAAAAGGCTTCTAAAAGAAACTGGGTTTTTTTGCTGTCATTTTATTATAATAAAGAAACAGGAATTAAATAAATAATTATATATTTAGTTTTATACATAGGATTTATATTTACATTACAGTATCAATACATAATACTTGACCTTCCCATATATTACCTTTTCCAGTCTTGCATGTATCAGATAACTGTATCAAAGCAACCCATATAAATAGGGAGATAAAAGAAGAAGAAAACAAAAACAATGAACTGAGAGGCATAAATGTATTAAGAAAGGGGTTTATGTACATTTCTGTAAATAAACTTCCAAATGAAACTGTCTTTTTGATAGGACTTTAGCACACTTTCTGTCAGGTTTTTATATTTCTGTCCAGAAATGTTTGTTAGCATCCCAGGCTATATAGCTTAATATCAGCTTTCTCCTAATGGGAAAACTTAGAGTTTCTTTATCCTAGTGTGCCAGTCTAGAATGTGTCCTGCAACAGCCACTTAGTCTGCCACAGAACACATATCTAATACATTTCTGTTCTTACATATCTAAGATCAATATATCTGTGCCACCAACATTTTGGTTATGATTCAGTCTACCTTTTTCTTAAAAGACTTGTTGCATGCTTAAAGACTAAATTTCATTGGAAGGAAATATATTAATTGGTTTCAAAGTATGATTATTTTTCTGTCTTCCAGTTCTCTAAAATTCTTTTTTTCTTTTTTTTTTTCTTCAAGAAAATGAAAGGAATATAACAGCCAATATAGACTACATCCTGGAAGTTAGCACAATATTTTGTTGGCAAATTTGGATTTGAAGTACCTTCAGGCTCCAAAGCAGTTATACCCAGTTCTCTTATTTTCTCTGTAGGTATTTTGCGTTTATTACTGTATGAAAGGATGAAAGAGATTCATGGGTTTCAAGAGAAGTTTTTGAGCTCTACTTGTGTCTCTGAAGGAAGATACATAGATCTGTGAATCTGGAGGAAAGATCATAAGTGTAGAATTTTACTTTTTCTCATACTTTTAATTTCCTCCTTTATTTTTTAGGTAACTCCTGGATGTTGCTTTACTCAACCCAGTGGCTCCTCTGGATCCCGTGCTGACATTTACCCCTTTGTAGGAGCTGTGTGTTCAGGTCAAAGAGACTTTGCACCAGGGACCCTCACTGGGGTCAATTTGCAGAGTCTAGAGATAACAGTGGCTAAATAACAGGATTGAGTTATTTAATTGAATTTGGATCTGCTGCCATCTTCAGTGCAGAACTCCTCAAGGTCTCCGGTGAGATGCCCCATTTTTTATTTTTTTTTATATTTTTTCTTTCCTTCAGGAACTTGGTCTTTGTAGGTCATACAGTTAACTGACGGAGTTGAATGAGCCCACTGAAGATGATTCAAGTAGAATGTGCATTATATGTACCCCTAAGTGCTCTGTTAGCCTTTGCAAAATACTTCCTGAGCTTGACTGTGTTAGAGCAATCACAAATCCCCTAATTTTAATTGTTTTCTGTCCAGTCTGTTGCTTATCCTGCCCTTCCATCATGCATTGTTTAGGGTGAGGTTTATTTCTTCTTGTGTTTTCGTAAAATTACTAAAACAATGAGGTGGGGGCTTTTAGGTAAAACAGGTGTTAAAAGTTAAGATACTGCAAACAGTTTTTATGCCTAAAATGATTACTACTGAGGTATCAACTGGGGAACCAAAACATCTCTGCTAGAATTGGTTAAAATGATGTTTCAATTAGTGGCTCAGAGTCCATGGCACTTATGTAGAATCAGTCACTGAGGGACCAACCATAGTTCCAACAACATATTGAAGATTACTTCTTCTGAAGGAAGACTGTTGTTAGAGGAAAGGCATGAAGTTTATAATGAATTTCCCCAAGTACCTGTGATAAAGAGAGATTTCACATCCTTGAAAGAATCCTACTGGTGCTCTCTCACTTTTGCTTGTCAGGAAAAGTCACTAATTTCTTTAAGGGAGTTTGGGAGTTGACTTAGAGGGGATGCTATATTTGCAACTAAAAGGGATGGAGCAGAGAGAAATTTATGCTTTTCCAA
The DNA here is from genome assembly GCA_013399855.1 of Oxyruncus cristatus. Classification (NCBI taxonomy): domain Eukaryota; kingdom Metazoa; phylum Chordata; class Aves; order Passeriformes; family Cotingidae; genus Oxyruncus; species Oxyruncus cristatus. The sequence continues at coordinate 172,607 of VXAY01005017.1, forward strand.
TACGGCTGAGTTTTCATTGCTTACTCCTGTTTTGCAGTAATTCTTTCTTTTCCTTTAACTTCGCCTAATGTACCAAACACTTTGGTTGCTTGTACCTGGATTTGGGGAAATATTTCAATTTGACATAATTTGAAAGGCTATTCCAGCCATCAAAAATAAGTGTTCAGGAAACTGAGTTCACAGTCAAGAAAGTTATGAAAATCATGCTACTAGTTTGATAATGAGGTTAAAGGGCAGTTGACTTGTTCTTGATCTTCTCTGTCTGCTAGTGTCAGACAGCTGGTCACACCAAATGGCCATAATCTCTATAAAGTGACAAAAAGTCTGCAATAATGACACCATTTTCATGTGTCAATCTTCCAAGTAGATCAAATTTGGTGTGATTACACAAAGGTCTTGAAAGAACATTAAGTGGACTTGCTTGAGGAAACATTAGCCTTGGAATTTCTGTGTTCCCTTGTATCTCTGCAGAGCAGTCTCTTGTCCTACAACATAATATATATTTTCTTTGCATTATCTATGATGTACATTTTCCAGATTATTTGTTCCGTTTTTTTGACTGAATAATTGAGATGTTTTCCTTTTCCTCAAGAGCAAATCCTCTCCAACATTTTAAAGGTGTGATGTGTAAGTTTTTTGCTTCTACATTACTCAAATAGATATACATTCCAAGGGTATGTATCTGTTAAGTAGATGAAGCAGTATGTTAGATTGAAGAAAAAATTTCTTTACAGATTACTAGAATTCAGTTTTTTCCAGTATACAGGAAATACTGCTGATGATTTTATCTGTTTGGGAAAAAAAACACAAAAACACTTCAAAAAATAGTCAGTTAAAAGAATTTTATGAAAACAGATGGACAATAAAATGCCTACCTCTGGTCTTTTACTAAAGAGAGGTGAAAGACTAATTAGGCTATTGAAACTCAGCTAGGGAATGCTGTTTGGAAGGATACATACAGGGATTCCCAAACCATAAGCCTAGCACAGGCTTCCCAGGTTCCAACCCCCAAGTTCTGTTGGAAGGAGCCTGAACACCCTGATACCTTCAGTTCTTGTGACTCTGCGGGTGCTTCCAACCTGTGGCAAGGCTAGGAGACAATATCACTCTAAGTGCATGTTCCTTACTCGGTGGCACTGGGTTTGTACGGTGGCTGTTCTAAGATGAAACTGTAGGTCTCTCCACCCAAAGAAATCACCATGGCAAGGCTGCCCAGAAAGGCCTGATGTCCATGCTCCCAGGCACTGGGAGTGCTAAAGGCACTGCAGCAGGAGCAGTTTGGTGGGCAGGTTTGACACAGAGGTTCTGTGGGAACCCTGACTTCTGGTTGGCCTTAAGTAAGTTGAATTGAAGATATATCAAATGTAATGTCTTTGTCTTTTAATAAAGTGACACGTCGTATGGAAATTATTTTTCTGAAAGTTTCTAGCTAATTTTGCATCTATGCAGCCCAACAGTACCACAGTGTTCAGATAGTACAGTGCAGTCAGTAGCTGGTGGAGAAAGAAGAAATTATGAAGAGCTGCTATAGAGAGTAGTCAGGGGTTGTTTTCTATAACTGGGGGGGAAAAAAGTAACAACTCCTGTTTGTTTTGTTTTAAATTTTCTTTCTTCTGATCATCAGCATAATTCTTGAAAAATTGGTAGTTCTTCCTGTTTGTTTCTTTCTGAGTTTTTGGTGGAGATCCAAACTAATTTTGTTTTACATTTTAGTGTGAAACATTTAGATTTTGGATTAGACTCCCAGGAGTGCTAATAAGATCTGAAAGCAGGCTTATCCTTGCATGATTGCTGTTGTCAATTTGTAGGAAAAAAAAAAAAAAAACCAAAAAAGAAAATTCTTTTTTCCCTATGCAATCCCCATACTACCATGTTCTGTAAAACTGGCAAGGAAGGCTAACAGAGTCAATGTTGTTCCAGTTCTTAAGGCTGAGAATCAAAATATCTGTCTTGTATTTCCAATATTGTCACTGGCCTGCAGTGTGAATTGGTGATCGTCTCAACCCGGCATGTTTGGAGTTTGACTGCCTTTATGTATTTGTCAGCAACTCCTTGTCTGCCCAGCGACAGGCTGCTACACATAACAATGACATCTTTCTCCCAGGCTTAGGCATAGCTTTTCTTCTCTGCTTTTTGATTAGAGGACTTTTATGGTTCCTGAGCTTCCTCTGGGACAGAACTCCCAGTACAGGGCCGTACTTTAAAGACCATGACAGAATTCTTGATTTTAAAAGAAATGTGATTTCCCTCTAGCCAAACTTTTCAATATCCTGACAGAGCCTAAGGATGTTAAAATGAAACCTAACAGAAGGAGAGCAAACTGCTTTATTCAAATCAGCAAACTGCAATGTAAATCCAAAACCAAGGTACTGTGTTTTAGCTCATCCTAATAAAAGTAAGAATTGTATCAGATAATACAATATAATACATTAGAAATAACAACAGCAAAATTTTAGATCTGTGTTACGAATGCCTACTTCTTAAAGGTCCTTTCAAAAGGAAGAAAAAGAAAATAAAAGAAAAATAGCAACATTTTTAAAAAGCAGCTGAAACACATTTTCTAACCAGCTTGAAAAGAAAGAGAGTCATTAGATGAAATCAGTTTATAATTTCAGGTTTTTTGTCTATATCATATACAGTATGCACAACTTCTTTTTGCTTGTAAAAGTAGGTGTGGTTACTCTTCCATCTATCTGTCCTTACTGATATGACAAGTGTTGGTGGTCATTAGATAATATAGGAAATAGTAGGTAGCATAGTTATAGACATGAACTTTTATTACTTAAAGCTTTCTGCATTTAATGGATCTAAGTGAGTTTCAGTTTAAAATACATTTTAGATGTTGACACCACTTATTATAGCAGCTGGTTCTTTGTCAAATTGGATGATATTCAAAACAGGATTTTGTTGTTCTTTTTCTTCTTGCCATCTGTTGCTGTTACAGACATTTTTCAAGAAATAGATTCTAAATTAATTAGGTCATATTGTAAATGTGTTCTTTTTATGAAATGTTTAAAATTAAAAGCAGAAGGAAAATTATGGTTTAACTTAGTTTTATAGTATAATTTCATTCCTATACAAATTTTCTATCCAAAAGCCTGAACAATAAACATTTCTTTGTAGATACGTGTTCAACTGGTATAGCATGAGACTTAATCTCATAAGAAATCTGATTGCTTACAAACCCATAATTCAACTTGCTATTTGAACAACAGGAAAATTATATAACAGATATAATTAGGTGCTGAAATATAATAAAAGAAAAACAAAGGAAAAATATGATCTCTAAATCTGCTTCTGTTACACAACCTGAATCTTATTTCATATTTGTGCTTCAGCCTCATTGAACAGAGTAGATAAATTACTTTAGATCCTGAGGTCAGCAAATCTTACCAGCATATGTGTCTCTAGGCATGCAAGTAGCTTTTTTCACCTCATTCTACCTGACTTGAATTTTTGCACCATTTAATTATTTTAAGGGTCAACTATTAAATTAAACCAGAGAATTACACAAGCAGAAAATTAGAGGGTTTTATCTCTCTATCACAGCTAAAAATTTTATTGAAAGGAGAGATAGGATTAGTCTGAATATGTAAGGCCTGAGCAAATATCTTTAATTCATCTTCAGAGCACAAGTTCCCTAAAACTTAAATGAAGCACAAAGATGCAGAAAATGTATGCAAACCTGTCGTTAAATACATAGAAAAGAAAGAGCCTGAATGAAGTCTGTGCTTTCTAGTTTTTAAATATTTGCCATTGCAACTTTAAACATGCTTTTACAATAACATTTAACTAACCAATATATTTACGAAAGGAGATAAGATATCTGAACTGGAACCAGCTTCTTGGAACAATGTTCACACTGGATTAGTACCCAAAGCTGCATTTGTAATGCTTTCTGCAGGCAAAGAAATAAAAGGCATGTGGAAAAGCCCCTCTGAGTTGCTACTCATGTGCAATACATGATAAATGTCCTCTCAAAAACTGATACATTTCCCAGATGTTTATCAATTGTTGGCAATTAATTGTTTTTTTAGCAAGCAGCTGACTGAAGGCAGAGATTCACCCTATGGCACACCTATGTAAAAGATGGAATATGTTGCAAAAGCAAAAAGGAGTAGCCAGGTCAATTGTTCCTTTAGCCAGTATTTCCAGCCATGCTTCATTTAGTGAAACGACTGTTTCTGTAGTAGTAAGTAACATTTCTTACCAATTAGTACACATTAATTGTCATAGTCCTTACACAAGCATGAGCAGGTAACATCTTTCTAATTCCTGGCAAGTAGTTAATTTAAAGATGGGGGTTGCTTTTCTCTTGATTAAAAATAATTATTTGACAACTGGTGAAGTGTCAGTAAATTACTGTAGTGAGTTTGGCAATGTCTAAAAGTGAAGGAAGGTAGGAGGGAAACTTCTGACTCCCAGCAGCATTAACTCAGAACAACACCAGAACAAGAACACCTTAGACTCACTTGCAAAGCCCATGTTCATTGATTACAGCCTGAAACCAACAGGATTCATTGAAGTCTTGTGCTGCTAAGCAGAAAGATTGGAAGTGCAAAGTCAGGAGACCTGGATCCTACTATTCAAACTTCAGATAAAGACAGGTAAGCACTTAAGCCTTGAGATCTGAACTCCAAACAACCTAAAATGAATTGTGCCTTGGGCCAGGTTCAGTGTCTTGCACCCCAAACTTCCCCCTCACATAATTTCCACTATACATTGGTGAAACTACAACCTGAAAGCTTTGTGGGTTTTTACTTTCATTTCTCCTAATGAAAACTGTTACAGGAATTTATTACTCTTGTGGCTTTAAATCATGTTCCAATTATCAGCCTAAATTCCTCATGGCCAATTTATTCCCATTTGATCTGTACCAATGTTGTTCTTTAGCTTAAATAGTTCTCTCTCCCTGGAGTTTTATTACCCCAATCTATTTATTAGATTTAGTCTCTTTAGTCTTTGTGTTGCTTACTAATTTTCATACGGTAGCTTCCTTATTCCCCGATGATCTTACTAGTTTTTCTCTTTATCCTTATGAGTTTGAGGGTTTTTTTTGCTAATAAATGATATCATTATATACTGTAATTATATCGGCCTGTATTCAGAGGTCTGCAGGTGACACAAACAGTCTTAATTAGCAGTTCTAATTTGAATAGTAACACAAGAAATCAGCAGTGTATGTGGTTATATTGATAATACACCAAATATTTTGAGGCTTAAAGATAACGTCAGTACACAACAATTTGGAAATTGCATTTATGCACCAGTACATAATAATTTCTACCAGTATCTTGCACAGTGACATATTTTCCTATTGCTATGCTTGAAAAACACTATTTGATTCACTCCTGGGTTTTTTTGGCTTATGTATACATATTCATACACATATATACATAAGGAAAATACAACATACAAATATATATGTTTATATATATTTTTATATACATAATGAGAACTGAACAGTTTCAGATTTATAAGTATGATATTTCTAAGGATTGTCCATGGGTTTTCTTCATTCACTGACACTTGTAATTGATGAGCTACGAGCTTTTAGCAGTGTTTCCTCCTTATCCATGTGTGTAGAATCTTCCACAATACACTTTTGAATTTTGGTGGATTTGGCAGTGCTGGGTTAACAGTTGGACTCAATGATATTAAAGGTCTTTTCCGACCTAAAGGATTCTATTATTCTCTGAAACTCATCCCATTTGTATTATTTCAGTCTTCAAGGTCATCTAGTTCTCTGTGTGTGGTTTTCTCATCTTCTTTCCTACTGGATTGGGCATTATAGCCTTACATTGTCAGCATATTTTATTAGTCTGATTCTTCTTCTGTGCCAGGCTATTAATAAAAATACTAAAAATGATAAATTTCAAGCCCAAAGCTTAAGAAACTCTCCCCGTTACCTCCTGCCATCCATCTGCTTTTCCTTTCACAACAACCTGACTCCCTAGACAATTCTGTATTTTAGAATTCTTTTGCTAATCCCTAATTTAACAAATAATATCCCATGAGGAATTATATCAGGTACTTTTCTGAAGTCCAGATAAGTCAGACATATTACATTTCCCTTGGTACTGTATTCTCTGCTAGAAGTCAGTAGCATATTGACATGTATGTAGTAAGTAGTCCTAACTGCTGCTATGGAACTCTTGTTACAGGTGTCTGGTAGGATTTTGGGTAGGATTTTTTGAAGTCCTGAAACATTTGACAAACTATGTTCGTTACACAATATTACCTTACCAGTTCAAAGCAAACAGTTCAGAGGTGATAACCAGGGGTAAGAACATAAGGTTTTAAAATCTTCTTCTGATTTTTCAAGGCTCAAGTATGCAGAATTTCCAAGACTTCTAGTCTTCCTAGGTGTGAAGCAAGCATTTTTCAGACAGAATTAATCTTTGCACGAAATCTTTTTCTTCTCAGAAATCAGTTATTTTATTTGAAGCTTTTATAGCCCATATTGCCAATTTTGTTTCTCTGAAACACCTTTTCCATCTGCATCATCCAGTCTGCCTGTAATAATACACCTAGATAGTTCAGGGTTTGGGGGGGGTTGGGTTTTTTTTTGGAAGGGTGAATTTTATTTTTGGGGGGATGAGGAGAGAGTTGATGGGGTATTTTTGCTTTGGTTGTGTTTCTTGTTTCTGTGGTTTTGGTTTTTGGGATTTTGTTTAATTGGCTGGTTGGGTTGTGGGTTTTTTGGGTTATTTTGTGGGGGTTTGTTTGTTTGTTTGTTTCTTTTTTTTTCTTTTTTTTTGATTGGTCGGGGTTTTTTGTTCGGTTTGGTTTTGTTTTGGGTTTAGTTTGGTTTTGGTTTTGTTTGTTTCATTTGTTTGTTTGGTTGGTTTTTATTTTCTGGTGGAGGGGGGGTTGTATGCTTTTAGGGTTTTTTTTCCCTGAGGTCTGTAATTCAGCTTATTGGCATATTATGACATTGCAAAATCTTGTTCACCCAGCAGGGCTTTTCACTAGGTGAAAGCAAAATTATTATAGCTGTAAACTATCACTGATGCCATAAGGAGATATATATTGCCTTCTACCAAAGATTTTACTCTTATTGGGAATAACACTATTTTTAAGAGCAAATAAAATTTATCATCTTTTTTATTCTGTGGTGGTAGTGCACTAATAGCTACTGTAAACTTTAATAGCTGATAACTAAATGAAGATGGGAAGATCCATTACCACAGACTTAGAAGTGTGCAGAGAAACATTTCAGGGCAACAAGGAGGAAGGACAACTTATTTTCTCGCAAAAATCTCTAAACCAGAAGTGAAAATAGATAAATAAGCATACACACACACAAAGTCCACAACAAAACCTGGGAATTATAACAAGGTTCACTTCCTTTTTTTTTTTTTTTAAATAGTCTGTTTTTTAAATAATACCGGTTTTTAACCTGCTTCAAACTCTGAACCATGTTAAAATCAAATTTTGAAAAAAAAATCATTGTGCATATTGTTGTGATGGTAGTTTGATTGCTGTAATTTGTTTTATACTTCTTTACTAAAAAATTCACCTATTTTCCAAGGTCTCTATAATGACTCTATTTCTCTGGTTGGTAGCCTCAAAAGGGTAGTACTTTTAGTAAGTGAGGCCTACTGAGGCACATTTTATTTTCTTGTCGGAAAGTTTAGTTGTTAAATAATTGGATAAACTTATTTATAAAGAAGTAAATTATGTTTCTGCCACACTTGTTTTTGTTATGAGAGATTTGTTTGTTTCCATGTATTTAAACATAAAGGACAGTGAGTAGATAAATCACACTAATAAAAAAAAATCAAAGTAAACAGAATAATGTAAATGTCGAACTCAATCAAATAACAATGAAAGTGAGTATGTTCGATAGTTTTGCTTACTCTCAAACTCAGATAAGTAATTATTTTGATTTTTCATTCATGAAAGTATATTTTTCAGTGTAAATACACTATGTGCTGGATTTAATTCTGTGGCTGTGTACAGGGTTCATGCCCTGGTCTCCATGGTGGGTTTACTGCACAGCTAGCTGAACATTCGTGTCCAGATGGTGTGGGTACATATGGCGAGACGTACATATCTGATGTAGGTTCACAGCTGGCTTCATATTGTATTTGCTTCAATTAAAAAAAAAAAAAAAAAAGTTCTTTTCCCTTACTCTTTTCCCCCTAAACTTGTTAAGTGTTGCCTACGGCAAGACACATGTTGAGACATAAGGATATGTTTAAGTGGAGTCATTCTGAATAACTTTCAGTTATAATTTCTTATTCATAGTTCTTCATCGTAATCACCATTCTTTTTGATGGCCAGAAATGATGGTGATCGAGCTAGATCATTTCTAATATTAAATTTTCTCTGCCTGTGGAACAACAGACAGAAAAATGTTTTAAAGAATCTGTCTTCTCTTAGCTGGGCTGTTATTTGGCAAATGCATGTATATGTTTTTGATGTGACGTGCCACTTTTCTGACTTGTCACTTCGTATTTATGATACACAGCAGTATGGTTAATTGCTTCATAAGGAGTCTTGTCATAGTAAATCTTCTTAATATAAAATGCAATGCAATTTAGCATGTCTAGACACAGAAATACAAAATATAAATACATATAATATGCTTCAACTTTGACATAATTACGTACAACACAGACAGCATCAGAGCACATGCAATAAAATTAAGTACATTATTTATGAAAGACAAAAGTGACACTGTTGCTCTTCAAAAAATTTCATGGGTCCAATGTATTAGGATATGAATTCTCCATTTCAGGGAATTTTGGTACATACAGCACCGGAATCGGAATAAGAAAATCTGTTTTCCTCCCAAGTCTTCCACAGCATTGTTGGATAATAGTAGCAATATCTAAGGATTGTATTCACTGTGTTGACTCTTTAGTTTAAACTATAACTGTTGAGAAATGTCCTCCAGCAGCTTCACGTTAGCATCCACTTAAAAAAAGTTTAACAAATATGTGATTTTTGCACTTGTTATACTCCTAACTCTTGCAGACCTGAAGAATTGACAGGGAATTAATTTTTTTTCCTCAGTTGCCTTGTGCTTATAATTTTCAAAGTGCCCAATTTGTTTGGAATACTTTAATTTTACAAGGTAAAATTCCATTTCACTGGAATCATAAGTAATGTCTTTTCATACTATACATTCAGTTAATTCCAACACTTGCACAGTAGGAATAAGATCACTCATGCAAGCTAAAGTTTCATGCATTTAATTGCTATTGTACACTGCTTTCCCTTCAATATTAACATCATTATTTTACCTCACCAACTTATGTTCAAATTTTAATTGAAAAATTTGCAAAATTTAATGGAATATTATTCAATTCTACTGCAAATGTGTTCAGTTGTGCTTCTGGAAAAACAAGGACAGCTTTCATTCTTGCTCTATGCTCTGTGTGTCTGCAAACAGAATACATCTCTGTCACATCCCTCTTTTCAGGTATTCTTTAGGCCAATGTCTTCACCAAGCCATCCTCCACATAAAAAACATGCAAAATTTGGGAATTCAGGGACCACTTGTAGCGGTCAGAACCTCTTTTATACTTTTTTTATTTTGTTGAAGGTATGCACTGACACTTTCATTTATTTGTTTATTTATTTATTTATTAGTATCAGCATTGACATCCTCTGCTTACATTAACTGAAAACTATTAGTAGTATCAAGTGTCTGAGAACTAGTAAGTACACCAGTCCCAATACCTGAAGTAATGTCTTAATTTTAACTACTGGTGCTGTGTATTTTTAATGGCTTCTCAGGGAAATGCAAAGAAAATTCTCCTTCATTCAGTGTCAGAATTGAACAGATGCACGATGGGTAAATAACTTTCGTAAACTTTTTTACCATAATTTAATTAGTATACATAAAAAGCAATTCCTAGTGATGAATTATGTTTCAATTATAAAAAAATAAACTCAGTTTAAAATAAAATTTCTTATGGAAATGATCATATTTTTTATAACGCTTAGGACAGGAGAACTGATATAATTTTCTATATGAAATGTTAATAGACATCTATCCTAATATTCACTCTAGACAAAATATCAAAATGCAGTCTGTTGACCATAAAAGAAAATTCGGAGGTTTAAACTCCAACAGCACAAGATCAATGACATAACAATATGTATCAAACCTTGATGTAAGATAAAAACAAATCAAAGAAGTATTAGTTGGCAGAAAAGAGAAGCAGAAGGGAGTAGATATATGTTTGATGAGGCAGGTGCATGAGTGGAGCACATGGTGTCTCTTTCTCCATAAGAAAGAGGGTGGAGGCAGTTCAGAGAAGCCCCTGGAGGGATCCCACAGTGGCTGCAGACAGTTCCCAAACCAAAGTGAATGCAAGGACAAGTCCTCCTCCACTTTGCAGAGTTGTCAGTTGGGATAAAGGAGTCAGAACTCCATCCAGGCAGCTGTTTGTAGTCAGGTAGACTGGACAGATATTTTACTCTTTTCATTCCTAGGAGCAGCCCATAAGCATAGTTCCTGCTGTTGTCTGTGTAATGTCTTCCACTTCCTGCAGAGCTGCCTTGCCTTTGCAAGCAGCTGGGAGTGAGCTCGTCCCACTGCTGCTGCTTCTGGGGCACGTGGCCGGCTCCATGTTTGCCAGGCTGTCTCCACCAGAACAAGGTGTCCTGAGGCAAATGAGAAAAGTGAAAATAATGCCAGATCATCCTGCTTGTCTGTCTGCTTGGAGAGAGAAATTTAAGTCATATACAGTCTTCTCTGAATTCCCATGGCAAAGGCTATCAGGTTGCTATGATGCACAGGAAACAGGAAACAAGAGAAGGGGAAAGCTGTGATCCTGTCACAATCATTTTTCTGGTTTAAATTTTTAAGTAAACATTTGAAAATAATAATAATAATTATAATAGTTATAACTATAATTATAAACCCCCAAATAAATGAAAACTGAAAGCAGATACACACATACTTCTCTCCAGAAAAATAAAAGTTCTCACACCTCTGTCAGATGAGAACTGACAATTTACATTTCTCATCAGATCTATCAGATTATCCAGGCAGGTGTGTTTCCCTCAGGCCTGGTCTCTGTTGATTTCTGACTCAGCTCTTAATCACATGGAAAAAGTGAAAGATGGGAGAGGATATTCTGAGGAAAGTGAAGGGGCTTGTAATTAATTCCCAGGTATATTATGTTCACGTACATACTGGGCCTAAATTATCCAATTGATTTAATTAAAAGTAATTGATATTACCATAACTAAGTGTTCCCAGAATATCTCATCAACAATAGGTAGACACTGAACTGAATTTATGTTTCAAATGGAAATTGCTTTCACCCTAAGAACAGTGACACCTGTATAGCAAAATGTTCGTTCTTTATATGTTTGATAAACACTTCTCAATGAGCATGGGGAGGTGGGGGGTAGAAGAGGGAGGGTATGATTGTCAAAGCTAAAACAGGATTCAGTCCTTGATTTGTCTGAGAAACCATAGTCCCACTCTTAATAAAGATACACTATTTTTTTCCAGGACATTAACTACTATTCATTACACATTTTTGTGACACTACTGCATGCATGTCATGTGCGAAATAACTCAGTAACCTGAACTGGATTTAGCAAACCCTGTGTTATTATTTAACAGCCTTAGGTGTTGCACTGGTTACTTTTTAAATACAGAAAGGAAAACGCTGTGTGATATTTTGGCCATTTTTACATTAGTTGTGGTATACCTACTGGATGTGTAAATCTCTGTGTTAATGCCAATAACAAAATGACCACCTGCCTTTTTCTGAGTATAAATTAGCAGTTTTCTTTATACAAAGAAAAAAACATGTAGATTCTATGAAAAAAATAGAATACAACTTACAGAAAATTAGTAAAAAACTAGAAAAGAAAATATTTTAAAACATTTCCCTAGCTCCTGCTCAGCTAAGTCAGTCCCTTTTTCAGGCATGGAATTCAACTGTATTGGTTATGCATCAAGTAATTGCTCTTTCATGTAGCTTGACTTGATTACCTGCAGCTTTTTCTTGACCATTAGGAAATTTAGCTCTTTTCTCCCACATTGCCTGACAGCTTCCTTCTTTGAGTACATGGGCTGAGGTTTCCAAAATGTCTTTGTAATAAACAGGATTTCCATGTAATTTAAATTTTATTGTTTAGAAAAGGTCTAAACCATTTTTGAGAGAGACCGAAATGAGAAAGTGTATTTCCTATCTCAGCTTTAAAATATTGTCTTTTAAACTCCATAATACTGGAGACAAGAATTAAAATCATGAAGACATGATTTTAAGGCCAGTAAAGACTACCAAGGATTATTTCTTTCAGAATACCCAGTTTATCAAAACAAGTAAAATTCAATGTTTCTGAGGCATAAATACATGCCATTGATTATTTGGAAAAGCATGTTCTGAAGATAATGATTAAATACTGAAAATGAGACAGAGGTTTATCATGTTCTTTCTTATGATGGGATTCTCATAATTTTCAACAATGGAAATGCAAAGTTCTGCCCCTGGGATGAACAACCCCAGGCACCAGCATAAGTTGTCAAACAATCAGCCGGGAAGCAGCTTGGAAGGAGTTGGAGGTCTATGCAGTCACAACATTAGACAACACCATATCCTTGCAGTGGTGAAGGCCAACAGCATCACTGGCTGCAGCAGGCACAGTGTTGTTGTGGGGCTGAGGAAGGAAATCCCTCCCATCTGCTCAGCTCTGATGAGACACAACTGGAGTAACAGGTCCAAGTCCAGACTCCTCAGGAAGAAGTGGGTGTACTGGAGCAGGCTGCGGTCATGAAGATGGCTGAGGGCAGGAAAGGTTGAAAGAAGGTTTAAGGCAGACCCTGCTCCTGTCTACAGAAAACCAAATGGAAGAGTACATAGAAGAGGAATCCAAATGTTTCTTGAAAGTGAACAGGGATAGACCAAGAAGCAATGAATACAAACTGGTATGTGAGAAATTCTGACTAGGTAATAGGAAAACATTTCCACAAAGAGAATCATCAGACACTGGAACAGATTGTCCAGAGATGCTGGGGACTCTACATCCTTGGAAATACTAGAAATCCAACTGCATACAATGCTGGGTAACTGCCCGTACTGGATTTGCCTCAAGCAGGAATTTTGGACTAGGTGATCTACAGCATTCCCTTCCAACAGAAGTTGTTCTTTGATGTTATACTTTATTATTATTAATGTTCTTTTTATATTGTATAATATTATTATGTTATGTATAGTATTATAATATTATTCAAGGAAAGTAGAGCTGAGTTGGAATGCAGCACTAAACCATATAACAATGCTCTGTTAAGGCATTTATACCTTCTACAACTCTCTCATCCACCTCTTTCTAAATAAATACTTTTTTGAGCATACAAAGGAGGGAACTTTGCAGTTACAAGTCAGTGAATATGCACTACTACCCAGGAATGATTACTGTGCATGCATTATTTTTTTTAAATGTGTATCTTAATATAAACATAGTTTTTTCTGAACAGAATTCATCAGCTTATAATTTTCATCTATATTAAAAGATTATTATTATTATTACTATTATCTTATTTCTCTTAATATGTTGGGAAAGAAAATATTATTTTGATTTTCCAGATGGATTTGAACAATTTTACTACACCCAATTAAGCTTTCACTCTGCTTCAGACATGGTGCACAGGGAACACATTATGATTTCACTTTCACAAAAATCCCACATCTAAATGTCATTCTTCCCCAAAACATCAAAATAAGTAAATATAGATGTATCTCTAAGACTAAACATGTACAAAAAACACTCAATCATGTTATATGCATTTTGTTCTTTCCCTTTTTTCTTTCAGATCCCTTATTCTTCTGTCCAAATAGTTTTAAGCAAAAGAATAGGCAATGTAGCAATTATTTATGCCTTCCACCAGGCACACATTCTGTTACTCAGCATTCCTGAATTGCCACAGGGTGTTTCATTACAGTGTGTTTAATAACCATTGAAACCAAATTTTGTTTACAGCAGCTCAGCTCGTTGTAATTTTTGTACTATAGTAGGAGGGTTTCCATCAATGTAGAAGAGAAATCTGCCCTAATACTTGTAATCTCAAAGATAACAAGGGTTAAGCATCTATGTGATTAAAAAAACCCCAAGAAACAAAACCCCAACCAAATGGAAAACTGACGAATTACTCTACACAGAAAGTAAAGGCAGAAAATGGTTCATTTACTCTCTTTCCATTTGCACAAAAGAAATAAAAATGCCAAACAGACTGATTTGCAGGTAAACTCTACAGTGAAGTAAAGTCAAGATTACAAGAGAAGATGTATTGATATGGCATATTTTTCTTGCAATGCTGCATTTTTTACCTCTCTTTCAAGGATATGTGAATGTCTTTGTTCAGTTTAGTTTTAGTTGGATACTGCCATTTAGTTTTTAATATTTATGAAATGAGATGCCTTTTTCTGAGATAGCGGGATAGAATTTGCATGTCACAATTTTATGTATTAAGCATTATTTCCAAAGTTGTTAAGACTTTCTTGGTAGAAAAATTCCCCACAGCTGAAGAGAAGAAAAAATGCTGGTGAACTGGATGCCTTTTTTGATTTATAAAAGCTTTTATAGATCATTTATGTATTCTAAAGCGGTTATAGATTCAAGTCCTCTTGAAGACAGAACACAGCAGAAAATGTCACTGTTTGTTATTGTTTTTTCCCCAGACAGGTGTCAACAGTATCTCATCTTAACTAAAATTTGATTGGCAAATCTAAAAGGAAACCATTACTTAAATATGTCACAGAGGCCTATTTTCCTCCCAAATGGAGGAAAAGAAAAAAAAATAGGTAAAACCCCTAAATCAACACCACTACCACCAACTCTCTCCCTCCCCCCAGTTATCCAGAAAGCTCCCATAGAATAACAAAAAAACCAAGCACATAAAATTAATCGGCCAAAGACAGAGGGTAAAAGAGATAAAATGTAAGAAAAGGCCTCATTCTGGAGGTCAGAGGGAAGGACCATTCCTGTGAGTGCTCATCCTGCAGTCTGAGAATTAATAGAACATATTCTATTTAATAAAAAATTGATCATATGTGACTGAAGTAAAGAAATTGGAATCCTCCTAATCAGTAGTTTACAGAATCACATCCTTTCTGCCTTGCTCTCCTGAGCTACATAACTGTGCATCCTTATGTGCACAACTGTAGGAGAAGGAACTTTTCCCTGGCTATCCTAGTAAGATGTAGAGAATGGTATACTGGAAAAATGAAGTCTGAATACAACTATTCCTCCCCCTCCCAACCACTTCACCCATCACAGCTCCCCTCATTAAAATCTAAAACTGAATTTCAAACATTTATTGACCTGAAATTCAACAGTTCTTGTTTCTCAAATGAATGTTAAAGTCATCATGCGGCCAGATCCAATGGTGGCCCACTGTACCTCTGGAGGTAGACGAGGCTGCCCTTCAGAAGATATTAAGGAGTCTTCAAATGGATGAGAGGGTAAAGGACAGTCCGAAGCCCAGGGTCTCTCATCAGTTGTCTTTCCCGTCAGTGTATAGCTGAGAACACATATTTCCTAATAACTAATTCTAAGTAACCCTACAGAGGCATACAGTCAATGATAGTTAGGACCCCTGAATTGTTCCTCAGAGGTGCTTCCCTCTCTGTTAACCAAGTCCAGGAAGACCATGAGTCTGAGTGTTCTGAGTCACTATGTTTAAACAAAGTACCTTCTTTCAGGCATTGTGAGGCTTACATATGGATCTTTGGAATGGTCAGAACCCGCCCCACCTTGTCTGCCACATGTCAGCTTTTTTTAAGTCTAATGCGATGGAGTCTTCTATGAAAAATGATATTTTAATGATTTTAATGCATATTACTGCCTAGGCCCAGCCTATGCCCTTATTTACTTTGAGTAGTACCTGATTTCAATATTGCAATTGAAATAAACAAAATCACACAGATATTTTCAGAAACTAGACTGCACACAACTTGTAACTGGCTTTTCTTGAAGAGACAGAATAAATATTTCCAGATGGAAGACCTTCCATTTCTACATCTATCCTTTCACACTGTCCTTCATTCTAGCAACTGCTCATGTTATAGAACAACCTGCTCAGTGTTATAAAACAACTCATATTCGAGGACATCCCTCTAGGAAATGACAGATGGATACTTCTACCAGAATTCTCCAGAAGTGACCATCCTATTGAAGAGACACAGCTAACAGAGCTGACGGTTCATCCCATTCCCAAAAATGGAGCATTCCTGAACTTTTGAAGAAATGGAGGAAATACCAGACCCACTCTGAAACAAGACCTGAATGTTAGTAAATATGTTGATGAATATAATCACATGGACACACAGAGTCTTAATATTTTAGCATATTTTATGACATTCAGACGTTTTATATAAACCTATGAATCAAATTAATTACTATACAATACTGAGAAATGGTCTATTCATAATAAGCATAAAAATGCCTAACCTAGGCTCCAGTTTTGAAAATGTATTACATTTTAACCATTGATTAATCTGCCCTTTTTATGACACTACTTTATCTTTAAGTTAATCAAACAACAAAATGTGTGACACAGGAAATTTTCACTTTATAAATAGCTGCTTGTCTTCCTTTAAGTAAAAACAGTATAGAAATCCCTCAGATATTTAAAGTTGACAGTTTTACAAGAGATAAATCTCTAAACAGTGAAACTTTCTAAGTTCATGGACCCTGACATCAGCATACAATCATGTTTTCATGTTGTCCTCTTACTGGAAGCAGAAAGACAATTGAATTACACAAGGCAGAGTCTCTTAATGTAGCAAGGTTATATAGTCAAGCAAAGAAATTATGACTAGTTAAAAAAAAATACACTGTGTGTTTAAATCAAATTGAGTTATTTAATGAACAGCTTTAGAAAAATGGATGCTATCCCACGGTGCCACTTAAACCTAATGAGTAGTGTGATGGAAAATATTGTGTGTAAGCTTTTATTAATTTCCATTTTCAAATCCTCACAGACACCAAAGAAAAAAAGTCTGACAAAAGTGGTTGATCCTAAATGTGTGTGTATGAACCAATTATTATATGGGCTTTTCACTGGTATAAATTAATAAAGGCTTTTTTTTTTTCTTTTTTTTAAATTTCCAATCTCCATGCCGTACAATTTGAGTACAGTAGCTCAACCTTTACCTTAATATGTACCGGTGATATCTAGAGTTTTGGAACTACTTAATCTCTTTTTTTTTTTTNTTTTTTTTTTTTTTTTTTTTTAAGGGAGTGCACTAAGCCAGAAGTGTCTTATCTCTAAGGCTACATTTACTGGAACACAAAATAATACATTAGAGAAACCCCTTAAGTTAGGAAACCTCTGATAAACTCTGTGAGCAGGATTGAATAAAACAATTTAAAACAGATCTTAGTACTGGGAACTGTATCCTTGCAGGATAATCTTTTCCACCAAACTTGATCTCAGTCTAGCAAACTTTAGAGGTTCCATTGATCACTAAGACTTCACAGACCCCTCACATTAAAGAGATATTAATTTTGGTTTCTAAACAAGCAAACCAATCATATGCTAGTTGATTTTTCTTATGACATATTCTCTGAAAAGAGGAAAATAGTTTCAATGGAGGGGAAGAATAACTTCATCCCAAAAGCTTATCTGGTGACAATCTACAAAACACTAAAATTCTGCTCAGTTTTTCTTCCTTTTCCTTCCATCCTAACTCGTAAAAAGCCTCTTTGGCCCCTGAAAACTACATACATCAATGATTGTAGAAGTTGTGTTCAGTTCTGAAATACCTGTTACATCAGCTCAGATTTTGAGGGGCAGATTTGCAAGAGGAGGGCTTCTTATGTTGATTTTAAAGAGATTGTTACCATTTTTCACTTTCTTGGGCCTTCAAAGTGCATTCTTCCTCATAATGTCTTTGGAGAGTCCCTTAGCCCCAGGAGAGTGCATTCCTCCAGCCTTGTAACTCTGCTGCATTTACAAGATCAGGGTGGTGGGTGTGGGTGTTGATCTTTGGGCTGTCCCCTTTGGAGGACAGACTTCCTGAATGTCAAATGACTTGGTCTTTGTGGCACACCTTTTTTGAAAACCTAGATGCAGACTGAGCTTCATCCAATGTAAGGCATACACTTCTTCCTAGCTTCTAACACAGCAGGGAAATTCTGGTGCTAGAAAAGTTCTTTGCTGAGTTGTGGCAAAGGTACATGGAAACTTTAGAGGTTAAAGATCTTCTGTGTAGTTGAAACCCACTCCCTTGTATTTGTTTCATAAAGAGAAAAGCAAAATAATTGGAATGTGTTACATATTCTCTTTGCAACAGTTTTAAAAATGGTAACACTAGCACATAATGCAAATTTCAGTATGCTTACTTTGTAACGTTTCCTTTCGCTCAGTGAAAGCTACAGAAAGAGATATGATGCTGAAATCATACTGAAAGGATCAGCCTTGTACGTTTATATAAAACACTTTCATAGAAATCCTGACACACCTTAGCACTTTTCACAGAATCTTGCCGTTTACATAATGGCTGACCTAATACTTTCCCTATCCTCCAGATTTCTAGCTTAAAATAGATCTCAGTATTAACTAACGTGTATCTAAGTACAAATTGTATGGGTGTCATTCAAAGCCTCAATGTAAAAATGCAGGTAAATGCATACCTGAACCTCTAATGTATGAATACACATCTCAGCAAATATATGATAAGTGAATGATATATCTCTTTTTTCAGAAACAAGATTTACGTGAGTAAAACTTGCAGATTTTGGATGACAAATTCTCCTGAATGCTTAAGATCAAACATTATAAAATACGTTACTCATCCAGTACAAACTTGCTTCTTTCAGTTTTATATGAATTCATGTTTCTAATAAAGGGAGTTTTAGCACAGCTGCAAACAAATCCTGCTTCATCCAGTTCTGCTTGTTGCTCAGAAACAATAGATTTCCCCCAAAATAATAGAGCAATGTATTATTTTTATTCTTCTGGTACAGAAAAGTACGATGGTGTACTGTCTCCAAAGTACTAAGCTTCTATAAAGTCAATTACATTTCTATGTCAGCCACAAGCAGTCTAAATGAACTGAGATTAAGATAATACTTGTTATGTAGCAACTGAGAATTTTTCTATGAATATCTTTAAAATTATTTGTATTCTTCATAAATTTCTACTGACCAAAAAAAAAATCAAGATAAAATTTTATCATGCAGTTATTGCGAGATGCTGTGCTGGCCTGTGGTAGTTGTAAAAAAAAAAAACAACACCCTTGTGAATGATTAACTCCGCTGAATATAATCTTCAGTTTCTACGCCTTGTGCAATCTACTGCTCTGCCTTAATCTGATTCCATGAAAGAAAATAACTATTTTGAGGAAAAAGAGAGTGTCAACTAGGAAGAAATACTACTAATTCAGATAGCATCTAATCCTATGAAATAAAGAGCACCCTCAACCTCCTTGGTAAGAACTGAAAATTCTAAGTAACATCTAAGGATACTCAATACCTATCAGAATTTTGTCCAAGGAAAGAAACAAGAATATGCCTCTGTTTGGCAGTGAAATGAATTTAAGGATATGACTTCAGAAAAGCCATTGTGTGTTCAATGATTGATGATCTTACCCTCAAACTATATTTCCAATATGACAAATTTCTGCGTATGTTAGTTTTAAATAGTTGAAAAATTAACTACAAGTTTTAATGTCTTGTTTCTTTCTCACAGAATGACTATATTTAATCCAGAAAGCATGCTTTACAAAATCATAGAACAGCCCAGGACCTTGAAAGATCATCTGGTCCTTTTGTGAGACAGGGATTCTAGATGAAATTATCTAGCACTCTGTCCAATTGCATCCTGAAAACCTCCAGTGATGGGGCCTCAACCACATTCCTGGGCATGTTATTCCAGTGAACAATGGTAAAAAATGCATTTCTTCTGTTGAGATACAGCTTCCCCTTGTGTAGCTTGTACCTGTTGTCCCTTGTTTTCTCCATGTGACTCCTTGAACAAAGAGCCTCCCACCTTTCTGTAGTCACCTTTAAAGCAGTAGACTTTGATGAGGTTCCCCCAGGCCTCTCCAAGGAGAATAGAGCTGTAAATGTACACACATTAAACACAAGAAATACATAATAATACAAAATAAAATACAGATCACGAAGGAAGTAGGAGCAAGGGTTTAACCTTCATTAGAAGTTTGTTTAATTGCTTTCACAGGTGTGATAGGCAAAAATATGTGACATATAAAGGTGTCTCTTCACTCAATGTTTTTTCTAGTTTACTGGTGTTAAAGTTTTAAAAAATTAAAGAATATGAGAGGTCTGATGCCTCACTTACTTTCAACAAGGTCCTTCAAAAAATATCAAAGAATAAAAAAAATGCACTAGAAAACACAGATAGTCATGGATCTCCTGAGAAGTCATGGATTAGACCCTAAAGAGAGCTTGCTCACACCCTGCTCAGTGGGGTGGACAGCAGTATGGCATAGATCTTACAGCAATTTGATGGAAAGCATATAAAAAAGAGAGGTATTTTGCAGCATAGAAGTATCTGTATCATAAAAAACAACATACAGCACTAAGGATTCCATAGAGGATTACCATATTGTGATTATGTAGCAAGGTAAATGATAACTTAGTTTTGGAGGTTTCAGGCTTCATTTCTTAAAGAGCAGTGATTCCATGTGACTTTTACACTATTTGGGTTTTCTTCTGTTTTCTTTTGTGTTTGGGGGTTTGTTGGGTTCGTTTGGTTTGATTTTAGTAAAGTGTACTTCTGATTCTCCTGGTTTTAAACAAACACAACAAATTTGATACTAATGTCCTGTTACAGGCTTAAATATTAATTAGTCAAATATAAAGATGCATTGTGCATTTTTTAAAAACTTAGTTGTTAGTTTAGAAGTAGTCCCCAATATTTCAATTCAGATTTCTTGTATTTCAAATTTACAGTATTTGAAAATTCTCCACTGATCTGAGAAGATATTTAATATTAAGGGTTAGAATCAGCCAAAAGGCTTCTTTTCTAATCCTTTATTTCTCGCAAGGATCTTGCAAGTTGTATAACCACACATCCCATTTTATTCAGCCACTGCATTTGCTTGATTTGGCATTAGGTCTCATAGATGCTGAGGAGAGTAAGAAACTTTCACATACACAGTAAATATGCATGTTTCTGAATTTTAATTTTTTTACTAAATATATTTGTATTAAAAAAGGGAAGATTAATATTGGATCATCTGAAGATAAAATTAAACATAATGAAATTGGAGAAATATTTTTTAATTGCGGAACAGATGTTTTTAGACTCGGAGTAAATCTACTTTGTGAAGTGATTCTCTAAGAACAATTATTTTGGATAGCTCTTATCCCTTGAATCAAAGAGAGCGTTAGATGGTGCTTATTATTATGATGCAGTAGTTATCACCTTGAACCAATGAATTTTTTTAATTGTTATTTATAACCTCTACACATTACCTTGTTTGATTTTGACAACTACAGAAGAAAAAAAAAAAGAAAACTCCAAACACTGATGACTCCACCAGCCTGCCTTCACCCACATAGCCTGAATTAACCAGGGAGAAAACTGCCACATAGGAAAATACACTCAGTCTTCTCATGGGCAAAAGTCTCATCATGTCCCTCTCTCCTGAAAGGTCAGAAAATAGTGAAATCTGCACGGTCTGTTAAAGTTGGCCTGGGTCCAGAGTCAAAGGAAAGAAAAGCACTAGCAAACCCAAAGGGATTTGAACTCAGAATAGTTCCTTGATTATAAGAGTGACAATATTGTGCAAAATGGGAAATCCATTTTGTCATCATGCAGTTTTATGCTGACACCATAGTTCTGCTTCTAGAGTTTGATCTGACCAAGTTTTGTGAACTATCTTTTACTTCTGTATCAATCCATTTCCTCTTAGGAGTGACCCTGGCAATCCTTGTCAAGACAGCCCAGTGGCTGCTGTTGCATTTCGTTCCTGTGCAATTTTGCAAGGTGCTGGACAGCCGCTCACAGTGTTGTCAGCTGGAGCCTCTACACAAGTCCACCATAGGCTGGTCATGAGTGGTATCACAGGAGATGGGTAGGGCTGTAAATAAGTGCAGAGTCATGGTTTATGTGTCTCTGAAACATCTTTTTATTCTAAACATAACATTAGTATTTCCTTTTTTCTCTCTTTTCTTGACTTTTCTTTACTTTCTCTTTTCCCTCTTGTCTTTTTTATTGTATTTTTTAGAACACTTCTTCCCCACACTGCCCTCTTTCCAACCTACTGAGGTCATAATTTCTAACTCGTTTTGTTTTCTGCATTAGGACATAGCAATAGGGCCATGTATTGTGTGTTCAGATATTAAAAAAAAAAAAAAAAGAAAAAAAGAAAAAAAGATTTTATGAATTTAGCTCTTAAAATCTGGCTAAGCATTTAATTACAAAACATGAGATCAGCATGAAAGGAAGCTTTTATTTAGGGAAACCCCATAGGTACTCTTCTTGCTCCCTGAGTGTAACAGGAAGCCATGGTATCCTTCTTGTCTTAGACAGACAAGGTACACAGTTGTATCACAGAAAACTGCTTGTGCAATTTTGTTTTCTTATAGCATTCAGAATCCCATGTCAGAAAAAACTTTTATAGTACACAGTGGTAGTAATTGGATATTGTTGAGACCAGCTGCAATCAGGAAATGCTACTCCACTTTCTATCCTTTGTCAAGCACTTATATCTGCTTTTTTAAAACCAAGGCTTCAGAAATGTACTATATACTTTTCCATTTGAACCTTTACTTTAGAAATGGACAAAAAAACCTATAGATTCTTGAAAGAACAGGAGTTCCTTATAAAAATAAATTAATAAGTTGTCTTAATTCAAATGGTAGCAATAACTAATATTTCAAATAATGACTCTGCTTTTTGTATGCAATCTCCAGAAAAAATTTTGCTGATTTTGAGAGACTTTACCTATGAACAGTAAATAGTATATTCTGCCATATTTTTCTGTATGCATATTTTATTTAGTGGTTTTCTTACTAATACTTTTTTTTTTTTAATTTTATGAAAATATTGAACGTAACATCTGAAACTTTTCCTTCAAATTACTCACAGAACAATGAAACAATTTATCAATTTTACACCTAAACTATGACTATGACTTCAGGTACAAGCAGAACTGATCTGCTCATTTTTGCTGCTCATTCCATCCTGTACTGTCCTCTGTACCCGGTATCATGAAGACCAAGTACTGAAAACTCCTAAATACCCTTATCCTCATGTTGTCATACCGCCTCAGATTTGTAGAAAAAGAGGCAACATTCAGTCAGGTTAAAAGAAAGGAATGTAGTTTAAGATTCACTGAAAATTTCATCACCAACTTGGGTGCATTAGTCAAGCATGAAGATAGGAGGCCAAAACACTATGTCTGACACCAATGTTCACCATCAGACAGCTGGGAAGAGCTGCGTGTTATATAGCTGGCTGGGCATTTTAGATCCTACCCAGTAAGAACAGAGCAGTTGAGGGTAGGATCTAAAAGACAATGTTGAGGAAAGAAATCCAATAAGTTAAAATAAAGACAGCAACATGCTAATAAATCCATCTAAAGGTAAGGTGGGCAGCAAACAAGTGGAAGACTGGGTCTTAGTTATCCTGCCTGATGGATGACAGATGCACTTCTTCCTGCTCTCAAAGTGCTGCAATTACTAGAATATGAGCCATTACAAAGGGAGAAATAAGGCCCTGCTCTTTCTTTCTCGTTAAAGCTGTTGGGCTCCACAGAAAAGATCTAAAGATTGGGTAAGAAAGTAGGAGAACAGTAGTAGTGAGTTAGATACTTGGATTTAGAGGTTTTTGTGGTCAGTGTTGTTACTCAACAAAGGGATGGTGCGAGAATGCCTGTGGACTGAGCTCTGCAGGAGAGCAACATATCTTTATGGCCATGACAATATGCCAGCCCTGTGCTAGGACTGTCAAGACTGAAAAACTTTTATGCATGCTCAAAAGAAGAAGTGGTTCCCAAGGCAATATTAATATCAGTGTACTTAGACTTGCTATTTGCAATTATAGTTTTGAATTTACACACTTAATTTCTCTGAGACCTTCTCTGAGAACCTGAGTCTGAACCTGAGCAGCTTGCCCAAAATCATATTGAGAGGTTTGCATGGGAACAGATTTGAAACTCTGTGAGGAGTTCTTCCATATAAGAGAAACAGCTTTATTTTCTTGCTCTACATGGCAGGTTGTGCTGGGCTTACTCCACAAAGATGCTCTTTTGTGAAGACTTCTATGTGGTTATGTGTCCACTATGAATTCCAAATTCAAAAAATTTATTTCTGACAAAAGCCTTCTGGCCACTACTGAGTTCTCCATGATCAGCATAAAACCCATTTTTTTTTTTTTAAATTCATTAATTATTACCATTGTTATTTCCAATATTGTTCACAATTCTGTATGTCTTAACATATAGTGTTATTTGGAAGTGCTAAACATTTCTGGCTTTAGTAATACAACGTTGAAAATCATTATGGATTGAGAATTAAGATTCACTGTCAGGTAAAATATTATCAGCCAGAAGAAAGACTTTTTTTTTCTTTCCCATAAAAAACTAATAATACAATGATCAGCCGCTTTGCACTTTCAGAGAGAAATGTTCTTCTCAGGTTTTCTCCTTCAATTGCAAAACATATTCGACTTTAAGCATTGAGATCCTTTTGTGTCCACACAAAGGAATACACATTTAAAATAAAACAAGTCTAATATGAAAGAGACATTTTGAAACATTAACATTTCACTTGAGATAACATTTTCACAGCAAATCAGGTAACTGGCAAATGTTTGTTCTCCAGATCTCAGAGAGTAAGTTAAAAATTGTGATCTCAGGATACTGAGGAAAAACAATTAATAGAACTTGGCTTGAAACTGAATCATTTGTTATAAATGCTTGTTACAAAAACCCATGTAGAGGATATATTTTTCACTCCCTATGGGTATTTCACCAGATTTTACCAGAATCATGTTAATTCTTTTCCTTGAGAATCCTTTGAAATAGAGACATCAGTGTTTCACCTGAATGAATTGTTACAATTCAATTTTGAAACTCGGGGGAAAAAGCAAAAAAAATTTTTTTAGCACTAGCAAACAACTTTAAAGACTACTCAGGAGAACAGTTTTTATTACAATAGTTTTATATTATTTCCCTAAATTGCAACGATGCTGTTATTGCAAAAACAACAGCAAAAATAAACACACCGCGAGACAACAAGAGGTTGATGTTGGCGAATTAAAGAAAAACACTTCTGTCAGGTTTTTTTGTTATCTTTTTCAATGAACAATGACTATTAAAAGGTTTTCCAGTTGCTTTTTCTCAACCTCTGCAAGATAACTTTGTCACATATGGTGCAAGATGTGGGAATAGAGAGATTCAAGCATCAGAAAATCTCTACAGATATTTGTATCTTACTGCGTGCATTAATATTCTGAACAGCTGTTTTTATTGTATTCTTTGATCCTTGATGAACTACTTCCATTCTCTGATAACATTTGCTGTTGAAATAGGTGCATGTCTATTTCATACTTCCTCTTAACTTCTGGCTGATTTAGTAATGGAAGTAGATATATATATCTATATATAGATATAGATATATATAGATATATACAGATTACCAATTCCATTGCTGTAAACTGATTTATAATACTTTGTGTTATAAAACTTCTGCAACCAAGATGGAGTATGCAGCTTTAGGACAAAATAAAACTCAAATAATCTTGATTTTAGAGTGTTCACTGATGAAAAATCTAACACTGATTTGACAAGATGTTCCAAAGATTTATGCTTCTAAAAACCTGTCTATATTTATAGTGTGATTTTGTCTAATTTTAGCTTTCATTATCTTCTTATATGACACTGCCTGCTAGATTTGAAAAGCATTTTATTATAGATACTCAAAGTTCAATCAAAATTTTCTTTGATAAATTAAGAAGATTGAAGTCCTTCAGGCATTTGCTACAGAAAAGTTTCCCAAAACTTAATTATTCCTGTGGACTCCTGAGCTATCTGCAGTATTTCAACTGAACTGTGAACATCTAGCTTATAAGAGTCACACAGTTGCCAGAGATGCAGAAAGCACATTGTCCACATGTTTCAACTTTTCCTATTTTTCTATGAATTTCTGGAACACAGAAAAATAAATAGCTTGGATGAGACATCATAATTCTCTTGTTTGTTTTTTAGGGATACAAAGTCTTTTACAGCATTTTTGCCACATCTCCAGATTTACTTGCTCTGACAGAGGACTGATCAAGTCCTCTGATCAACTGACTGATCAACTCTGATCAATCAGAGTTGTATTTTATAGGAAAAGAAACTATCTAAAGATGAAACTGTACATTTTAATTTAATTATTTAATTTATAGTTTAGATGTCTTCAATCTAAATCTAAGATAGAATTTCAAGTCCTTAAAAGAGCTGTGCATCAGTAATTTTGTTTTGTCACTATTCAAAATTTTAAACCCCCATATTTGTTTCCCTGCTCTGCTTCCTTCAAAAGCTGAACTACAAAAATATCCAGAAAGTTATAAGTTATTTTATCACAGGATTTGTATTAAATATTGAACTTCTACACAGAAATGGGCCTAAATTGAAGAAAAAAATATTTCTTTCTAATTCTGCTAATTATTGGTTGGGGTGGGTTTTTTTGTTGGTTTTTGTTGTTGTTGTTTTATCTTGTTTTTTGTGTTTGTTTTTTTGGGGGGGTTTTGTTTGTTTTGGGGTTTTTTTTCAGTCACTCTCTGCCTCTTCTTATTTCTTCAGTTTCAAATCCTATTTATTTTTCTAATCAACCTCTTTCCCTCTTCCCATTTTTAGTATCTACACAGCTGGCATAAAAAAAATCACTGCAAAACATAAGCCAAAATGTTACATGCTAATAGTTTTAGGTTAATGTTACAGAAGAATGGCTTTATTTCTGGCTTTGTTCTCTAGGTCATTTGAAAAAAGATTCCCCCAATTAATTGCTTAACCTAGTATTATTAAATGGCATTATTGAATGTGACAGCAAGGCAACAATGGCAGGTATGAGAGATCAGATGGAAATTAATATTCAGTTTGTTGTAGAAAGTGTGCTAGCTGACATTAAATTTCTTACTTCATCAAAAAATATTTGTGCTTGAAGTCACTAAGATTTCTTGATCAGTTTCTTAATATAACCTCATCTCAGGATAATGGATATTGTTAATTTTATTTGCTGATTGCTCAGGATTATTCCTATTCCTAAATGTCAGAAGTGCATCTTGGCTAACCAGGAATTTTCTTTTGGAGCTAAGGTAAAAAAAAAAAGGTGTATCCTTAGCGGAAACAAGGTGAGGTGATGTGGGTGGAATGCAGAGCTGCTGCTCACCACTGCAGGGAGAAAACCAATGTGGTCAAAACTCAACTGCAGTTGAAGCTGGTCAGAAATATAGGGGACTGTCATGGATAGGAGTGGAAGGCTTAGACAAAATTTGTTAAAGGAGGCCTACCATTGAGTTATGAGGTGCAGAAAGTATCTAATCTTAGACTCTTATTTTGTCAATGGTTTAAATTTAAGGAATTATTGAGGTGTGATTGAACCATTTTTGTCCTACAGCTTTTAATGATGTCAAATGAGAATATTCTTTGTGGTGGTGCTAGGTTGATGGTTTGGACTAGATGACCTTGAAGGTCTCTTCTAACCTTGATGATGATTCTGTGATATAGGAAGGTACTCTGAAGAATTTTATGAGGAGATTTTCTCAACTTAGTGAATATTTTTTCCTAATTATTATCTTAATTGTTTGATTGAAATAGTTTTAATTTTCAAAGAGGTCTATGTGTTCAATATAGCTTCTTATAGCATATATTCATATACATAACATAGTATAATAAAGTGTCATATGTATACCTCCTGGAATTTTATTCCCAAATTGCAGTTTTATGAGTGAATGCAGCCTCATCTGAACTGGTCAGTGATATATTAAATTTCTTGAGTCTAATTGTATTATTTGTAATATATCAGCTCAATAGCATTTTTTCTACCTCTCTGACTATGAAATAGTTATAAATTTTATTAATGTCATTCATGGAAGTGTAAATAAAAGCACAGCTATGCCAATTTTTAAACTACTCTAATTTCCGTTAATAGTTATCTCATCATAATACATCATTAAATTGTTATAAACAAATGATCAAAAAGTATAAAGAAAACATAACTGGTTTGGTGTACAGGCTGTATGTCACAAACTAATAGAATAAACATAAGTCTTAAAAATATTGAAATCTAAAATCTGGGAGAAATAAATCATTAGATCATATTTAACTATATATAGCAACGTAATTTATAGATAATTACATCAAATTGATTGAATGTAGTTTTAGACTTTTTTTTCTTAAGATGTGTAAAGGGATAACTGCATTATTGTGCTCTTTCCACAAATTGCAAAAAAAAAGACAATATAATTTACAAAGAAAAAAATGCCAATTGCATCTTTACAGGCAGCTATATATTACCACTGCAGTTACTTCATTATTTCCTATAATGTGTAGGGGGTGAAAGGTCAACACAAGTATGATTGTACATGAACAGATCTTACTCCCTGGAAGTTGTATAAGTGCTCAAACATGCATGGCTGACCTACTAGCAAAGACCAACCAACCACAAAGTAACATTTTATATTCAAACCCACAACTAAACCGAGTAACAACTATCACCTAATGTTGAGGTTGTGTAAAAATGGGGAATCTCAAGTTCCACCACAACTCCAGATTTTAAATAGATCACAAATAGCTTTACTTACTATTAAGAAGCATCAGAAGGAATGAAAGGCAGGAATGAAAGCCAAGAACGGCCAAGAAGATATGATCGTGACAAATGTACTCAATTATGTTTATTAAGTAGCTCTAAGGAGCCTAAAGAGCACTACAGGATTTCACTTCATAATGAACAACTCTTACTTTGGTATAACGAAAGATAATTTTAGTCATATTTAAAGCTATTAATATCAAGACTATCTGTCAGTGGTAGTCTGCTTCAACACATACTTCTATGCGTAAATGCATAGAATCTAAAGGTAGAGAAACAAGTCATGTTACAAAATCTACTTTATTATTTCACAATACTCTCAGAGTTGGCACTAAATGACCTTTATGGGATAAAAAAGGAAATACACCCATGTATTAAGAGGTCAAAGACATTTGATTGTTTTTAAATTCAGGTAGTGCTTTGTTACCTTTTTCAAGGAGGTTCATTTTCTTTCTAAATAGATCAAAGCCCCTTGAGAAATAAACATCAAGCATGACTTTCTCAATAGGGTCCTGCATAAATGTAAATGGTTATAATTTTACTTAAGAGGTTTAAAGATCATGTTTTAACTCAGAAGACATCATCTGAGACCTATCCACTGCCCTTACCCCACCCATCCAAAAGACAAAATATTGTATTATAATCAGTTCTTGATAAAGAAAACGATAAATACCCTTTACATTAGGATTTACAAAAGTGCATTTGTTATTGTTTCTAAGTCTGCACAGAAACTTGGGAAGGATAATAATGCCAGAACAAGGGAAGGAAAAAACCTTGCTTTCATGCTGAATACTTAGATTTCCAGATAAAAAAACTGCCTTTCCATAAATATTCACATGATCATTCACAAGATTTAAATTGGAGATTACTCCTAATCTGATTGTATAGTCAGCAGTTTGATCTTCATGTAGCAAAAGGTTTTACTCTGGTGTACAATCATTTGCAAACTGACGTTCCTTGCTGACCCATTTTGCAATCTAAAAACAAACAGCTTGGAGTAGCAAAACATCTCTCACAGGTCCACAGTGACCTTTCTGCCCATTTTAATATTGCAAATCTTCTTAGTCATGATCTTCAGGTAAATCACAAAGGTAGAATAAGCTTTTGCAGTATCAAAGAGAAGAGACCAGAAGGGATTCTGACAATCTCTGCTCTGCTGTGCACAATGCATTTTTGTTTTTTAAAAACCATCAGAACAGCTGGCTGTTTCTTGACTTTTGCATCAGAAAAAAAACAGGTTTGTCCATGCATTCAAAATGCAGGTCAATTAACCATGTCAGAGTCCCTTTTCATATCAGCATAAGTTAGGCTGTATGCTCTCAATCCTTGGCTGGCATTTGCTGAGCTGCAAAAACAGTTCAGGTAGTAATACAACATAAACAAAGAGTTCTGCCCCACATATGCATAAAAATTCTGAATATAAATAAGGACAATCAGTTTATTTGTCTTTAAATGTTACAGATTATTGGAAAGGATATATATATATCCAGACACCTATTGGTTAGGAACTATTCAAATGTCAAGAAAATAACAATGACTTGACCATAACGAATTCTGAAAGGAAAGAGAGAATGAGTTTTTAGTGAAAAAGACAATAATGCTTAAAAAGAGGATTTCATTTTAAAATTATTTGAGATGGAATTCACCCAGAGGTATTACATAAAACGGCAGTAGATCATGAGAAAAGCAAAGAGTTAGATTTCTCAGTACCCACTAAGGAAACAAGAGCTGCTATTAAATACCTGAAAGCTCAAAAAAGGCTCCTGGGCTTGACAGTCCTCTGCCTGTTTTGCATTTTCTATAAGGATATGTTTTCTCTGAACTCCTAAGATTAAACTCAGATTTCAAGTATAAAGCCCCACTTGGTTGTTCGTTGAACTGTTAATTCTGTCTATAAGAAAAACACCCCAAATACATTTAGCTGACTGAAAAAAACTAAGATAAGTGAAACACTATGTCTTTTATAAAAGATGTGTGCTGAGTTTTTGCAGCCTTGTTGGAGTATTTTATATTCAGATCAATTTGTTGAATGAAAATTCTATGATTCTGTAACTGCATTCACAAGGGCAGCTTAAGTTGGAAAAGGTCTTTTGCTATGTTGTTAAGGCAAACCCACCATATTTTTAAATGTTTTGACTAGGAGAAAAATTTCACTGACCCCATTGTTGTATAGTTGCAATAGAAAACAGCTAATAGATGGGATTTATCTTCATAGAATACTTACCAGATCACTGTCTTCACAACTTCTATTTACTCAGGAGACACTGGATTTGGTAATTAGTTACAGGATGACTGATTTACTCAGAACAGACCAGATTTCGGGTTTTGTTTTTTTTTTTTTTCACTGATGATGTTCAAGTGACACCTTGCTGCTCTAGTACATTACTATACCCAGTGGGTGAGGTATATTCATCCAACACTGTGTCTCTGTACAAATCCAGCTGTGGCTACCACAAAAGATCCCAAAAAACAGCTAGTTAGAAATCAGGAGCATGAACCCAATAGTGAAAATAAATAGGGTAGGGGAGCTGTCAGGACTGTGGAAAAATAAAATACAACAGGACAACATCTTGAATCACTCCAGCAGGATTCAGTTTCTTACCAGTGTTTGTCTCAAATTTTAAGTAACTCAGCAAAAAAGGGTAAATTTTCACACATGCTTCTAGCTATTAACATGCAGGTGATAAAAGGAGTTCTACAAAACTATTTATAAATTCACTAAAAGGAAAAATAAAGCTTTTTTTTTTTTTCTGTATGGAACATGAAAATCTAAGTCTCTCTTTGCTTCTTCCTGAATATGATCTGCTCATCTCCAAACAGTAGGTATGCATTTTCATTTAATGCTCAGAGGAATTAAGTGTTTTGCATTTATACACCAGGGAAACTGAGATGATTTATGTCAGATGTTCCAAATTGCATTAGTAAGAATAATAATGTCTTGCAGCATTATTTGATATAAAACTATGCCCTCCTAGGGCCAAAATAAATATTGTTCCTGACTAAACACTATGGAGGAGGTTGCAATAACTTTTGAGAGATTCATATTTTTACATTCTGAATCTATTAGAATGTATGTATGTGGACCAACTGTATTGATTTTTTTTTTTCCTACTGCAATGTATAAATATATCTAGCATAAAATTCTTTTACAACAAACTACCAATGCCACTAATAACTTTAAAAAAGATACGTGATGATTTTTGGTCTCACAGAAAATTTATTCCAGTTTTACATCTGCTCTTCCTTTCTGGCTTAAAACTAATGCATCTTAAACTCAAACATATTTTTGGTCCTGAAATAGATTTGTGAGCCTGAAGTCAGCAAGATGTTTTGATGTACTGTTAAAGCAATCAGAAGAAGAAGAATATGTACCAATAATATCACATAATATGCTTCTTCTAGTATTTTGTCAAGAACAATTTGATTATTTTATTTAATCCCTAGAGGTATATTGTGTCATTTCATCTTAATTAGCATGTCACCACTAGGAAAATATATAATACTTAGAGCTAAAAACATTAGCTAATTATCTAAAAGCCCCAACATTTACCATACCCCACATGTTTACAATTCCAAATGTAAATTATTAAATGTATTAACTTAATATTATTAAGTTTATTACAGAAATTATTCTGTAACTGTGTATTTGAGGCTAACAGAATGTCAGTTTTCATACAAGTAACTTAGAATAGTTGGGGGGGGGTGTCGGTTTTCTTTAAATAAATAAATAAATCTTTAAACCGGTTCATTTTTTCATGTGAGAGTTCTACTTATGGATGTTTGTGTACCATAAGAACAAGTCACTTTATAGTAAAAGGTTCCTTTTATGTATGTATAAGTTTGTCTGCACATACACACACACACTCAAAATCAGGAATCAATAACCAAGCCATAAAAATAATTGAAAATAGAATATTTGTTTCAGCTCTGGGTATGACATCTTACTTAACTGCATTTGTGGTGTGTATAGAGTAATATTTTCTGCGTATGCCTTGAATGTTTTCTTTTTCTACTCTAATTTGTTAAGTTTTTGTGAAAACAGACAAATAAAATATTAACTGCTTACTGACAGCTTATTTAAGGTATTGTTTTAAAGGCCAGTTTAAAATAGCTGTCTACGTACAGTATCTGTATAACTTACATGTTCAAAAGAATAAAAATGTTTTTTCTCTTTTGAGTGACTACACACAACTTAGTAGTTTGCTATGTTTCTACTTGTGAAATCTGAACAACCTTTTACACCACGTAAAAGGACTAAAGTAGGCTATATGAGGAAGCTGCTGTCGCTGCAAACAATGACCTTTCTTTAATGTTCAGAGCAGATGATGACCCAGAAAGTTAAAATCTTGCTCCCTCCCATTTCTCCTGACACATGTCCAGGTAAAAAAATGGAGAAAAGGGATGAATGAAGAAAATTGCCCCTTGCAGCATAATACACCTGAGCCCCTCTTAGACTATCAGGAGAAATTAGTCACATCAAAATGACATATCCAAAATCCTTAGTTTAGATTCAAATTTAAAACATAATTTTAAATTCTAATTTTAGATTATTTAGATTCTAATTCTAGAGACTCTTGAGAGCCTCAGCTGACTCCAGTTACTACAACAATACATAAAGAGTACAGATACATTTCAGCACTTGAGTAAGGTGCTCACTTGCCTCAAGGTGAGCAAAAATCCATGTCATTCTTGAAGGAATGGTGCAATACATGATTTAAAAAATAGTTGTAGTACTCTGTTCTCTGCAGAGGTTTGGAACATTTAAAAAGCAGTCACACAGAGAAGAAAATTAAAATAAAAGAAGTGCAGGAAGAAGTAAATGCCAGCAAAGAGACTAAAAATATCCTCAGTTGCAAAGAAACATCCAGAAAGTGAACATCTTTCCTGAAGATTAAAGAAATTTCTTCAGTAGTGAAAACAAAAGCATTTTCACTTATATCCCAGAAATGTCTTTTTAACCAAGACTTCTTTATCTCTTCTCATATCACAAACTTGCTTAACTGATGAAAAAATAAAGGTGTTGACTTACCTGACAAGATTGGACTGAGGAATGTGAAAATTTAGATGATTTCATGGAGGCTGCCTCTCATGGGTACTAGGTGCACAGGAAGGAAGGAGCCTGGAGAAGGCTTGGTCGTTGTTCTCAGGAAAAGGAGAATGGTACACGAAAGGAAGGCTAGAGACACTCAAAGGGAAATGAGAATTTCTGCCAAGGCTGCAGAGGAATCTCCACTTCAACACCCAGAGTCCCTCCTGCCCTCCTCCCGCTCTGCCCTCGGTGCTCGCAGGGCTGTTTCTCACCCGATTCCCCTCCCTCAGCCCTGGCTGCCCAGCAGCGTTTTGCCCTCCCTTGCCCAGGCTTTCCCCGGGGCTCTCGCCTGCCTGCCCGTGGCTGGGGCCTCTGGAGCTGCTGAAACTGGCAGTGTCCAGCGTGGTGCAGACCCTGCAGCCCTCCCTGCTGCCATTAGTATCTTAACGTGTAACCCCAGTACAGTGATAAGCCCTATAGACTGTTAAAATAGAAGATATAAAAGAAAAACAGCAATAAACTCGGAAAGTTGCTAAAAAGAGAATAAATATATAGTAAAAAACGATGGTGTGCAGATCACTGCGGTAACTTTAATTTTAAGGACTCCCAGAGGTACCTAATGTCGAACAACAAAGTTAGAAGGGTGAAGCAGAAAATGAAAACAGTGGAGCGTGATGATGCATTACTTTATGAAAGTAGCTGTGTCATCAGTTCAGAGTCTGTGACTGCTCCTCCTTTCTAGGCTTTTCGAAATTCACAAATTTCAATAGCGTTCAAAGTATTAAAACATTAGTGTTCATAACTTGTCCAGTAGCCTAGTCCATAAAGACAATGGTAGGAATAGGGAAATGACAGGTGAGTACCAACCCCCTGAAGTGAGATCTCCAATGCAGTGTGGGAATTTTCTCACGTTTTTTCTCCAAGGTGCCAGGAAGAAGTCTCTAAATTGATATACACCAGACTGGGAGAGTCAAGTGGTTATTGTCCTTGTATCAGTTGCCTTTGTCTAAAGAGTTTTTAAATTAGGATCTTCTGATCCCATGTGCTAGCTTGCATATAGTTTTCAAACATCTTTTTTTTTAAATGAAAAAAGTCTTTGTGTTATAACAGTAAGTATGCTGCACTTTCTGTAGATGTAAATGTATTTCAGAAATCCCCTAGAAGGACAAAAAAAAATTACTTAGAATATTAGATTTGAAAACGTGTGATACAAGTTAGAGATGGATTTATGGCAAGAGGAGAGTAGATGTAAACAGCATATGAAAAAATTATTTATTGACCTTGTAATACAATGTGTGTATTTAGAAGCATAAGTACTCTCCAAATTTTTATTCTACTGAAAAGACTTTAATTTGCTTTCTGAATATTTATTACAGTATGGTTGTTTGGAAAATGGAAACCATTTCAAATCCAGCATCTTAATTGTTCCCTAAACAAAAAATACATTAATTAATCTGTTTGCTTTTTATTCTTTTTTTTAAATGCTAAAAAAGAAAATCCTATCTAAACAACAATCATAATATTACATGCATGCTGTACGTGGCCCAGCTAGGTAAACTGAAAGACATCAAGTTTGAATATTCAGTCCTGTCCACAGGGAAATTTTGTACTTTTATATGTACTATTTTGTACTATTATGGATTTGGAAAAGCTTCAAATTCATCATTTTCATGTTAATTGCTGGAATTTACTTTAACATTTTTCTGAAATTGGAGCTAGTATTTTGAAAGGTGCTACAGAAAGATAAATACTCATTCAGGTTTAGAGTTCACACCTAACGTGTATGGGGTCTTTAGAAATTCCTCTTTAAATATCACAGAATTTTGTCTGCAGATATCATAGGAGTCCTGGAGAGGTCTCAAAAACCAAAATCCCCACAGTTATCGTAAAGCTTCACACTTTAGAAAGGAAATAATGTTGTGGGTTTTTTTTTCCTGGGAACAGAGGACATTAACTGATTGAAAGACGTTTTTACAAAGAACAGTGAAAATGGCATTTATGTGAGCACTACGTGAAGGAGTCCATACATATGACCATTTCAAGTGAGCAATAATGGTAAATCAGTACACAGTTTGAAAGAGCTGGGAAAAGGAGGGAGAGTAGTCAAATGGCATCTACAGAGCTGGGAATATTAAGTTTAATCTGCAGCTGTATCTCTAGAGGGAATTTATGATGAGAAACAGCAGTAATTATTAAAAAGGCTTTGTAGAGCGTGGGATCACTTTGAATGAAAAAGTGACTACGTTAGTAGAAAAAGCACACTGAATTTCACAGCATAATGTAAGGTGTCAGGTTTCTGTTATTTATTTATTTGGTTTGTTGTTTAAAATGATGTGATTTGTACTCATTTCTAAGAATAATTTAGTATACTTTATTACATCTAGCTTTTGCTGTGTTTTAGTAATGCAAATACAATAAATGCAAGTTTGCCCTCGTTTCCTTTATAGATTTCTGTTTTCAATTGCTTATGACTCCAGTGAACCAAAAAGGAAAAATTCTTCACTCAGATTTCAAGTACTGTGCAAATAGTATTTTGACTACTCAGGGACTTCATTTTGTGGTCTCTGCCATTGTGTTTTCTTGGTTATTTGTGCATTTGCTTTTACTGTACACAAGGGTATTTTAGGAATAGACATACACACGTAAAATTCCTAGAATTCTCCTTAAACATGTAAAAATGTACAGACCAAATAGCAAGCAGTGTAAAGAATTGAGTCTATAGATGTATGTACACTTGAATAAAAGTCTTACTTACAAAAAATGGTATGAAGGATCAGTGAAATTTTTAGAAGAAAGTAATAATTTCACATGTTTTTCTCTACCAATTTTAAGGTAGCTGTAGAACTTTTGATATATTTTCAGGACATGTTGAGGACTAAGTGTCTGAAAATCAGCTATTAAAAATTAAGAACAATTTACTACTTTTCCTCTTTTGAGCAACCGTAGCTGTAATTTTTAATAGGCAAAATCTGTTGTTGATTTGGCATTAGAAATGTTAGACTTGTATAAGGCAGGCATAAATCAGCATGACCTTGCATCTTGCATAGAATGATTTACCAAATCTTTACTAAAACTAAGAGTGAGAATGAGCATGGTACACAAATTTATTACCTTAGTGCATTGACAAACATATCACCATTGCATCAGGACTCTTCTTCACAGAGCTAAAAAAACCTAAGTAGGAAAGAAGTGAGGAAAGTTATGATTTGCCTCCATTTAACAGGTCCCTAAGAATACTGAAGATACATTTGACCAATGAACCATATTGTTACACCCTGGCCTAGAAGCTCCAAGCTTAATTTTAGACTTGTGCACCTTAATTTTACACTTCAAGAAATTTCAACCATACTAACCCTTGCAAAGTCTTTGATTCTTTGATCTTGAATTCATGTCCAGAGAAAAACTAAACATTTTTCTCTAAGAGACTTCTTTTAATTTGGTCAGAAAATAGGCATTTTGGCAGAAAGAGTTTTAGAGAAATAACATGCAACTTCCCAAAAGCATTACGACAGATCACTGAAACTAGCAAGCACTGCTATAGTTAGGGAACCTTTGTTACACACAGCAAACACAAACTCCACACAACTTAAGTGAAATACCCATAACTTAAGTGACGTACAGAAAATAAGTGTTTAAGTTGCCCACTTTTTTAAGTAGTAAAGAAAGGGAAATTAAGAGAAGAAAGAATAAAGAGAGAAAGAGAGGCAAGAGACATATTTAGCACTCTGGAGGTCACAGGTAGACAGATCAAGAAGGCAGAGGCCAAGAGGGGATGGAGACCACGTGTGTGTCTGTTTATAGACTTCGGCCACTCCCCCTAGGTGGGACCTTTGGCTCACTGCCACTCACTGTCCCCCCAGCCAAAGTGAGGGGTGCCACAGCCGCTTAGAGGCTCCAGGGGGCGTGGTGTGGGAAGGCCACCAGACGGATCTTGTTGACAGCCCAGAGATGTGGCTTTCTCTGCCCTGTGCTCTCAGCCATGTCGGCTGCAGGCCTAGGCCCAGCCCTTCCCCTCCACACACAAACAGGACACGTAGTTTATTCAACCCATCAATCAGACAATCCGGTGAGATGCAAATCCAGTCTTTGACACATGTAAAGCAGCCTGAAGGCTGATGTATTTCTTCTTTCTTGAGCCACATCCTGGAAGTTATTGCACTATTCACAACCTTACTCATGAGACCGGGAGTCATATCACAGAGCAAAAGTTAAGTTGCTTGGATATAACTTGGACCTGGAGAATATTTATGGACAATTATTTATTTCCTAATTATATTTTGGATCCTTAAAATAGCGTGAATATTTTTTCTCTCTCTTTTTTTTTTTTTTCCTAAAACTGAACAGCCTAAACCACTTGTACCAGGGTTAGTTATGAATGGATATTTTTTTGTCTCTCCTTTTCTCTTTCTATAAAAAAGGAAAGGATGTTTTCCATCATTCTTGCTTTATACAATTAATCACACCAGTTCCACTTCGGTTAATGGATGAAACTGGACAACAGACCAATGTATGGAATACACATCAGTATTAAACATAAATATGGCAAATGTAAGAAACTAATAAATATAGGGGTAAAGACAACTTTTTGGTAATTAGGACTAATATCTATAATAAATATGCATAAAAATCCGGATTGAAAATGTCAGTCTGTAGATATTAGTAATTTATTAACTCAGATATTTAAAAATAGTAAAAATTGCATGCAATAAACATTTAACTTAGCTACAACAAATATTTTGTCTAAAGGTTGTGCCTGTCTCTGAGTTAAGGACAAATCTCCTGATTATCTTCCCATTGTACCCAGGAAAAAACTGTATTGGGTCCACATGGCAAGGTTTTAGGTAGCTTGTGAACTACAGGTGTGGCTTCTGTGAGAAGCTGCCAGAAGCTTCCCCTGTGTTCGATGGAGCCAATGTCAGCCAGGTCCAAGATGGACCTGCCACTGTCCAAAGATGAGCCATCAGTGATGGAGGTAGCACATCTGGGATAACAGATTTAAGAGAAAAAAAAAGGTTATTGCACAGAAGAAAATTGCAACCAGGGAAGAGAGGAGCAAGAATTTGTGAGAGAAACAACTTTTCAGGCACCAGGATCAGCACAGAAGGAGCGGAAGGAGAGCTCTAGGTGCTGGAGCAGAGATGCCCCTGCAGCCCATGGTGAAGACCATGGTGAGGAAGGCTCTCCCCTGTGGCCCATAGAGGTCACTGGTGGAACAGAGGTCCACCTGCAGCCTCTGGAGGATCCCACATTGGAGCAGGTGGATGCCTGAAGGAGGTTGTGGGAAGCCTGCTCTGGAGCAGGTTCCAATGAGGACCTATGGAGAGAGGAGCCCACACTGGAGCACGTTTGCTGGCAGGATTTTTGACCCCGCTGGGGACCTGCTTTGGAGCAGTCTGATCCTGAAGAACTGAAACCTGACAAAGGGACCCATGATGGAGCAGTTCCTGAAGAACTGTAGCCTGTCAGAAGGAAGTTCATGGAGGACTGTCTTCAATGGGAGGGACTTCATGCTGGAGCAGGGGAAGAAGTCCTTGCTCTGAGGAGAAACAAGCAGTGGAAATGATGTCATGAATTTATCATGATGCCCATTCCCAATCCCCTGAGCTGCTGTAGGGGGGAAGGAGGTGTAGAATCAGGAATAAAGTTAAACCCAGGAAGAAGGGAGTGGTGAAGGGAAGGTGTTTTTGAGATTTCATTTTGCTTTTCATTACCCTACTCTGATTTGATTGTTAATAAATGCAGTTAACTTCCCCAAGTTGAGTCTGTTTTGTCTGTGACAATAATCAGCAAGTGATCTCTCCCTGTCTCTTAACCCATGAGTCTTTCACACTATTTTCTCTCCCCTGTACAGTTGAAGAGGGAAGTGACGGAATGACTTTGGTGGCAACCTGCAGTCTAGCCAAGGTCAAAACATCACAGGAGGCTTGGGAATCATGAGGTATTTTCTTGACAATGAGTACTTTCCCCAAATGACAATGAGTAGTTCCAAAAAAAAAAAAAAAAACCAAAAACCCTAAAACCAGAAACTAAACCAAAATCAAAACAAAACAAAAAACCCACCTCATGAAGCACTTTATTAAAGGATTAGGGAAAAAAATCCCAACTTTTGGCACACAAAATGAGATTACAGTTGAGCAAGAAGCAGACAGATAATTTAATGTATGGATATATTCTGCTTTCAAAATAGTAGTGGTCAGTAGATAAGAAAGCAAAGAAAGGTGAACAGAATGTGCTACTGAGGCTCTTTATACATCCTCCTCCTTCCCTTTTTCCATGTAAACCTTTTGCAACCTACAACAGCAAACATACCAAAATACCCCCAAAAACAGTGAGATAAGGAGAGGTAAGAGTTTTCATTTACTTGGGTGACATATTAAGTCTTCCATACAACTCAGAAATAAACCCAAGTATCATAGTCTCATGTATGGAGCCAGAAGCTGAGTGATAAAGCTGGGTTTAGACAAAAGAATGTGTAAAGAAAAGAAATATCCTGCAAGAATGCAAATGCAAATATTCCACCCATGATGAAGTACCTGAAAATGCAAAGATTGTACTTTCACATTGCCTTGAGTCCTGACCTTGGACTGAGTCCACCGTATCTACCTCTATGCATCCGTGACTTGCACTTTTATTTGAATTTCTCCAAGCAGAGAAACTTGAGAAGAGAAAACTTATATTCTGTGAATGAAATAAACTTAATTTTATTCTGTGATGTTTAAACTAAACTAAACATAGGTATCAGTGATATGGTACATATGGAGATATAACTCTCAAAAGTTAGTATTGGTAGAAAACAACAGTATTTTCCACAGATAGTTGAATCATTTGACATTATTTTTTAAAGAAATATT
The DNA here is from genome assembly GCA_013399855.1 of Oxyruncus cristatus. Classification (NCBI taxonomy): domain Eukaryota; kingdom Metazoa; phylum Chordata; class Aves; order Passeriformes; family Cotingidae; genus Oxyruncus; species Oxyruncus cristatus. The sequence goes on from VXAY01005017.1 coordinate 213,233, forward strand.
TCTGAAGAAGTTTTTTAGTTTTGTCCTTTAAATAAACAGAAATACCCTCACACCAAAAAAACCGACAAACCACCCCCCCCCCAAAAAAAAAAAAAGCAAACCAGAGGTCAAGAAGAAAGGCCTACTTGCCAGAATTCAAATACCAAATTTGTAAGGATGCTTAATTATTAGGTAGGAGAGGGTAAAACGATCCACAGCTTGAGGGATTTTTATACTTTCAGACCTTTCTTAGACATCAATCAGAATTTTAAGAAGTCTCTAACAGTTCCATCCTCATCTTGCTATCAAACCTACTTCCTCTTCTTCAGCTACAGTTTCTTCCCCTTAAGCTGAAGTACTCATTTCCATATTGATGCTTAAAAATTCAATGCCTTACTTTAATTTACCTCCTGTCCCACAAGAAGTATTTCCTATTTATTTATTTAGTAAGTTCTTTTCAACATTTTCAATTAATTGCTTCTGCTTGAGTCATAACGTTCTTCTATTTTCTAACGTTCATCTTTCACTGAATGGCACCTGTAATGTTGAACTAGCATACCCAACTCAAGAAACACTTGGAAAATGCTCAGTTAAAAAACAGTTCTTAATGTACCTGGGTGTCGTGACCTAACCTTAGCAGGCAACTAAGCCCCACACAGCCTCTCACTCACTCCCCCTGCAGTGAGACAGGGAAGGGAATCAGAAGGGTAAAAGTGGAAAAGCTTGTGGGTTGAGTTAAAGAGACCTTAATAGGGCAAGCAAAAGCTGCACAAACAAGCAAAGAAAAACAAACAATTAATTCACCACTTTCCATCACCAGGTAGGTGTTCAGCCGTCTCTAGGAAAGCGAAGATCCATCATGCCTAACAGTGACTTGGGAAGACAAATGCCAAAACTCTGAATGCCACTTTCTCATCCCACCCACCTTGCTCTTTATTTCGCCAGCTTTTATTGCTGCTATAACACCACGTCATGTGTGATATCCCTTTGTTCCATGGAGATCAGGCATCTAGGCTGCAGCCCCTCCCAATCCACTTTGCACCGCCAGCCTACTTGCTGGTAGGGTGGTCTGAGGAGCAGAAAAGGTCTTGACTCTGTGTAAACACTGCTCAGCAATAATTAAAAAATCCCTTTGTAATCGACACTGTTTCAATCACAAATCCAAAACATACAAAACCATACAAAATTAACTCTATACTGAGCAAAATTCGTACACTGGCAATATGGACTATTTCCACATTTACCTGTCTTACATCCCACTGGCTTAGCTGAGACAGTTTCCGCAAGCAGAGAATAATCTATGTGGAGCGAAACTGGAAACATTGTAAGACACTGAGCACATTAGTAATGATATCCTAAACTGTTTACTATGGCATGAGAAAGCTATTTTCTCCATGTGCCTGTGCTTCTGGGTTTGATGTCTGGATGATAACCAATATAACCTTCAGATCATTCTCAGGGTGAGAGTACAGACATACTCAATGATGTAATGTTTTCTCTAGCTGTAGCTAGTAAATATTGAAGATACCCGAGTTCAAGATATGTGGCAAATTAATTGAACAATCTGTTGGCAACTCTCTTTATGGAAGCAAAACGCTCCTACCATTTATTCTATCTCCATCTCAAAGCACTCTGGGGTGTAAAAACTGCCATTAGTGTTTCTTTATTCCTTTCAAAAAATGATATCTTTAATTAGTAGAAAAAGTGAATCATATACTGTGGTTTTCATTAGTCTTCAATATTAATAAGACATTTAAGATTCATAAATAAAAGATGCAAATAAGAGCTTTTAGATGAAAAAAAAATCAATTGAAACTACTGCACTTTAAGAACATGACATTTCCCTAACTTTAAGTCTTGACAGGCTTTTGAGGCACTTTCAGTTTTCTAACCAACATAAAACAATATTCCCCCAGGCCACTCTGGTTTATTTAAATTTCAGTGACCAAAATTTGACAACCAGGGCCTCAGATGCTTTTAAACAACTAAAGCTGATATTTCACTGTATTTACTAATGTTATTAAAAAAAAAAAAAATCCTTTTCAGCTAGATTGTTCTTTATCAAGTTTAAATTGAAGTTAAGCAAGGTACTGTACATCTCTAAGAGAAGAAAATAAAATGTTTACCATGCAGCGCACTGTAGACTGCATTGTCCTTAATTTGCACCTAGCAGGTTGTATAAATTGCAGTGTTGTTGAACGAAAAGTTGCTGATGAGTGTCACTCTGGAAGCTGAGCTGTGACAACCAGGAGGAATGTGGAGAATGCCTCTTGGATTTGCTCCTTTACTCTTTGCAAAGTGCACACCTAAGGACAAATATAATGTTATGTCATGTTATGTTATGCTATGTTATAACCCTTGGCACCAGTTAGGAACAGGGATATTCTCTGATCCTTCTGTCCCTGTCTAGCCAGGTACAAAAAAATAGATTAGAAATTAAAACTTGAATGATTGTAGTATTACTCACCCCTGTGCTAATCAAAAGATTAAATAAATGGCTAATGTTTTTATATTTGGCTAGATATGGAAAAAGATATCAAATACAATCCGTTTGTCTTTCTGTCTTCTTTCCCTGTCATCATTTGGCATGAATGTCAAAAGTTATGTCAATGTGCTTCACTCCAATAAACACAATCTGCAGTGGTTAATATTTTAATACTATGTGCAGGTGTCGGTATTTTACAGGTGACTGCTGCTGTATCATCAGTATTGAAGTCAATCAGAATTGTTTTCCCACTATAATAATTCAATTCTTAATGAGTTCGTGGCCAGCAAAAACAAATGGCTGAGATGGAGCATGAGACAGAAAATGACTGCTGAGCCTTCCTGTTACAACATCTAATGTCTGAAACTTTAAATTAGTAAAATTAATACTGAGTGCAGTTTGAACTGAAGTAGAACAGTTCATTAAGATACTCACAACGGGACAAATTTTGAAAGCACGCCAGATCTATTCAAGCTTGAGCAAGCAGTGAACAAAATGGCACATCATTTACCCTGCCCACAAAATCCCCAGAAAGTAACAGTTTTCAATTTTCTTCAAATGGTTTTGCATCAAGCAAAGTGCACCAAACAAAGGCAATATAGATAGTGTTGTATTTTTCTTTTACTAGAGCTAAGGACTACTTGCATGACTTACGTGAATCATAACCAGATAATAAATGAAATTATCTGAACAAATTTTTCATTATGCAGAAAGCTATAGAAATACTTGAACCGTTTATTACTATTTTTGCATATGTTTGTTCTACTGACAGGTTTAGAAAAGTTACAGGGCTTTTTTTTTAATTTGCTCAAATGGCAGTATAATTTTGGGACTAGTAGATAGAGTATAGAACTGGAAAAAGATCTATGTTTTTGCTGTTTGCAGATCTGAAACATAGACAGACTTATGAAAGCTATTCAGTAGCGCTTTTTGTGATAAGCGTCGAAATATCTGGTTTTAGAAAAAAATGAGGAAAAGAAAATACTTCCCATTTGTGGACACTGAAAATGGAAGGTATCAGCTGAATGTTCAGAAGTCTCTCCCAATGAGATCCATCCCAGAATTCTGAAGAACTTAGCAAATGTTACGGCAGGACCTCTTTGGTCACCTTCCAAAGGTTTTGGGTGTCTGGGGAGATCCCTGCTGACTGGAAGCTGGATAATATTATTTCAGCCTACAAAAAGGATGTGAATGAAGACCCAGATAACTACAGAGCCATTAATTTAACCTGAGTTCCTGGAAAAAATTATGAGCAGAAGCTTATGAGTTCATAAAGGGAAAATCCTGTGTAACTAATTTGAAATATATCTATTATAGGGCCAGCCACCTAGTGAATGAAGGGGAGGCAGTGGGTGTAGGGTTTTTGCATATTAGTAAGGATTTTGACACTAACAACATCCTGCTGTGAGTTCACAGTGCACTGGGTGAAGAACTGGCTGAAGGACAGAGCTCAAAGGGCTGCAGTGAATGGGGCTGCATCTGACTGGTGACCAGTCACCAATAGCATTCCTCAGGGTTCAGTTCCAGGGCCGGTCCTGTTGATCAACAATCTGAATGCAGGAGTTGAATGCACAACTAGCAAGTTTTCTGATGAAAACTTTCCCAAACTGGAGGTGTTGTTGACTCTCTTGAGGGAAGGAAGCCTTGCAGAGGGATCTAGATAGACTGGAGCATAGGGCAATGATTAATGGGATGAAATTTAATAAGTCCTAATACCTGGGATGGAGTAATGCTTAGCCCAAGTATAAATGGGGAGAGGAGTGGCTGGAGAGCAACCCTGCAGAAAGGGATCTGAGGTTGCTGGTTGACAGCAGCTCAGTGTGAGTCAGCAGTGTGCCCTGGCAGCCCAGAGGACAAAGAACATCCCGGGGGGCTTCAAACACAGCATCACCAGTCGGCCAAAAGAGGTGACTATTTCGCTGTATTCAGTGTTGGCGTGGCCTCACCTTGAGTACTGTGTGCAGTTCTGGGCTCCACAGGTTAAAAAGCGTGTGTAGGTCCTTGAATGCAACCAGAGGAGGGCAACAAAGCTGATGGAAGGGCTGGAAGGAATGTCCTGTGAGGACTGGTTGAAGACTTTGATATTGCGTAGTATGAAGAGAAGAAGGTTGAGGGGAGAGGGAGCTGCTGAGCTCTTTTCCTTGGTTCCCAGTGATTGGACTTATGGTAATGGTCCAAGGTTATGCCAGGAGAGGTTTAGACTGGATGCTAGTAAGCAGTTTTTTGCTAAGAGGCTGGTCAAACAGTGGAACAGGCTTTCTAGAGAGATTTGCAATGCCCTTAACAACATATTTTAATTTTTGGTCTTGAAGTGGTCAGGCAGTTGGACTAGTTGATCATAGTAGATCCCTTCCAACTGAAATATACTACTTCTATTCTATTCTATTCTATTCTATTCTATTCTATTCTATTCTATTCTATTCTATTCTATTCTATTCCATTCTATTCTATTCCGTGCTATTCTATTAAATTGCATGTGTAAGGTGAGGACAAGCTCTGTGTTTGATTAGTAGCTAACACAGCAGGGTCTTCATTCATGGCTGGAAACCCTACACACTAACATAAATGAATCATGGTGCTATGCTTTCACTTTGATATGAAGATAAAGCAAATTCAACTCCAAACTTTGCCTGTTTCAACATACTATTTCAACATAACCTTCAAAAATTCCTTTCACCTCTGCATTTTTTATAAACTTAGATACATAATGAGTCATTCCAATTGCTGCCTTACAGTGATGTTATAAAGGTCCATTCATTTAAGCTTTAAAATCACCCATCCACCATATATACACATAAATATATATATATATGTAATATCTATAATGATGGAGAATATGAATATAAGTGCCTGTATGAGTGACACAGGGCAATCATATACAAAAGTTAGTTAAATCTTATAGTCCTTTTCCAAGAAACAATTGTATGGCCATTAAAAACATTTTAACTTTAATGAGACAGTGAATAAGTTTTAATAATTTGAAAGTACTTTAATGTACTTCTGAGATGTAAAAAATTTTAGAATTGAATCCCAGTCAAAACTTAAAAAGTAATCCTTACTGAACTATTAGGCTTGAAAATATTTAAAATAAAATTATCTGCCTGAAAATAACAGATGATACTGTTGTGTGTTTTATTTCTGTGGATAATGGCCTTACAATACTGAGTCCTTTATATATGATATAGTAGGCTAGTTAATTAAGTGGTACATATTTGAAAAAGACCCATAGTAAGTGAATAATATATGTTCAAGATAGACGGATGTAGAGGTAGTAGTAGAGTATAAAATTTTTATTAAGATTCATTTTGAGATAATTATATTCCTTGTAAATTGAAAAGCCACAACAGAGCTCCATATTTTACAAAATATGTGAACTAAACACTCTACCACATAAAAATTCTGTGTATTTTCTTAGGATATCTTTTGTCAGAATATGTCTCTGAAATTCTATTAAAACTGTTTCGAACATTTTTTATTTAGATTTTTATGCACAAATCCTTTCAGCTGGATAGCTTCCCTATGATGAGTCCAGGTTGACAGGCGTTGAAGACAGAGTAAATAATTAAATATCACAATTTCAGAAAGAACTAAAAAAACCTCTGGTGACAGTAAAATATGCACACTAGAATGTTCTGTCTACCCACCCCTTTCTCCCACTCTCCATTTACTGGTATAATTGTCCTCTTTATCAGTTTTGAGGCCCCAGACTTTATATAAAATGCCTTTTTTATGAGTCCAGTATTCAACTTACTATGCTGCACTGCAGAGTTTGGCCCTAAAGAAAAAAAAAAAAGGCAGAAAAAAAATTTTGTGGATGCTGTTTTTAAAAATATAGAACAGTGAAATTTGCACACTGAAAATTGTGTTTGAAGAAGCCATTAACTTGTGGAAGGCAAAACAGAAGAGAGAAGCTTACTTCATTATGTGATGCCATTAGGTCTTACCTAGACAACATAAATAAGGAACACTAAGTTGCTTTATATGATATAAAGTTCTTTTTCCTTCTGCTGTTCAAGGAATTTCAAGTACAATTTTAAATACTTGGATTGTTCCAGAGAAGCAATAATATGAAAGGTATAAAGATAGTTTTCCCAGATGTTTTTGAGTTACATAAGTAGAAACAATTTGACAAAACAGTGTTTCAAACATGGACTCTGTGCACAGGAGCTAACAGGATGTTCTTTTGGGTTCTAAATCCCTGAGCATTTGTAGATGTCAAACAATCTAAGATTCAAGGAATTGAAAAAGGGGAAAAAAATTTGGTAGGGACTTAAAATACTAAAACTCTATTGAAATTAGATAAGTCCATGACAAGTCAGTGTGTGCTTCAGTGCTTGTGCGTATCAATAGATAAATTATGTAGGTTTATATTTACTTTTTTTCTTTTTTTAATAAGTGGTTTTGTTCATTAAGTCTGCTGTAAAGTCATAAAAGAAAGTGTAAAAAGGACTAATAGCAGGAAACAGAAAGTTGACTGCTACCCTTAGATATTAAAATAAATAGTAATGAGGAGGATTTCTAGGCACCAGAATAAAGTACAAAGTGAGTGACAGATTTCTTGATATATTAAAATTCAACTGTATACCTTTCATATAATTGTATTTTAGCCAGATACACATCAGGAAGCATAGTTGTGACTCAAAATGGAATGTTTATTGGATAGCTTAAAAGGCTTATGGATCCTAGAAGCCTTTCAGTTTATGTAATAGTCTGAATCTTATGACATTTAATCTTTAAGATAAGTCAGAGGCCTGACATCTGATCACTTCAGTATCTACAAATACAGGTGCAATTGGCACACCTGCTGGGACATGGGACACTGAATCTGTTCTCTGCTGAAGGCCATAAATGTTAAGAAAATACTCTCACTTATGAATTCAAATTTACTTTCTGTAAAGTAATAGAATGAATAAGGCTGAATGGGAGTTCTGGGGATTATTTAGTGCAATCACCCCATCTTAACAGCAATTCCACTACGGCAAGTTGATCAACACTGTCAGTTGGGTTTTGAACATCTCCAAGGACAGACACTCCACAACAATTCATGTATCTTGTTGCAGTGTTCAACCACAATCACAGTAAAAAAACACAAAAGCTTCTTCCTATGTTTAAATGGAATTTCTTGTATTTCATTTTGTACCCACTCTTTTTTGTCCTGTCACTGGACACTCCTGAGAAGCGTGACACTGTCTTCTCCAGCCTCCCTCTCAAGCATTGATACACATTATAAAATCCTCTTGAGCCTTCTCCAGACTGAACAGCACTCTCACTGTCTCCTCAAATGTCAAATGCCCCTTGATGATTTTTGCAGTCTTGCACTAGATCTGCTCCAGTATGTCCAGTTGTCTTGTACTGGGGAGCCCAGAATTGGAAACAGTGCTCCAAGTGTGTGTCAGCAGTGCTGAGCAGTGGGGAAGGATCAGCCCCCTCGACCAGCTGGAAATGTTATTCCTAGTGCAGCCACGATGTTATTGTCCTCCTTTCCTGCAAGGGCACATTCCTTGCTCATGTTCAAATCAGTGTCCATCAGGATCCCAGGTCCTTCTCTGCAAAGGTGATTTCTGTCTGGGAGACACCACCCCCCCACTCACCACAAATGATTCCTGTGATTCTATGCTCCCCAGATGCAGGACTTTGAAATTCTACTTATTGGAATTCATGATACTCCTGTCAGCCCATTTCTCCAGCCTGCAGAGGTCCCTGTGAATGGTGTTGCACTCGTGGTTATTGACTGTTCGTTCCAGTTTTATACCACCTGTGAATTTGCTGAAGGTGCCAAATCAGCCTTTCTGTTGTTCCCTGGGGTTTGCCACTAGTGACTGACCATCAGTGTGATTTCATTCCATCAGTTTTCACTCCACATAAATGTTATCAGCTTATTAGTGAGGATGTTATTGAATACAGTGTTAAAAGCTGTACTACAGTCAGGATAGTCAACATCTACTACTGTCCACTCATCCACCAAGCCAGTAATTTACGAGGCTGTCAGGTTCTCTCCTACTCTCTTAAATGAGATTTTTCCTGTAAATTATTTCTGCTTTTCCACTCAGATGCACAGACACAGCAAGATCTTTTCTTAATTATGTGAACAGACATATGAAATTCTTAAAGGTAGCATGAATAGTAGAAGTAGGTTTGTGAATCTGGGAAACATAATATGTAAGGAGACCCTTGAAATGGGAGTTTGGGAGCAGTAAGTAAGTACTTTATGTGAAACAAATCTCCTGTGTCATAAAAGATCCAAGAAAAAGAGTTTGCTAGGTAGTTCCTGGAAAGGAGAATGTAAGCAGTCCTTGGGCACCATCTGGTTTTGGAAGGGAGTGAAATAAATCATGTAGGCCAGGAAGATGGAATAAAATACCTGAAATATCACCCCAAATCAGAAAAGATATACCCCTTGTCAAAGAAAATGCATATTCTATAATGAGTTATCAATCAATTAAAAAACCAAACCAAACCAAACCAAAACCAATCAAACAAAAAAGGAATTGTGTCTAGGAAACAGGAACCAAGTCAGTGGCTGAGTAAAACCATAGAACAGTACAGTTTGTATGAAATTCACTCAGTGTGGGGTGAAACTCTCCATCTAGTTAAAGAAGATCTGAAAGCTATTCCAGATAAAGTCAGCTAAAACTGCTTGACTAGCCTCATCCACACGACATCCACATCCACATCTTTTGTTATGGCTGTATAGAAGTTTCTGTGCATTTACAACCTGGTAGATTTTCAGTCCAACATTAATTTCCGTTTGTTAAAAATTAAAAATAAATATAGGCATGTGTTTGACAAAATAATTTAAAAAAAATCAGTCTTGAGGCACGTTTCATAAAAATATAAGGTTTGGTATAGTACTCAATTTGTTTCCTTGCTTGGCATGGATGCAGTAATGATACAGAGAAGAACAAAAATGGATATAATAAAGATATGTAATTCATAAAAATTTGATGGGTGATTACTTTCTCTTATTAGACCACAATTTCAAGGGATGGAGTCAGATTACAATTAACTCTCTCTTTGACATTGCATGCAAAATATCCACAGCTTGCTGGATTATTCTGTCAAGGTTGGCGAAACTGAGTCATCTGCTTTGGGTATTTTTTTGGTTCAGCATATATAGAGTCTTTTGAGTTAGCAAGGGCAGTTTATGATTTTCTTTTAAAAATGGTGACCAAAGAGCTCTCTCTTTCCATGCCATTTTCACTGATAATGAAAACATTTGCAATGCAAGTCATTTGCATGATGGCGATAATAAAAAATAATGGTAAAGTAATTAAAATATAATGGCCTAATAAAATGGAGTAAACAGTTATAAAGTTATCTATTCAAAGTTAATAGCAGTTACAAGAAAACAAATTCTATATCATAATAATTACAATCTCAGGGCATCTAGACCAAGTTAGTAACACTAACTATGCCCAGAATTATAAAGGCACCTTCTGCTACTGTAAAAATTCTTATCATACTACATTTGGTCAACAGTTTTACCATAAATTCTGCTTAGTAATCTAACTGCATGCATAATACATATACCATATGTATTAAATCTTACAAAGCACATCTAAACTGTATTTATAAAAATAAAATATCTGTAAAAACTATATGAATATTAAGTATCGCTCAATTTTCACAGTTACTTCAATAGAAAAATCTAGACACGTGACATGCCTAATAAATTCGTAGTGAATCCCTGTGCCTTGTTTGAATATCAATATGATCTAAAGCTGGAGAATTTTTCTGCCTGAAATACAAGTTAATTATGAAGAATGTTATCTAACACCATTTAGGCAGAAAAAAAGACATTGCTGTCTTCAAGAAATGAAATAATAAGGACTTAATACGCCAAAGCACAGGTGGGAAGATGACAATTCTGCTGTAGTGGTTGAGAGGTGAGTTTCTGAGAGTTGAGAGTTGAACAGCATCTGGATGGGCCTACAGAAAACAAAACTGAATTCTAGGAACCGTCATGGCAGCTGGGAAGAGGCTTTGGCAAAGATCAGGAAGAACTCTGAGAATAAAACCTGCATTTTGGGAAAACCACTGAGTTTTATAGCATTTCTTCAGGAAGTGGCTGAACTGAAGCAAATGTACATAAAATTGGGCCTTATTCTTAGAGCAGACTCGTGATCTGGCATAGAGCGCTGTGCAGATACAAGTAGCAATCTTTTAAACCATAGTAAATTGCAGGAGCAGGAAAGATAATGCATACTCCTTGGCTAGAATAAGCAGTTCCTTCTCTATCTCTCCATTCTTATAACAGAGAGGGATGAAGAAGTTGAAGAGGAAAATGTGGCAAGATGGAAGTCCAGGGAGCAAAACTGATTATCACTGCCGATTTCTCCAAACTCTTTGTGCCATTATGTTTTTTTTTAAAAAAATGCATAGTGCTTTTGTGCTTATTTCCAGTTTTTTCTTGTTTTAATTAAAACTATGGTTTTATCTTTGTTTAGCTTTGCAAATCATTGTGATGTCTACATGCTCATTTCAGTTAGTTACTCTTCTTGAGTTACTTAGTTTATTGAACTTTCCTATTTTCTAAAGGTCTTACTTTTATCCACTAAAATTTAGAGTAAGGGCAAGTTAAAATATTTAGTTGAAATACAATAGTAAATGAAGCACTTCATGGATCCTACTGCACTGATGCCCAATTAGTCAAAAGTAGTTAGCATAAAGAGACACAATTAAAATCATTACCCATGTCAGCAGACAGATCAATGTGGTGCCTATATAATCAGTTAGTTCCTCTCAATCCATAAAATTAATCAGAGACAAGATGGCACTTACTTCACTCAAGAGATGCAATGAATGTTTAGAGTAAGTGAATTCGAAACAGCCAGAGTGTCCAAGCAGTTACTCTTCAAGACTGTTGTGTGTGACATAGAGGTAAAAGTATTGGCATGCCCTTTCCTTCAGCTTTCTTCATCTGCAGTGCTCTCTGCTTGTGGGTTGTGCTCACCACTGGCCATTTTTCTCTGCAGTCTTGTCAAACATTATAAACAGGTGGAAGGAATAATGCCTTTCATACATTAGTTTTCAAGCAATTTTGAAAGCAAGATTTTTGTCATCTTATTTTTTCCAGATACTCATTTTCAATCAATATAAGCAAAATGAAGGTTTTATAGCTCTCTAAACTGTAGAAAAAGCTATTTTCACATGCATCAAGAATAAGGTCTGCTGGTAAGAAAGCTTTGGGGAAGTAAGGGACATCTGGTGTCTTCAGTTCTGCCTCTTCAGTGTTTCCTGTTATTATTACCTGCCCTACTACTGGATACAGAGGAACTAAGAGGAAACAAAATCATATATCTTCCTGTTTCCTCTGATTCATCCAGAGGGATATGTTTTGTCTAGAAACTATAGGTATAAAGTAGAGTTTGGGATTAATATATTGGTTTTAGGTTGAAAGAGGAAGCATGAGGAGATGTTAGTTCCAATGGCCATCATCTTAACTGGTATGACAGGGACTGAAGATTTGTTTGATGTAACATTCATGTAATGCATAGAGTAATGCCATGTGAACTGGTCACCCGAGGTTTACTACTGCTATTCCTGGGCTGGTACAGAGGGAGGTCAGATAGAAGCCTTCACAAGTGAGGTTCTCAGTTTTCCTGTGATAAAGATCATCTGCATTTTTTTCTTGTGCCCCACTCCACTCTCCACCCCTTGCTGATACAGTTGCTGCCTATAGACACCGAAATCTGATGTGCATTTGTGGAAACCCATACCTCCTGGGCGCAGGAAACCGTGGCCAGAGTGGGATATCTGTGGCAGGGGATATCCCTGAGAGGACTTCCAACAACATTACCAGAGAAAAACCCAGTGGTAACCCAGAAGGAATCCATGAAATTGGGCTGCACCATCATGACTACCAGAAGGAGCAAAACCAGCATTTCCATCTGATTCCTTGGAGTCATCATGAGACAAGTGATGACCAGTATGTTTAGAGTTAAGAGCCATTCAACAGAAAAATTCCCAGTAGCAATGACTTTGCTTTTCTCCTGTTCTCTGTGACATCACAATGTGTCAGGCTGACTAGCTCTCAAACAAGATGAATCACTGCCTTTAGTGAAATTTTTACTTTAAGGAGAGAAATCATAATATTAGTTTACATCCTGTGTTCTTGTTTTATTGTCTTGAACATAAGTACCTGCTAACTTAAACAACTATTAAATAACAAAATATATGGGTAATACTAAGATCTTACATTAATTGTGTCTACTATTCTCATCAGTGGTTGTGATATCATGGTAGGGGAAGGCATTCAGAGGCACATAGATAATTTAGGAACACACACTCTATTGTCTTTTTCTTTCTTTGCTCAATTCTTATCTAAATACTTTTGAAAATTATGTTCAGTTATGCTACAAGCAAAAATGGGATCAAAATAATAAAGAAAAGAGCCAGTTAAAACTCAAAAAAAAATTAAGTGTCAAGTTTTTAAAAGTCTTAAATGAAGAGAATAACTACTGCTTTGCAGGAGTCAATGTACATACTTAAGGATACTAAGGAATTATCTTAGGAATTAACTTTCATTTACTGAGAGAATGGATTAAAATTGCAAATGCTACTATGGCAAATAGCCTATTTAATAATTTACATTTCTTGCTTCACAATGAAAAAGAGACAATTTCTAAGAGGATAAAGGGTGGTAAAAAGTCCTTTGCAGAGTCCTGTAGTCCTATACAGAGTGGTCGGTATAGAGGAAATCGGTAGATAGGTATTTCATTATTTATCTACACCTAGTTCTTGACAATACAAAATCATAAACTTTAATCTATGTTGTTCATCTTTTCCTGAAGGATAAGCGTATGACCTTTAAATCTCAATACTGCGTGATAGAGACCTATTTAGATTAAACTATGAAGGAAATTGGCAAGTTTATATTTGCCATGTTTCTAACAGGACAAATTGCTCAAAGTGGCTTGTGCAATTTTTGCCCTAATTTTTGAATCTTGCTGAAGTGTGTTTATCACACCAAATTAAATTAATATGTTCTTCTTGAATTTTGCTCTCTACCTTGTGGGCTGGAATAATACCACATACATATAAAGAAATTGTCTATCCTCTCATTGGCACTGCGTAGCTTTTTTTTAACAAAATTCCTCTTTGGAACAAGTAGAAATTGACATCAGTGTCCTCCAAAGAAAGTAACTATTAACCACATAGTTGACATGCTGTGTAATAACAGTGGTGTCTCTCAATGGGGACATTTCAGAAAGCTCTAGGCTACTTCACCTCTCCTGCATACTAAGCTTATATTCATGAAGACTCAGGGCAAAGAAAGTAGTGCTCTTTGAATTCATACTCTACCTTTCTTCGTTATGATTTTCCCTGCATATTTCTGTATGAAGAGTCAAATCTTACTTCTTTGCCATGGAGTCCCTCAGCAGGTTTTTTCAGCTTCAAGTTAAATGACTGATATTGAATACATTTATCTTGATGGAAGAAGGTGTAATTTGAACTTAGAGTAGAAATACTAATAATTACAATTAAAGTACTGCTTCAAAAACACTTGCCATACACATAGTTTCTGTAAATATCACCTCTGCTCAACCAGTGAATTCTGATAATTTAAGGTCTTGAAGAAGAAGATATTGGGGGACAGAGGACGGACACTGGAACATGAGGGAAAGAAAAGAAAACAGATCCTGAATGAATTAAAATTAAACATGTTATCCTAGAGAGGTTTTGAATAACCCTGCAGATTTCTGTTTCTTTGTCTCACTTGTCTTGAACTCATGTAATTTATTGGTTGTTTAAGCATTGTTTAGAAACAAATCACTGCATAAGAACAAATCCCAGACATGAATCTGTCCAGAATTTGCATTATGGAGCATGTTAATGTATGTGTACACGCATACATGCACATATATAGTGATCTACAAATGCATATTTTAATCTTTGATTTGGTTGTAGCATTTCCTTGTATATCAGTAAGAGTATAGGAACGTGAAATGAGGATTTTATGAGGAGGAAAGCACCATAAATTGTCACTGACTTTCAAAGGGAGCTGTCTGTCTTACTCTTCTCTGAGTAAAAATCTTTCTGCACTGTATGAAACTGTGTAATCTATTCAGTGTGCTCCTCATATTGGCTACTCAGAGTATTAAAATTCCAAAACACTGCAGTAATAAAACAAGAAAGGTAGGGGTGTCGTGGTTGTTCTTTTTAATTTAACTAAATATTTTTTAAGTCTGACCCTGTTTTAGAGTATGTGCAATTCCCATGGATAGAAAGACACTATGTGCTCTAGATTTTTCCAGTGGATAGTACAATGATTGATTTTTCACAACCATGTCTCACACATTGCCCTCAGAGGCTACTGAAGGTTACTGGAAGTTCCATACACCTCTTGATATGAAATTCTGTCTGGAATGAAAAATACCCATGTTGCTGTTTGAACTGTGAGTGCCCTGTGTGATGAGAAAAAACCCACCACTTTATAAATTTTGAAGGGAAGGTAAGTTCTCAATTAAATTTGTTCCAAACAGAAAGAACAACAGAATGTCAATCTCCTGACAAATTCTCCAAAAACTACCCCAAATTGAAAATGTTTTAGTAAAAGAAAAATTACTGAGACAATGTGAAATTTACTGACCAGCAACACAATAGTTGTAGATTACATGATCCAAAACATCTTCTGTATTTATTCTTTAAAAATCAATGAATAAGAAACATTTTCTTTAAAAAAAAAAAAGTTGGCTGTTTTAACCATACAGTTAGCTGTTAGCTGTTTTAACTATTAAGGAGTCATCACAAGCAAATTAGTGATAGATCCAGAATCCTCAAGAGATTTTTTCCTTTTGTTCGTTATTATATTTTAAAATGACAGTATTTTTTGTTCTTAAATTGGCACTGTACTGTAATAGTCACATTAACACTTCTTTCAGACAATCAAAGGGTATCCCAAGTTTCTTATCACTGGAAAAATTTACTACTTAGGCATTGAAAGAAGAGGTCTGCGAGTTAGAGCTGCAGTCTTACAATAGTTTGAACAGTTTTATTTCCACTAGGTGGAGCACTGTTATCACAGTAGAACTTTTTAAAGTTAAAAAGGCTTTTGAAGTCAAGGAAGAGAAAAAAGAGATTAAGCTGGAGAACTTGGATCCAGATCTAGATATGTTTTTGTGAAGTGTGTGAGGGTTAAAGTAGGCAAACTTCTGTATTACAGTTTGATTGGTCTACCTCCTATGAATTGTGTCTCCACAGTCCATCATTATCTTTTCGGGTTTTGACTGAAAAAGAGAATAATTTAAGGTAAAAGACGTGGGGTTCTTCAACATTCTCACGAGAGGAAGCAGAGGTGGAAATAGAGATCTCTTTGTTCTCGTGACCAGTGACAGGACTCGAGGAAACAGCATGAGGCTGTTTAGGGAGGTTTAGATTAGATACCAGAAAAGGGTTTTTCACCCAGAGGGTGATTGAGTACTGAGTACTGAAATCCAAGGAAGTGGTCACAGCACCAAGCCTGTCAGAGTTCAAGAAGTGTTTGGATGATACTTTTGGGCACATGGTTTGACTCTTGGGGCACCCTGTTCAAGGCCAGGGGTTGGACTCTGTGGTCCTAATGGGTCCCTTCCAACTCAGCATATTCTGTCATTCCATGATTCAATGATTTCTAGAAAAAAAAAGGAAAAAAACCCAAGGTGGCTGCTATGGTGCAGATTTCTGTTTCTAAAGGATGGAAATAATGTTTTAGAAGACTATATTTAATGAATAGTTTTGTAAAAACAAAATTAATTATATGCCATTTGGGGTATAGCAAACTCCACAGTGAGTAAATTTGAAGTTAAAAATTCATTGCTAAAAGGTGTATTTTTCTGAAACTGGGGAAAGAGTAAGAGTGCTTTATAGAAGAGCAACCTTGTTGAGGCTTCTCAGTTAGTCCAAGATGTGGGTATTCAGAGCCTTAATGGATCACTATCAACTTAACTCTTTTGTGCTTCTGAGTGCAGTTTAAGAAAATTGCAAAAATACATGACAAAACACTGATGATATATTTAATTATATCAAGAATTGTCTGTCAATACTCATGGCTATCATTACCTTCTTATGTTTTCAACACGAATCTTAGGTGAAAACCCATGAATATGAGTGGTAGACCAGCTTTTTCTGGTATCTTTGTGATGAAGCTTTATGTTCCCAAGAAAACCTTATTTATGCTTGTACCTTTTTTTTTTCTTAATTGATTGCTTTGTTCTTACTTTTTACCGAAGTATACAAGAGGTAAAACTTTGCAGATATGTATAGCTCTTTAGGTGCATTGAACCGAACACTTTGTCCCACAGGAAGGTACGAAAGGGTCTGCAGGGTGTAATTGGGTCAATATAGAATTTAAAAATGGATGAACCTGGTCACCCAGGCACTGTCAGTTTCCAGTAGTTTCAATCAGAAATGGCACCTGTGGCAGAAGAGCAGTCAGGAGCAGCTGCTTTGTGTGTGTTTGTGTCTAAGCCATTCTGCATGCCACAGCTGGTGACATGCTCGGCATGTTACAGCTGAGGCAGGCTGTGTTCGCACAGCAAATTAGACAACAAGTTTCTGCTTCCTAACACCGGTCATATGTTCGCATACGTCTACACTGCACTAAAAACATCAGTGAGTAAACATATTCCAATTAGCTTAAAGGTGGTTAGTTCAGTAATCAGTGGCAGTATAGATGTCAGCCGTGTTTAGCTGTCCAAGAACGAGTGCAGTGTCTCTGAGGTACATCTGAAGGTCTGAACTGATAAAGCATTGAAGTGTCTTCTCCTTTGACCTTGAGGCTTTTCACTCCAGCTGAAGGCATAATTTACTCTGATGTCCATTAGAGAATACTTTTTCATTTTTATAATATTCTAGATGTTTGGTATAGATTCCAATGTCAAAACTGAGTATCCTTTTGAAAGTGGCTGTGTATGGATCTTCTTAGGGTAAAAGAATAGTAATGAAATAATAAACTAAACATTAACAGACTGAGATGTAATAATTTGTAAACTTAAGTAATGCAATTAATTAATTTTGATTCTCCTACATATTCTTGTGTCCATGGAAATGCTTCAAATATGTCTTAAAACAGGCAGCTTTTTTCACCTGCATTATGACTCTATGAATAACACAAGTCCATTCTGAAGCATGACTAACTAGATTGTCAGTACTTTTAATATCACTTCTTTAAGAACAACTATGTTAGGTCATCAAACGGTTCACAAAATTATAGATAACGGATTGAAAGTCTTTTTTGACCTCTTTATGTTTTTCTAGGCTATTAATTTCTACAATTTACCTGACAGACTAGCATAACAGAGTGCTAATGAAAAGGAAAGCAAAATTTTCAAATTGTTTCTCCAGTTATGGTTTTGTAACTCACTTAAATTGTCCTAAAGTGTAGGAAAATATCTGTTTTATATTGTACAAGTAGTAGATGAAAAAAAAACAAACTAGATATAGATTGAATTCAAAATTAATGTTTTTCTAGATGAGACAAGGCCAATGTGAAGAAGCTTTTCTGCAGCTATCCACAGAATGAAAAGGCTGAGAATACAGAGCACTCTAGGAACTTGTTTGGTCCCCTGAATTTCAAATCAATCATGTTATTAAATCAATAACATAATTTTTCTTTTTGTGAGACCTAATGAATAACACATAGTGGGTTAAGGATAACACAATTTTCTGTAGCCAGTGGGTTGCTGTTTGCATAGTGTTTTGCTCATTATCTAATGATAATTGAGAGACATTTTTTTTAATGACATGGAATATAGTTAAATCAATAAAATGTTTATGGGCATTGTTAAAAGAGTGAAGTACCTTCCATCTTTTGAAAAATAACCAAGTTAGAAGTTAAAAACTACAACAAAATACCCTGTCATTAATTTTTACCTTAGCCATTTCTAAATGTATCTTAGAATGTTTGAAGTCTGTGTGATCTATCTGTTACCAGAACAAAGGGAAAGACAAGCCATATGTTTATTTATAATACAAAGATACCACATAAGAAACTACACCAATACGTAGTCTAAAAAGGTTCAGTTAAAACCACTTCTTACACAGAATGACTAAGCAAGTACCAATTTTACTATGAAGCTGAAAGATAAGATGGAGCTGCTGAGAAGGACTAGGTGTTACAGTTTAGGGGGAACCATAACAGTCTTTCTTGGTTTTAAAATATGTGACTCTACAGGCCGTATTAGGTGATACTGAGTTTTGTCTATGGAGCAAGCACTACCAGTAGTGTTGGGGTTTTTTTAACTATCCTGGGCTTTAAGAGTACCCTACCTCATCCCAGCTCCATGCTGCAAGGAAAAATTCACTTGTGTGTTGTAGTGGGTTGACCTTGGCTGGATGCCAGATGCCCACCAAGTTGGTCTATCACTCCCCTTCCAAGCTGGCCTGGGGAGAGAGAATAGAATGGAAAACAACTCGTAGATTGAGATTAGGCAGATAACTAAAACAAAAGTGGAAGCTTGTGCCCACAAAAGTGAAGAGGAAAGTATCAAGGTTTATTGTCTTCTTTCCATCAGTAGTGATGTCCAGCCACTTCTTCGGAAGCAGGGCTTCAGCAACACAATGATTGCTCAGCAGGCAAACATTGTAAACAACAAATGTCTCACCTTTGTCCTTCTTTCCTTAAATTTTTTACCTGAGTGGATGTCATATGATATGTAATATCTCTTTCATTACTTTGGGTCAGCTGTCCTAGTTGTGTTCCTTCTTAGGATTTTACCCTAAGTTGGGGGCAGAGGATGCTGTAGCCAAAACACTGATGTGTTATCAGCACCTTTCTAGCTACTAATGCAAAGCACAACACTGTGAGTGCTGCTGTGGGGAAATGAACTCCAGCTCAACCAGACCTAAAACAACCTCCAACCCCTCTTCCACACCACTGGCGTCATACTCAGATCCCACATAATTTATATATCTTTTGACTATCCCCCATCATTTCACAGATAGATATTATTTTTCCATTTTCATGGGCTTCTTCCACCCCTCCAGATCTTGGGCTCCATTCCATCAGTATGGGTACTCAGGACAGTAGAATCAACACAATCTGTTGTTGGGCATCAACACCAGCCTGACCCAGGTAATCGTGGCACTCTCCTTGCGCCTCGCAAAATTCGTTCTTCATTGCCCTGATACTTTACTTCCTCCAACATATGACTTCCACTATAGATTACTTTTCTCCTAAGATTAAATATCCCTAGAGCACACACCAGGACTGCCCAGCCTTCCCCGTTACCCACTTAAACCCTGACCCCTGAGCAAAGACAATACCACAAATGGGTTTGCCTTTTCCCGTGGGAGGAGAAGCTGACACTGACTTCCTCAGCCACTTCCCCATGTGGAGTATGGGAACATTACCTCCTCCCACAGTATGTAGGGGTTTTGTTTGGGCAGGACCAGGGCAGTTGGCAGATCCCCTAGTGTTGACCAGCCAAATGGCTTCAGCTAAATTTGCTTCCCAATGTTTCCACGTCCCATTACCCAATGCTCTTAACATAGACTTTAGCAGTCCATTATATCTCTTGATCTTTCCAGAGACTTGTGGGTGATAAGGGATGTGACATGTCCACTCAATGCCATGTTTCTTTGCCCAAGAGTTTATAAGGTTATTTAAAAAATGAGTCCTATTTTCTGATTCAATTCTCTACACGGTACCATGTCACCACAGAATGTGCATCTCAAGGCCTAAAATGGTGTTTCGAGCAGTGGCCTGGTCTACAGAATGTGTTTCCAGCCAACCAATCACTGCCTCCACCATGGTGAGTATGTAGATTTTGCCTTGGCATGTTCATGGCCCCCCTGCTAACAAAATCTGGACACAGGAAACCCAAGACACTTGCTTAATTAGACACTGCTGCTGTTGGTCTATGTTTGGCCCAACCACCTGTGGCTTGTACTTTTCCTGCCAAGTTATGGGAAAACAAGGCCTGATAAACGAGAACTTGAGTCCTTGAAAGCAGCACTTTGTATAAACTAAAATTAATTGGTCTCTCACTATTGGCTGATGGCCTTTCAAGGGCATTTGAAGGAGAAAGTGAAGAGGAGGAGGATGAAGTAAGCCCCCAGACTCATTAAGGGAAGACCCTCCAAGGTGCATCACGCAGGCAACAGGGAGATTCCACTGTCCACACGCGTGCGCAGAAGGGGCACCACTGACATAACGGGGGAGGGACCGAGGGCCTCTGGCTGGGTCATACTGGCCACACCTGCCCAGGTAGATGTCACTGGCAAATTGGATAAAAAAGCAGGTGGCTCATGCTCGAGAGACTCACGCTTCACACGAAGGACCATGTTGCCTTTTGCGGGGACATCCGCTGTGTGAGCCTGCTGACCCTCCAGGACGCAGCTGCTACAGAGAATTCTTGGTATTCGGAGTTGGAAAGATAACCTCGTAAGTTACACTGCGTGGTCTGGGGTTGTACTGAGGGCTTATTTCCCTCCTCTTTTCAGTCTATTGGTTTCTTGTTTGGTTGGCCACTTCTTTGTAATAAATATTGCGGTTTTTTGAGCTTTCAACAGTGTTTTGGTTTCAATCTCAGCATCCCTTCAAACCCTCCCTGGAACAACATGTCCAGTTTGTCTCAAAGCGACATGAACTAGACCAAGCACAAGAACGAGAAGGGAAATGTTTAGCTCCAGATCGTCTCTGAAATACAACATGAACATCAGTATTTCAGGAGGCCCCAGAACCCAAGGACTGAGTCATTATTGCCATTTTCCCTTTTTCTTCACCCATGGTTTACACTGATTAATTTTTAGCTTATATTTGTCTTTTTATTGGAGAAAAAAAAAAGTTATTTAATCAAAACCATTCCATATGTTTTAAATTCTAGATATTTAATT
This sequence comes from Oxyruncus cristatus, assembly GCA_013399855.1. NCBI lineage: Eukaryota > Metazoa > Chordata > Aves > Passeriformes > Cotingidae > Oxyruncus > Oxyruncus cristatus. Next base: position 234,513 of record VXAY01005017.1, read on the forward strand.
TTAGAATTTTCACTCTCAATTTCATTTCATTTACATTTCTATTTCCCCCCTCACCTTAATCTTGATCAGGACTGTTTTCAGCCTTGAAGTGATGACTGCTTCAAAGAACAGGTAACAGTTTTATTACCTCTGGGCCACTGGTTAGGGGTCCCAGTTCACTGGCAGGTAAGGGAAATGGCTGATAATGAATCAGACATTTTTCCACCAGGTGCTTTTGAGGCCCTCCCTCCCCTCCCCTTCCCTCTACCCTCATCTTTCCCTTCCTCTCCTCTTCCCTTCCCCCTTCCCTCCCCTTCTCTTCCTTCCCATCCCCTCTTGCTAAAGCGCAGTCACACTCAGTGGCACACAGTTAGCATCAGTGGTGTAGGTAACATCTTTAATTTTTTCTGTAGAGTCCGAAACACAAAACTTGAGTATCACTCCACTTGGCCATGATTGCAAGTCAGTAGAGGGCAGCAGGACACGTGCCCACTAAGCAGTTGTTACACTGTAATGTATATTTTATTGATGTCTTAAAATGGATGGCTTGCTATATTTATGACAACATTTATTACAGGACATAGAGTTCACCTCACTGGAACAAACCATTTAGTTCATCTTATCCAGTAAGCGGCTGACAGTGGCAGTGAATAACTGATGTCTCAGAGCAAGCATAAAAATAAACAAGATGCACTCAGCCAATTGTGCCAAACCTCTGCAGGCGATTAGCTAACACCCTCAAGCATGAAATCTGATTACCTTATTATCATCTTAGCTTGCATAGGCATGGATTCTTAGCAATGCTATTAGTTATCCGCTCCTCTTTAGAACGTAGCTATAGTGGTTTGCCTCGATGAGTTCCTGCAGCAATGATTTTCACAAACATATTATGCAAACTTTTTTCCTTCTGATCAGTCTTGTTAACAGAATTTCAACAGCAGAAACGTGTGTTCATATCTAAAATATAAAAGTTGATACTTGAATGGACACTTATTTTAAATGAATTTTTAGACTGAAAATTTAGTCAAGCCTTAATTAAAAGTCATAAAATGATGAATTTTCCTTATGATCTTAAACATCACAGAATTCTTCTTTAAAAGAGAAAGAGTTTTACTCCATGCCCTAAAAGGATCAAAACTCATGCTACTTTTAAAATGAATCCTGAGTTTCTCATATAGTCACATGGCACTTAGAGCTGAGGATGTATGTTAATGATGAAACAGGACAAGGCTTGAAAAACTGTGCAAGTTCATAACGGTGGATTTATAATACCTGCATAAAAGGGAGCCCATCCTCAGCTGCAATGCCCTTGACAAGCCTAAATACAATCAGTAGTCCTAAGGAGGTTTGATTGATTAACTGCTGACAGACCTACCAAAGCAAGTATGACAAAAACCTAAAAAAATTCACAATCTACACAGCTATAATCTCTTGACTTTAGTTTTCTCCTTCCTTCCCTTTGCAAGCAAGCTGGGAGAAAAGATAGGCCTTGAAGAAGAGCTTATAAGAAACTGAGACTTATGTGTAGTCAAACTTCTTGCATTACTTCTGATGAAATTTGCATATCAGGACTTTAAAGAACAGAACTGATTGCCTGCTCTTTAGCCCATTTGTTGGAGTTATGACCATGACTCACCAACCCCCCCCCCCCTCCAAATCACCCATAATCTGCTAGGATTTTGGAATCACTCATGATGGTTAATATAGTGGGTAGACCCTGCCTAGACACTAGGTGCCCACGAAGAATCTTTGTCTCTCTGCTCCTCATCTGGACAGGGGAAAATAAATATAACTGAAGGATCATGGGTTTAAAGGCCCGGAGAGATTCGGTCTCTTATTTTTATTTTTTCTCGTGACAATTCATGTAATTCACGTAACAGTGAATTAGTGTCATAAACAAAAGACTTGGGGGAGCTTCTTTAATTTACGACCAGTCAAATGAGCTTAGAGTAATAGGAAGAAAAAACAAATCTTAAAACCTTCCTCCCACATCTCCCTTTTTCCTGGGCTCATCTTTACTCTCATTTTCTCTACCTTCTTCCCCTGCAGCAGTGCAGCAGGACAGGGAATGGGGTTAGCAGTCAGTTCGTCACATGTTACCTCTCTACACCTTCCTCTTCAGGGGGAGGACTCCTCACTTTCTTTCTCTGCTCCACCATGGTGTCCCTCCCATGGGAGACAGTCTTCACAAACTTCTCCAACATGAGTCCTTCCCATGGACTGCAGTTTTTCAGGAACTGCTCCATTGTGCGTCCCTTCCATGGTGTGGAGTCTCTCAGGAACAGGGTGCTCCGGTGTGCATCCCCTGCTGGGTCACAAGTCCTGCCTGCAAACCTGTTCCAGCACGGAGTCCTCTCTCCATAGGGCCATAGGTCCTGCCAGGAGGCTTCCCACAGGGTCACAGCCTCATTCAGGCTGTGAATGAGGATGGATCTGCTCCAGGACCTGTTCCAACATGGGGTCCTCCATGGGCTACAGGAAGACAGCCTGTTTCGCCATGGTCTTCACCACAGGCTGCAGCGGAATCTGTGCTTCTTGTTCTCCTTCTGCACTGACCTTGGTGTCTACAGAGTTGTTTCTCTCACAGATTGTCACTCCTCTCTCTGGTTGCAATTTTGAAGGTTCTTTTTTTTTTCTTCCTTTCTTCAATATATTATTCCAGAGCTGCTACCATGATCACTGATGGGTGCAGACTTGGCCAGCAGCGAGTCCATCTTGGAACTGTCTGCCATGGACTTTGTTGGACATGGGGGAAGTTTCTACTATCTTCTCACAGAAGCCATCCCTTCCCCCACCGATATAAAAACCTTGACCTGCAAACCCAATCCAGTTAATTACTGTTTTCACAGGTTTCCATACACTATATTCTCTCCAGTGAAATAACACTTTACTGTAGACTCTACTGTACTGCATAAATCTGGAATCATTTTCTGCTGTAAAGAGTCAAGGAATTGTCAGATGTCAGATTGCATTTAATGTCATAAAAGGTCCATGCAGAAAAGACAACAGTGAGTTAAATATCTGGCTATAAAAATCCGGCATTTTAGTTTTTGTTTACTTTTCTTTTTTTTTTCCACTTCTTTTTCCCATGGATGTACTGCTTAGACAGTTTAGAAAATAGGCATGAGAATGAAATAGGAAGATGTATTCGAATTGCACAGGGAGAAAAGGCATCAGCATGCTGAAATGAAATCTTTCGCTCATTGTACCTTACTTCACAGCAAAACAAGAAGCTGACAAGAACAGTTTGCAGTATCCCAGAAATCATGGAGATACTCCCAAATGAGAAGCTGAGGCACATTAAAGAAAAGGGGAAAATGAACAGTATGCATCCCTGTTTTACGTTCTGTACATCACTGCTTTCAGCAGCACAAATATAATAAAAAGACACACAGTCTTTTTGCTTGTTTTTCTTGCTACTTCTCCCAGGCCCCTACGTATTTCTTATTAAACAGTTGTGGAAGAAACACAAAAGCGACCTTGAGTGCTGGAGATTCCCACACCTTCACCTCTGTACGCTTGGCTCTGGTGTATGGAGTCATATAACCCTTTTCTCATCTTGCCACAGTGAATGCTGTGCTACCTTCTGCATATCCAGCTATTTGAATCAGAGTATCATTTTTACTGGTTGGTGTGTTTTTTGTGTTTTTTTATAGGTTTTTTTTGTGTTTTGTTTTGTTGAGTTTTTTTGTGGGTTTTTTTTTGGTTGGTTGGTTGGTTGGGGTTTTTTTTATTTGTTTGGTTTTTTTTCCCCCCCATAGTTCTGAGAGCATACATTACTGGGAAAATGTAGCTTTCTAATGTCCATGGGGTGACTCCACTCTGTCCTCTTTCATTATTTGCTATATGTATATTGTCTGATTTGGTCCTTTTACAGCCTGACAAGGTAGCATTACAACTGTTGCCACAGTAAAATTCCATACCAGCATGAGCTCTTGTCTTCTACAGGGTTTTGTCAGCTATATATATAAAACTTTGTTTTTTGTCACTGTGCCACTTATTTTAAGTTAATTTTAAGTCAATTTTAGGTCTTTCCCTGGAATGGGTTTGATTCTTTGGGGATGATGAGAAAGGGTAGTGTTAGGGTTGTTTTTTTGGGGGGATAGCCTTTTCAGTGACATAGAAACTGGGGCTCCAGGTACCATTAGGATCTTTCCTATTAATGTCAGACTGGTTGCTATGGAGTCACTTGCTGCCTTCCAGTCTAGGGCTGTCTGACTTCCTCAGCCACTTTCATCTGTGACATTTGATTCTCATGCTTTTGTTTTCAGCACTGTGACCCAGAGCCCTGTCTCCCAGCTCCTTGGTACTGCTCCTTTCCAGCTTACAGATCCACTCCATCTCACTTGTTTGTGTAATGGTTCTATTAAGCATCACTCAGCTGCTTTAGGCTGCAGAACAGCTGTTACAACGGAACCCTGTTTGAAAGAGATGTGCATTCCTCGGCAGATGAGACCATGCATTTCTAAATAAGAGAGGATTTATATAGAAACAGAAGTCCATTTAAAAAATACTGGTTTGTTTTTTGGGTCTTTTTTTTCATGATTTGAGTTCAGATGGAACAAACAGAAAGGTAGGAAGAGTATAATACAAAAAAAAAACCAACCAGAAAAACAAGTGAGAATAGAGAGATTTGAAAAGACAATTGAGAGCTTAGTTTTTCAGTTCTGTGGCTTTGGTAATTGTCTAAGAGAATGTAAATGCATTTGAGTTTTTCTGAGGGAGAGATTTCTTTTTAACAAAATTTATACTATGAAAAAAAAAATTTTTTTTTGTAAATAATGACTCTTCAATGTTTCAATTTATGTCTAACATACCAGATAGTCTCATTTTTACATTATATTTTATACTTGTGCTGAATGGTTTTCATTTGTTAGCTTACTACAGTAAATGGAATTCATTAATCTGAGACAAAAGTAATTATAACAAAGAACATAAAATATCAGATTATTAGGATGATATCTTTCTCTGTCAAGATGGATTACTTCAGTCCATTCATCATCTCATAGAAACAGTAAGTTACTTTAGAAGGAATGTGGCCTGAATTTAAATCTGAAAACGTATATAAGAGTACGTCTTGTACTTAAAAAAAAAAGAAAGCACTCAAGAATGATATCCATGGTATGCTTGATATATTAAAGGTTAGTTGTTAAATGTACAGATATTTCACTTCCATTTTTAAATAGAAGTTGAATAAAATTTCACATTGAATCAAACTTCACAGAAGTGAATTTCATACCAAAATGATATTCAAGAGATTGTGGTAGCAACTGTTTTCAGTATGGGAAATGATTCAGTATTTCAGCCTCTACCTTCCAATGAATGGGAGATGTCCTTCCCTGTAGTTCAGGAGTGCCCATAGAGCCCCTGATTTCTTTGAATTGTCTCAAAACTGGGCAGTGGAGCCCACTGCACTTTTCCTTCCTTTCCTGAGTGTTATAAAAGCAAACTTTTCAACCTCTTTGTTTTTGTCACGGCTAGGACAAAGAGACAGAGTTCAGCAATACAGAAACCCAGATTTGTTTTCCCAGGACCTTTAAACTTGCTGCGCCCAGAGGGAGGTAGAGGGCTTTGCTGGGGCATAATATATGTGGATATTGCCACTACCAACAGAAAAAGCAATATTTACTGTGGATGCCTTTTACTGTGTTAGAGATAAGCATGGGTGCGTGCTGCACACCGTCCTACAAGACTGCAATTGCTCTCTTTGTTACAGATTCTTTTCATCAGTGGAGCCTCTTTCATGGCATGGACTGCAGTGGCAAACTACAATTTAATTTCAAATATCCCATAAAATCTGATTTAAAAACCACAATAAGCCCCCTAAAAATATTTTTAATTGTAGTTTTCAGTAAACCATAAAAGCTGTTTAACTTCTGTGGGTTTCAAAAGTAAAAAGTAAAAGTCTCACAAATATGCTGTCAATTTACTACTATGAATGGATAGTTCTGTATTTTTACCTACCTGTACATATTTAAGCCTATTTTAAAATTCAGATAGATGCCCTGGGAATGTGCACCCTAGAAATTGTTCCTAAATGTGACGATGTCAAGAGAATGTCTTCAGGAACACTCGACTCATAATATTTTACTGAAAAATCTTGCTCGTTTTTTCTAGAGATGAGGCCTGGTTTTTACAACTGAAGGAAATAGAGTGTTCTGCCCCAGCACTTGGCTGGGGCTAATCTAACTTTATAATCCACTTAGATTTAAATCCTTTTGGAGAAATGTGTGTATGAAGGAGACTGATAAAGTCATGGTGTGAAAATCAAAGTACCTCACTTATATGAAGATCCTCAAAAGAGTATGCAGTGCAATGCTAGCAGAGAATCTCTTGTTTGTCATAGAATTTTTTTGTTCAGAAATGGATGTGCAATGCTATAGGAAACAATGTTACCATTCCAGCTATCAGGAATCTTGACTGTCCAAAGAAAAAATTATCATCTTGGAAAAAAAAAAAAAGTACTTGATTTTGTAACTGAGATTCTAAATTTTCATGACATATCAAAGAGAACAGCAAGTATTGTTATTCTATCATTAAAACAGCAAAACTAGTCTCTATTGAATAGATTAAAACACAGAAAAACAAGGTGTAATGTTGGCTTTTTTTTTAATTGTAGTTCACATGCTATTACAAATTCTCAGAAATACAATATGGATTTTTGTTTCACTACAATAAAAAAAAAACAAAAAACAAAAAAAACCCAAAAACTAACAAACAAACAAAACCAAGCAAAACCCAAAGTAGTTATATTTGCATTTTTTTAAAGGGATTCAGTTTATGTACTCTTAATTTTAATTGTCTTTGTATTGAAAGTAAAATCAGAATGCAGTTAGTGTGAACTCTTTTTATCTGTAGGCAATGGTCCATAATCTTCTATTTTCTGTCCCCACTTGTCAAGAATAGATAGAAAATATCAACAGCTTCCAGTGATAGTTCAGCCAGGTGAAAAACAGAGCATAGTCCCTTAGGAAGTCATGACATTGTGACATTTGTGTCAGCTACTCAAACTTTTTTATAGGACAAACTATTCTGAGAGTCCAAAAAGTTTAAGACCTAAAAATTACAGACTTCCTTGTTTTAGTTGGTTTTGGTGTTCAGCTGGATATCCCTGTATTGCCACATCACTGCATAAGGGCATACTTGATACTTTCCTTCCCTTTTCTTGTTCTATATGATTTAACTTCATCAGACAAGACATTTATTAATGTCTTAACCTGTCCAGAAAAGTCTGGACCCATAGGAAATCCATTCAGCAATGTATGCATAACACCATGACATCACTAGTACATACACCTGCACATTGAACAACTTATAAGAAAACTATATTTGAATTGGAGTATTAAAAATATTTCATTTAGATTCACATTTTTTAATCTAAAGCAAATTAATCAGTAAGTTTCAATGAGAAAAAAAAAATAAACCTCCATAGAATTTCCATAAAGAAATTTCATTTAGAGAAGTCTTTATTTACTATTCCTTACCTAAGTGCCATTTATTTGTCCAGCTTCTAGGTGTCATAGTACCTAGCTATAAAATAAAAAAAAAATGAAAACAGAGATTTTAATGCAACTTATTGAAGAGAGGAGTGAACCTCTATCCATCTCTAGCATCAGATTCTGCTCTGTGCTGGATGTCAGTAGAATTATACTGGTACTCATGATTGAAAGGGAGACAACTGTCAAGCTGAAGGGACTTCAGAGACAGTCAAGCACAGTGCATCTGAAAATGTGGTCTGTAAACATTCTGTGCACCCGCTGCATTCTTGCCAAAGCAAAGGTCGAGATTCTCCTGTGTAGAAACACTAGCTGTAATAAGTCTCTACAGGATTTTCTGAGGACAATGTTTGTCCCAAGTTACTTAGCAAAAGGATGGTTGGTAATTTCACTGGAAAATACTTTTAACTTTAGTCCACAACTAGAACAAAGAAAAGTATCAAATCTGACTGTCAAACCTTGGCTCACTGCTACATGTATTAAAAACTTATGCTGTGTTACTGAAACACGTCTTCAAAATTAACAACACAATATGTCTTCTTTTAGTCTTTCTGTCACATATATAATTTAGGGGAAAAAATAGAGGAAAGCAAAGATATTGGCTGAGGAAACTTCATTTGTTACTGTGATTACTTTGAGAACAAGAGGTTGTTGGTTTTTTTTTTTAATTTATTTTTTTTGCTGAACACTCTGAAAACCTTAAATTTTCCATCTGATCTTTTTCTTCGTTATCAGTTTTGTGTGATAAATTACCGTGTGACTCATCTGCAGGTTGGGCACAAGGAGTCACACAACATCTCTGACTTAAATAGTGAACAACTGCTTCCATTTCCACAAATCAGAGAAGAAGAATGCCCTTTGAGTGCTTTACATAATAAATGACACTTAAATTTCTTCAGGAAAATCCTTTCTGAAATTGCAAAATTATGAAATCACCACCTTATTTCACCTTCCCATCCAAATTCCCAGCAAAGACAATTGAAAACTGGAAACATAGATGCCTATACTTAAATAGACTGGTCACAACTTAGGTGGCTATCTCCATATGTAATAATTTTTAAAGGAGTTTTTTAGTCTGTTGTGATCAGTGGGAAGATACCCACGATGTACTGGGTGCAGATACCCCACTCTGTCCAACACAGCCGGCTCCAGCGGTTCCAGCGGCTCCAGAGGCCCCAGCGGCCCCAGCGCAGGGCACAACAGAGCCTCTCAACCACGGGCAGGAGAGAGCCCCGGGGAAAGCCTGGGCAAGGGAAGGTAAAACGCTGCCCGGCAGCCAGGGCTGAGGGAGGGGAACCGGGTGAGAAACAGCCCTGCGAGCCCCGAGGGCAGAGCGGGAGGAGGGCGGGAGGGGAGGAGAAACCTCCGTGGAACAGATGAATACATCCTGAGGGAAGCTGGAGAGCCCTGGAGAGCCCGTATCCTGAAGGACTACACTACATGGGAAGGCCCCACACAGGAGCAGGGGAAGAGAGTGATGTCGGAGGTGAAAAAATCTCCAAGGAGCAGTGGGAGAGATGGAGGAGTGCTCTCTACGCCAAACAAAATGCATGACAGAGACATCGCCGAAAGACCATCTCCAACATGAGCATTGACAGTTTTATCAACCCTATATGATATATATTAATTGTTAATGCATGTTACAAGTGTTTGTACCCCAGTTTATTAATCTTTTACCCTCAGTTTTATCCCTAGTTTATTTCTAATTTTTGATTGGTTCCCTGTTGCTGCATTGCACCATTTTCCATATATGGCTATTTGCCACCTCTAGTTATAATATTCCAACCCACTTTTTCCTATTATGGATAAAGCCCTACCTACCTTTCTCCTAATTTGTAATGCTCCTCCCTAATTCTAGCACCTTCCCTGTCCAACCCTATATAAACCCGAACCTTTGTACCTCCCCCGGATTCGCCCGGAGGATTTTGCAAGAGCTGCGTCTCTTTGCACCTCCAATCCCTTGGGTTCGCTACCCGCGCTTCATTACCATCAATAAATAAGCGGTTGGTGAGTGTCTCCAAGAGGCTACTAACCTTCCGAACCCAAAAGGCGAGTCTGCGCCTTTCCTGATAACGCGGTCGGCGTTAGAGTGACATGGAAGGAGCAGCACAGAGGAGCTCTTATGGACTGACTGCAGCCCTCCATTCTCCATCCAGTTGTGCCACCCTCACCTGTGAGAGTTGGGTAGCCAGGGTTAACCACTACACCATGGAATGAGGGGTTTTTAAAAGCACTCAAGGGTGCTTCCTACTCTTGGTTTGAAGGCATCGTTGGGTCTTGTCCACATCCTATACTAACTCTCACAAGTAGATTTCCACTCAAAAGAAGGAGCGCATTCAATCCATACTGGAGCTGTAATGTAGTTTATGTAATGCAGTAATGCAGTTTAAAAGGATACTGATGTGAATGACTAGATTACATCTTGACTTTTGAGGCAAGCATTCATTGCAAACTTAGTCCAGGTACAACCTCAAATTGCAAAGCACTCTTCTATCCAGTAAAGCATCTTAACACCTCCCCATCCTAGACTGGTTCTAGACCAGTTGACTTCAAGTCCAAATATTGATGTTTTTATGGAACATTGTAATACAGAGTTTATTACTGATGGAAAAATATTAACAAATATATTAAAAATAGATAAAACTACCACATATGTAATAAAATCAAGTACATAATAAGATAAAAAACTGCAATCAACACCATTCTTCTGTAAATATTCAAGAAGGCCATTATTTTTAAGCATAATTTATTATCTCCAAACCATTGACAACTAATTATTGTGCTCAAAGCAACAAGGAGCATTTGCAATGAAATGCTAACAAACATCTTAATTGTAAATCTCTGGAGATCTGATTCATATTAATATGGAAATTAAATATTAAATGGCTAATGCTGGACTTTGCAGTCTGTTGACCTGCATTCTAAGCACTTCCAGTTTGACACAGATAAATGCTGCATCAATATTCTGGAGGAGATCGCCTTTATTTTAGTTCAGAAAGTAATGATCTATTTGCTTAATATATGTATATTAGAGGTATTAATGTTTCAGTAAAGCACTGGAAATAACATCTCTGTTTAAACAACCTTGAAAACACTCACTCACACCTGGGATATTACTCAGTGTGGATGGGTTGTACTGGTCACACTGGGATTCCAGTAAAGGGATTACATGTTGCCTATGGTTAGCTGTGTGCCACTGGGCTTTCTTCCTCTAATTCATATTTGATGTGGCTACTCTGAGGGCAGGGATTGCTCTGCAGTATGCTTCAGATCCTCCTGGTCCCTTGCTTAGCCAGGTCAGATACTTGTCCTGACAAATGTTATTACCTGACAATAATAGCAGTGGAAAGTTCCTCCCAACCTAAATCTGGGGTTTACCCAGCAACTAGGATGCACTCCTAGTTCCAACATTTACAGTTCCAATTAATCATAAGTTGGAATACTTATTAACAAACTTCAAAAATAAGAATATTTTTGTACAAATCTGTCAAGCTTTCACCAAAGTAGTCAGCCACTTGCATATTCCTAGGAAACAGTCTAATCCAACTTTCCTATGCTGCATTCTTTAATAAAAATATTATGATACCTTGCTAACAGGAAGGTTCTGGTATATACATGGTGCTCGTGTCGTATTCAGACCATTACCCTCAATGTGTATGTTGTGCCATGGCAGATCAGAGGTACAAATCAGTCATACAGACTTAGCAGTGGAAATGACCTGCATGACTGTAGTTGCACACTGAAATGGAGATTTGCTAGAGGCTAAGATGTCTTCATGTGGAAACACTACATCTTTGTTGGGAGCTCAGACTATCTTTGACAGAAATGGTGCTAGATGAAAACACATGCATGCCACACATGAGTGCCGAGTATTTCATGCACCACTATTGCGTACATGTTCTGGATGTACAATGAATCATGCTCTGTAGCTCTTTCTGTGGGTAAAGGGCCAGACAATACAGTTTTCCTTCTAAAAATATTCAAACTTTTCAAAGCCATATGTTCTAGAAAGGACTAGATTTTACTTTGAAAATAAAACTCTGGAGGCAATTAAAAAAAAAAAAAAAGAAGCAATATCATTTGCACTCACAACTTCATGGGGAGATGCATATTTCACAAAGAGATGCTTTTAATGTTCCTTTTTGACTGAAACTTTAAGTACCCTGTAGATTCTAAAAAAGTATCTTTAAAGAAATATCAAGCATAGTCATTCAGGCAGGTAGGTAATATACACATCTTCATGGCATATGTCATTTTCTGCCTCAAGACAATCATTCATTCAAGATAGATAGTACATTGTAATTCAGGAAATCCTAGTGGAGGAGTCTTTATAATTAGCAACCCTGAGCTGCAGACTTGTCAAAAGAATAGTTTTGTGTTCACATAAGTCATGACAAGTTTTTTTGCTTCGTGAGTCATTCTTTTCTCTTCTCTCTTTTCCTCATCTGAAGTAAAAAATTTCCAAGCAGCTTGTCATCAGATGTGTCTAAAGTACAAATATCCCTAATGAATGGCATCTGACAAGTTCTTTTCAAATACCTTATGTAAAGGGCAGCTACCACAAGCAGCTGCAGTTTGTTTGACGTTGTTCATCAAGTTTCATTGACAGTAAATGGTATATACCCAGTGTGAGTGTATATTATCTATCTTTAAGTATTATTGATAATAGAGCATAACAATATTTATGCTGTTGGATGATTGTTTGACTGGGTAATATAATTTCTGCAAAAATATGCCTACTACCTCTTCAACTTAAGATTGGTCTTCAAAAGTTCCTTTGCATTTTTTGAGTTTACATATTGTTAAATGAGGCAAAATTTTCTATAGAAAGACTTAAATAAGCAGTCAGGTCTTAGAGGGAACAACTTATCTTCCAAATGGAAAGCCTAATAAGAATTGGAGTTATCTTAATGTCTTAAAAGCTTTGCAACCAATATTAATGAATCCCGCTAATGAGATTTTCCCCTCTATTTGCCTGTAGGTGAAGTGACCAGGGAAGGTGTATGACAATAAACACCTAGAATACATGGTGGTAGCATTCTGTAGTGCTTTTTAAAGCTAAATCAATAACTTGAGAACAGAAATTTTACTATCTGAGATGGTAAATCGACGGAGATCTACCAAAACAGTTACCAATAACCAGTTCAAAATAGATTCTTTGATCTGAATCATTGATTAGCAGCAGATATGATTTTCTCAGCATCCTGTTTAATATTTTTTATAAATGACAAGCTTAACATATTCAAAACTAGTATTTAAAGTAAAATCTTATATTACTATCTCAAATGTACCATGAATAAGGGAAGCAAGCATTCTCGTTCTTCTTAAAATCATGTTCTAAGGATTGGATACTTCAGAATTAATTACACTTTTCCTCTTTCTCTCCTCGTTCTCCTAATCTTTACTTAATCAGTCTCTCCTCTTCATTTTTCCTGTTTTGGCTGGCACACACTTCCAACTTGATATTTATATCACTTAATTATGTCACTAGTAAATAATGATTCATTAGTAATGGACACAGATTTAAGTTCCAGAATACCACTGGGTGTGGATGATGCAGCTGTACACTGTACATTGGCATTTCTTCTGGCTTCAGCCATGACTTCTTGTTTTGGTCGGTATGATGAACTCACATGGTATTTGTCTCCAAGATTCCTCTCAATAATCCATGTGTGGCAATGAAATCTTAGTGGCAGAAATTGTCAACAGTCAGTTGTGTCGGTTTTGCCACAGAAAATCTAACATTTATGGTTTTATCCATTGATACAGTTCTAGGAGTAAAAAGATGAGTAATGGCTTCCAAATTCTTCCCCAAAAATTTGTCCAAGCTTGGAAAGGTCTGTTTTGAACTGTATTCTCAAGTTGTTTATTTTTTCCCTGCAGAAGTGCTCACAATATCAATGTGTATCACATGGAAATATGTGCTCTGCATGCATAAATCCTAGAGGAAGGTCTCTGTTTCCTTAATGTAAAAATCTTATCAGAGTCTGTGTTCCAAGATAATTATTACTCTCAAAGTTTAAAGCAGTAATTATGATTGATTTACTGTTAGCCTTTTTGTCATGATATGTATGCAAAATAACTGAGTTCTCCTATGTCTCAGAAGATTTCATCATTCAAGTTTTCCAAGATTAGCCTTTGGTTGGTCTGCAAGTCATATGTGAAAGATCTTTGACACATCATTTATCTGTGTAATTTATTTTTTTTTTCATTCAATAAATGATGTGATGAAGCCTACTTTGTTCATGAGGATGCACAAATTATTCCACTATTTCTGGATCTTTTGACTCACAGCTTTTTTCCCTGAAAATCAATGCTTGTGTTGGCTCTTTTTTGCATATCTCAGCATTTTCTATTAATATCTTCCCGTGCATGCTAAGGTCAATATTCATGATTTGACCTACAGCACATTCTTGTCCTGCTACTCACCAGGCATGTTTCAAAAACTGTGCAAATGTTTTGCTAGCATTCTGACAGCTGGTATAACAGAGAGCCTGGAAGTGATTTCTATAGGGTTCAGAATCCATACTATGTCTTTACCCAGAAATGTCTTGTTTGTTTTTCAGTGTTTCACCTAATGCTGCTGATGCCTAGAGAAAAAGATAATGAAGTTTTTCTCAAATGTTTCACCATCTGCTTTGAGCACCAGCAAATGTGTTTCTAAACACATTCCTGTCTGCTTTGAATGTAACTTTCTTTCCTAAGATATTTAGAACTCTTTTTTGAGTTGATGTCTGAAAACATTTTAAGGACATCCAGTCATAAGTTTCTGCAAGGAGGATGATAATCATTTCACACTTGAGATGACTCTTTTTAAAATCATGATGTATTTATATCTCCAGTGACTTCATTAAGTCACCAACAACATCTGCTGGGAGTAGTTGACCAGTTAATAGAGTGGCAAGGTCTTTCTGGTAATACTCACCGTATTATTCAGTTTTCTCAGACATTTCATGCAAGATTTGAAAGTGTTCTTGATCTTTTCAAATGCCAGATTATGAAGAAATTATTATAGTTATTGCAGAAATTATTCAATTATTTTAGATTTCTCAACAGTCTTGCAAAAGTGCCTCATTGTTTAGGTGCACATATTAAATTTTGTTTAAGACCTGTAGTCTGAGTAGTTTTTGTTTGTGGTCTCTTCTATTGCCAGATGTATTTTGCTTCTCTAATCTGAGACAATAAGCTTCCAAACTTGAGCTAACAAATACATCTATCGTCTCTGTATAGTCACATAGTACATAGGAGGCATAGTTCAGATTATATATAAAAATTCAAGCAATCTTGGCATGGGTGGGAGTCACCCAGAGCATCCACAGCCTTCTCTAACTTCTCATAAGCCTAAACATAATGTCAAATCAGTGTAAGAAATCCAAAATAGTGAAAGGTTCCATTAGCATACTCTCTTTGATAACTGAGGTGCCCTTCAAATAGACACATGCTTTGTGAAATGAGTAATTAAAAAAGACTTAATCAAAAAGCACTTAGCAGATGTTATCTCAAGCACTGCTGATACTTTTAAGTGCATATTCCAAGTGGGCAACATCAGCAATGTAATTATCTAGTAGGCAAGGAGAAAATTCAATCAATGTTAATCTAAGAAGTGTTTTTTATACAACTTCAGCACTTACATGTTCTCCAGTGACTGGTTCATAACAGTTTAAGAAGGGCAGGCTTATTCTAGGGGAATGATAGTGGAATAAATAGAATCTCTATTCAAAGCTCCCTAAAACAACACCACAAACCAGCAGTGGGATTATCTCATAAACCAAATCTGGGATTATTTTTATATGGAAGCAGGTAAACAGGCATAGGAAATAGTCAATCTTCCACTTTCTTTCTTTCATTTTTTTTTTTAATCCCTTTATTCCATGTGTTATGCTGACAATGTTCTTTTCCCACACTGAAAATGGAGAAGGTTTAATCCTTTCTGAGGATTTTAATAGGACAGAAACAACCTAGTCGTATTGATTATTCTGTACTTCTTTTTTTCCTTATTAGCTAATGTATTTGTGGATGCCAATTTAGTAAAAGGAGAGAGAAAAGCACCTTCCTCTACATGAGGCAATATTCTTTCCTCAGATCTGTCAATTTTATTCCAAGCTGGAGTTGTTTCTGTATAAAAATGTTTGAATATTTCTTGTGGAATGAAAGTTTTGTATCTCTCCCTGTGATAATTCAATGACACTAACAATGCCCCAGATGTTTGAATGTTCAGAATGTTCAGAATGTTCTTTAGTGTTCACATTTTACATGTTCAAAACAAAATATTTTTCATTCTATGATGTTTTTATACATGTGTTTACAGAATCCCGGGTGAGGAATATTAATATTTATTTTACTTTGATTGATAAATTGGGCACTTCCTCTGTCCTTATGAGAGTATTAAAAAAAATAAAAAGTATCTAGCTGGAGCACTTATATTTATTGGATTTTTTTCAGTTTTTAGAGGGAAGGAGGCCATGATTCCTTCACTCTTTGTACTTAAATGTCACCTTTCAACTACAAACCTGCTTTACCTAAAATTTCTTGCATGTCTGCTATTTTTGATTTTGATAATCTCAACTCCATATTTAGTACTTTAAGAAAGCTTTCTTGGATATGCCATAAAATCCTTTCTTTTCAACGAGAGAATGTGAATGTGAGGCATGCCTATAACCTTCCTTCTAGTTTATGCTATACATTCTTAGGATTTTTTTTTCATTCACTGACTTTCATATGCCTTCTAACCCACACTAAACCTTCTGTAAGGATTCTTAATATTTTCAAATAGCAAAGAGATTATTTCTGATGAAGAGGACCATTCCTTTACAGACAATTTTTCTTCATGATATAGACTTGCATGTCGTCACCTGCACATAAACTATCTCCTTAAATGGGTTCTTGTTCCTTTCCCTTTTATTTAGGTACTTGCTTTTCTTAGCCAAAACATTTATCTCTTGTTTTAAATCACTTGGAGCCTCACTTACTTTCTGTAGCCAGCATCATTTTATACTTGGACTTTTGACAGAAGAGTATTCAAAAATTATTTAGTGTGAATATGCCTTTTGTTTCTGCTGATATCATGTCTGCATTATTTCTCCCTTGCTGAAGTTTTCAGTAATGTCAAAACTGGAATATGACTGTGAATCTCAGAAGGGGATGCTGTGCATTTATGTCTCTAAGGGATATTCATTTGACATATTAATCTTACGAATTTCTGTCAATATTCATGTCTTTCATGCACATTTGAAAGATGTATATAGGATCTATCTTCACTGTCTAATTTCATAAATGAGACACTTATGCTTCAATTTTACAATAAAATATTGCATTGATTATAACTTACATTATGCAAATGAGAGAGATATTAGCAGTATGTAAAAATTCCAGTCTTGTGTTGTGACATCAAACCTTAGTTCACATAGAACAGAAACTGTGTTCATACATAAAAATAATCCTGGCTGACTCAGAGTTTGCCACCTCAAATGGTAGTTGTTATGATCGCTTCATTGCCTATAGCTCTGAGTGAGTTAGAGAGCTAGAAATGGTATAACCATAATAAAGGTATATTAACATATCCAATCCAAAAACATGCTAACAGAAGCAATAACCCTGCTCCTGAACAATTCCTGGGATGAGATTCTGAAATTCAATTTATGTCTCGTGGTCTAAGGAAATACAAAAAAGCTGGAAAATCTACTTATCTGAATCTAAGCAAGTATGTTTTCATTATATATTGGGAAGCATACAAGCTCAAGTAAGGTATTTTTCCCTTTTGCTAGTAACCTGAACAAAGAAGAGTTAGGTTTCCAGCATTGAAGTAACTGTTTTTTTTAATGTTTGACCCAATTACAGTTTGTCCTGGAAGCACACACATATTTGACAACAAATAGATATTTTCATATCCTAAATGATTGTTTCCACCTTCCAAAAATATTACATTAAAAAGACATCATTTTTCTTTGCAGTAAAAATTACTGGAGGTAGTAATGTTTATATGGTACAAAGGAAAATAGTCACTAAAAGGGGTGTTACTGGCTACCAGGCTGAAGGATACAATTGTCTGAACAAAAAACTTAGGCCTATTACAGCCATCTGCTGACCCATTCTGAAGCAAGGCTTTTCCTAAAGTCTCATGAAACCTCTTTTAGTTGTAATGTCTGTTTTCTTGGGGACCAAAAAAAACCACCAAAACCAAACCAAACGAAAACAAGCAAAAAAAACACCAAACAAAACAAAAAACAAACAAACAAAACCCCCCAAATTCAGAATATGTTTGTCATACTGTCTGTTTCTTTGAATTTCTTAACTCTGAAAGCCACACAGTGGCTGTTTGTGACAGCCCTGCCAGTGCTTTAGGCTTTTGATGCTGTTAAGTGAGAAAAGTAAGTCCACAGTGAGAGCTACCAGCAGCATCAGGCCTCCCTGTGGACAGCAGCTGACACACAGTAGCTCCCTCAGGAGCAAGAGCCATGGCAGTGACTTCTTTTCTCTGAGGACTCTGGCATTAACATTTTTGCAGCTCCTGTTTTGCAGAGTCTGGCCACCAACTTGCTCTGATCAATTACTTCTTACTTTACCTGTGTGTAAAGCTAATACTGAAGTGGACATTTTTGTCCACATTTCTGTCAGTACAATAGCAAGACAGGTCTACATGGTTAAGGTCTAGTCAGGCACAAGTCACAGACAGTTGGGACATTCAGTGTGTAAAGTAAATACATATGCAGGGTGATGAAGTTATTTAACTGAACCACAGAAATAGTTTTTACTTGGCAGCCTTCTCATGGCTAAGCTTCCAAATTAAAAGAGGTCATGGGCATCTGTTGGGGCTAATGAGATCAACTATGAACTGTGTGGGGTTTTTGCTTGTCCCAGGATGTGACAGCAAAGAGCAACCTGTAGGTCAGTTATGCGGCAGAGTACGAGCCCACTCTAACAGAACAGGGGAAGAAATTCCAGATGGAGATCTTAGGAGGCAGGGCTGCAGTATCCCTTTTGTACTTAGATCTGACATTAACCCAAACCTTTCACTGCAATGAATGGAACCTAAGATACTATGAATTTGGAGACAAAAAAAAAATTCCAGTCATATATTTTAGATAATCAATTAAAAGTAATGATTACACATCCTTTTCTTTCCAGACAAAATGTGATAACATATGGCCTGCCTGATTATTGTTTCCTAAACCACTGTTGTATTTGATCATAAATGACACATAAAAGGAAATGATGATTTCACACTTTGTTCCTACTTTGATGTTGTGAGATCCATGTGAGGTTCCTACCAAAAAAAAGCAGAATGATAATGTCTGGTGACTACTTCCATGACTAAAAACAAGCTCACATGAAATTCTAAATCAAGGAAACAAACTGTATCAGCAGGTGTTTGTATGAGGTAATATACTCCAAGAACATAGAATTTTTTGGTAAGGATAACTTACAAGGCTGTTAGTGTCATATTTTCAAGAGAAATGTAAATACATCTGAAAAAGGGATTGAAAAAAGTTAAAAGGAATGGATCAGTCATGAGAAATTTGCATATTATTTGGGTAAACAAAGATTTTATAAGTTAAATCAGGTGAATATTTTTGCCTTTACATATTATTTTCTTCTACATATTATAGTCTTTAGAAAACAGGCTCAGCTCTGTTGTGGTGACTTGCATTTGAAAACTAAACCAAACCATATGTTTAATGCAGAAGCTTCTTTTATACAAGTGAGATTTTCAACTTTTCACATGATATGTTTGAATCACTAATTGCTAATTGCAGATTCCCTCACTGTTCTTTCTAGTGACATATTTGTAACAGCCTCTGAAAGATTACATCGAGAACATCAATTGGTGCATAAATATTTATGAATACTTAAGTGGAATAATCAAGTGTAATAAACTCTCCAGAGATACTGCTGGTATCTGAAGTGAATTTTAAGAATTGTATAATGTGTATATATGTGCTGTGAAAAAGTTTAACATTTGCCTTGCCAGAATACCTCTGTTATTAGAGGAATTAATTTTCTTTTGAGAATTTTAAACAAACTTCTCACTTAAAACAGTTTTTATGACTGGGGAGAGATTGCTAAACCAGTAAGAATAATTTTATTCCCAGTTTACTTCTTGTGAGACAGCAGTGCCAGCTAGCTTGTGACTTAAAATTTTATTAGCACTGTAGTTTTTTTCCATTAGAATTAGAGAGCTTATTTAATTTCTTATGGCTTTATTGAGCAGCAGAAGTTAATAGTCAACCCTGTTCAGTAAGAAAACTAAACACAGCAGTAGGCATCTACAAGGCACCCTGTTCCACCCCATGAAGAAAGATACTTGTTTCTCAAGTGAAGAAGCCTTAAAAATACAGTGGAAAGAGTTGTTCCCCATTCTTAGTTCCCTTTAGAAGGACAAGATATTCCTGCTAGATATCTAGAGGGATTTGTCTTTGTTGTAGCCAATTGTATGAAGTTCCCCTGTTTTATTCTTGAACTAAAAAAGAAGTATTGATTATGAAGTTAATATTAGGATGTCTTTGAAAACTCACTGGCTGCTAGGAAGCATGATTACAGGTAATTATGCTCCATAATTACTCTCATATTATATGTGAAATCAAAAATATTCTGCATCATGGTGAAATTTATGGAAAGCTTTACAGAAAAATAAGTTTATTCCGTATTTTGACAGAAGCTAAGAGCTGGAATGTAGATATAGACAATCTTACACATTCTTTGTTTCTCTCAGGATGCTTAGCCTCTGTAATTTATTATTTTAACAATCCAGTCATTCCAAAATCCTTCTATTTTCTTGTTACTTCCAGTCCCGTCAACTTAGTCTTGACAGACAAAGTTGTAACATGTCTGCCTCACTGGAAAGAGCATTATTCAAGAATCTTCACATTAGGCTTTGTCATCACCATTCCTGGATCACAGCTTGGTCTAAGGGTTTGGACTATAGCATTTACTTTTCTTGTCTTAATGGGCTTATATGTTAGACTTTAAATCTAGAAGTATGATATTGAAGACTAATAAAATTCTTAATCTAAATTCTACAAGTGATTCCCTCCAGCCTTTTGGTAGAGAGAGTGGAATTTTCATTCCAGAAACCAACCCCCCCCCAATCTACAAAAACTTCCATGAATTAAATATAAAACTAGAAATTAATTCAAATTAATCCTGTGTTTCTCTTTATGAATTCTATTTCTCTGTGGTTTCAAGGCTTTGAGACTCCTGCATATTATTTTTGATGGTACATAACAAATGTGGTGGCTTCAATATCCCAATTCAATTTTGGCAGTTCTAGGCTATGATCTTGCAATGAACTCAATGATGACAGAAATCACTGCAAAAATCAGGGATCAAGACTTGACACAAAGTAAAACCTAAACAAATCAGGGTCAGTGGTGTGTATGCACCGAAGAACTGATTCATGTGCTCATATCCTGTTAACTGTTATTTAATGCTGAAGGGATTTGCTGAGTTTGACCCTGGAAGATTTGCATTTCAATCATGCAAAATGATAAGCACCATCAGTCTCATAAGACATTGGTAAAAATTGTCATTCCAACTGCGGCAGATCATTATATCAAATTAAACATGAAACACTGAGGTTTTTCATGATGATAATATAATCTATTTTACATCACATTCCCTCTCTGTATTTCATGCAAGTAGTTATTATAGTAAGGTACTCAGAGGAAACTGTGCTATCTTTATTCACTAAGTAAGAGAATTCAGCATCCAAAACTTGGTCTTGCATATTTCATTGCCATTAAAAACACAGAGACAAATAAAAGAGCTCTGATGTTCAATTTTAATTTTAATTTCCAAAGGCATTTCATAAAGCTCTATAATGTATGTTCACCCAGTGTTAACTGATTCTCTTTAAATACCTTTCAATATTAGCAGTGATATGGTGATCTTTTCCTCCTCGGTGATAAATAATTGGCTTCAATGTCAATTATTTTGACTCTGTTTTGTTGAGAGGTGAACAAACAGGCATAGCTAAATACTTAGCTGCAGAACAGGTTCATGTAAGTGTATAAATTTATTCTATTACTATGCATCCATAAATAATAAGAAAAGTATATTTGTAACTCTTTTTTTCCTATTCTTCCTACAGGAAGGACATTATTTAATGGGTTGCTTTAAAAGAAAGCAACAGAGCCACTTAATAACTAGGCTTTTAAGCTTTCATTTAATTTCCTTTTTCTCTTGGGTCATAAAATAACTCATGAAATATGAGATATTTAGTATGACTAATTAATCCCCATCTGATGTTTTTCCTAATATTATTACCATATTAATTAGCTAATTACCCTAACATTGCTAATGGTAATAAAATGAAAGCAATACTGCAACTATTCTTGTTAAGCTGTATTTTGGCAGACCTCACTGCATTTAAAGTATTTCTGAAACAACACACGGTTCTGGGGAGGAAAACAAAGTAAGAGTTGCACCCTGTATCAAATCTATTTGTTTGATAAAAACAGGAAGTCTAACTACAAGGCAACTTCAAGGCAACATGCTTTTTATACCGATATGTGTGACTTGAGATATTGATATTCCCTTTCCCATTTATGAAAATAAAATAGGTGCCAAGTGAGTAATTTTATTTATAAGACAAGGAGGAAATGGTTCAAAAATTCAGCATAATGCAGTTGAATACATAGGTAGGTAAATAGATAACAGTTGACTAATCAGACATTATTTTGATGGGATTGTTTAGAAGACTGACAAATCAGGCCAGTTTTCAAACTTTACAGTAGTACATTTCTTCCCACAGTTGTAAAATATTACTCCTGATCACTA
Source organism: Oxyruncus cristatus (assembly GCA_013399855.1). Classification (NCBI taxonomy): domain Eukaryota; kingdom Metazoa; phylum Chordata; class Aves; order Passeriformes; family Cotingidae; genus Oxyruncus; species Oxyruncus cristatus. The sequence continues at coordinate 256,763 of VXAY01005017.1, forward strand.
CATATGCAAAACTGTTAGTCTTTAATTCCTATGTTCTGAATTATCTGTGAATATACAATAACATAGAGCTAATACTATATAGTTGGCAACAGTGGCTGTGCTTCTTGGTGTTATTAGTTACTGACATCCAAGTGATCAGGCTGGAGGGTTCATTGACGAGAGGCCAAAACCAGAGTGATTTTGTCGTCTTTCTTCTCTGATTCTCTGCACTTATGTCTGATGGTTTTATGCCATTTTCCTCTACTCAGAAGGGGAGTTTAATCTGTTCCAATCCTGTTTATCTAGTTTCTTTTTTCTTGTCACTCATCCATTTGTACTCCTTTAGATTTACTTTTCTCTGTCTATCACTTCTTCCTTAATTAGGTGCCCTTCATATGTCAACACACTCCTCTTTGCTTGCCCCTTTGGTGGTCATACTTCTCGTATACTTAGTAAAATGCTTCTATGTGTCTGGCTACACTATGGTACAAAATATGAGCCTACTGTTGTTAAACTATTTCAGCTTACTTATGATCATATTGAAGACAAGTTAATGTTATTTATATTTTTATTATCACACTATTAATTTGTAGGTGCTTTAGCTACAAGGGTTAGGCAGCAAAGTGCCAGCTTATGTTGATTACAAGCAAAAACGATTACTTTGACTTTTTTTTATGGTAGCTATGCAAAGCGTGTTTGGTTAACTCATCTCAATGAATATTGAAAAATAATATTTATATGCATTCTATGTTTTCAGGGTCTGAGCTCTGAAATATAAAATTGTGTCATTTCACTACAGTGTTGGCAAAATAAAGAGGACAGGAATAAAGTTTAAAAATATCACTTTTCTTCCAATAATAAACACCTCTTAAAAACTGTTTTTTTCCTGGTCTAAGTCCACAGTATTAACATTAGACTTGATTGTAGTTTTAAAGTTGTACCAAGAGTAAAAAGCCTCTCTGATGAGTTCAGATTTCTGGTCTGATAATCTAAACTGAGTCTCTTTGATTTATCCTACAGAAAGGAGGTCGTTTCAAAGTGAGGCTTGTCCTGGCACCAGTTAGTGGTTCCGTGCACTCTTTACTCGGTAATCTGTCCAAGTGGTTCCCTAGCTGTGTTCAAACTGCTTATACAAACAAGTGCTCACCACAATGTGAAAGGATCAAGGCAGCAGAAAAATGTGCAGTGTTTACTTCCCAATTTCATAGCTTTCCTCTGGAGCAACTGGAATCTCAGTAGGACACCCTGAAGTGGGTGATACCACATTATCACCGTAGAACACATGCACTTACATTAGTCATGCTACAACGACATTTAAACTGTGCTTGCTTATCGGGGAAAAAAAATCCTATCTTAAGCTTTCCCAGAACTTTCTGCTTCTAGCTTTTCCACTGCAAGTCCACCTTTATTATCTTTTTTCCTCAGGTGCTTGCTCCAACTGGCTGATAATCCTACGACCTGATATACTGCCTTCACAAGCACATGGCGAAATTTGCTTTAAATCATGTGTTTTGTTTGGATTTGTTTTCCATTCTCGTGGATAGCTAAAAGAAAATCTTTGACTAAGAAGTGTTATTTTCCTGCATTACGCTCTTCAAGACACCCAGAATGATACTCTTCTGTGCTTATGAATGCATTCAAAACACCACAGGAATGCAGAAAGCAACCTGTTCTCTGAGTTTTCTCCAGGATAACTTAGGTGACAACATGGGGAATATTGACCAATTGTTTGTTTACATTCTTGTGAGTTGTAACAGTTGAATCTTATTCATCTATAGCACTGAGAATTATTTGTGAACCAGAAAGTGAGGGAAGTTAATTTAGTCTCACATCATAAGCTAACACAGGCTATGCATTTACAAAGTATTTAATGCTTTAGTCATTGATGATGTCCTTTTGCACTTTGAAAGTTGGTGTTAAAATGCATTACATTTGAAATGTATAAATAATTTACAAAAATGTATTTATTAGCTTATTTTCTCTATCTTAAAAATTAAAAAGCTATTACCCTGCCCATATAGGTGTTTCCAGAGCAGTTGCCCTTTCACTCATCAGCAGTACAGTAGATACAAATTGACTCCAAGTTAAAAACTATGTTATAGCTAGCAAATACATTTTTCAAACTCACATCTATTGAAGTCACCTCCATGTTATGTTTATTCCAGTTAAAGGGATTTCTAAAATGCTCTTAAGAAAGTTCTTCAACTTGTTAAATAATATTTGAAGTTGAAGGAGTTTTTCTCGTCTGCTTGTTACTGAACAATGTTTATATGGTTGTCAATACAATGCATGTAGTTACATACCACATGTGGTTGATTACACCTATTCAAATTTCCTGATATCGTGGAGAATGCAAAAATAACTTCAGCAAATTGAGGGGAGCAGGAAGTAGTTATTACTAGAGATGTTCAGTAGAATAGTGTTCACTTTCAAGTTAAAAGTTCACTTTTCTATCTACTTGATGAAGGTCTGCAATTTACTCACATGCCATGTAGGAAGTGATTTCCTCCCAATTCTTTTATACCAGAAGAACTCCCAGATGATATCTTACTGGGTTGGACAAGAGATCCATTTAGCTCAACATTAAATCTCCATCAGTGGCAAAAAAGTTGTCACTACTGTACGTATGCTCTGCATGTAGTTGTCACTACAGAGAGCATATAGGCTTGAAGGCTCTGTACAGCCTGTTCCCATCCAACTTAACACTATCCTCAGCTGTTGGATGAGAAATGTCAGATGGAATATACAAATCTGACTTTGCCTCTTACAAGCTATTTATGGGCCTGCTGTCCGTGAATTTGTTCAAATGATTGCTGAACCTGCTGATGCTGCCTACCTTCAAAATTTACCATTGCAACAAGTTCCAGAAGATTGCTTACTGTTAGATAAGACTTTTATGTTTAAAACCAATCTCCTATTAGTTTCTATTGTCCTCTGTTAAATTGTCAATCTAATAATCAATTTATGATTTTGTAAATCTTGATCTTCTTCGTATCGAGCAAAAATAGAGTATGGGAGAAGAATAGATTGAGAGCAGCCCTGAGGAGAAATATCTGGGGATGTTGATTAATGAGAAACTCAATATGTGTACTTGCAGCCCAGAAAGCCAACTATATTCTGGGCTGCATCAAAGGAAACATGGCCAACAGGTTAAAGTATTTCTGAAGTGGTTCTCCCTCTCTATCTGCTTTTGTAAGACCCCATCCAGAGTACTACATCCAGCTCTGGAGTTCCAAATATAGGAAGGATGTGGACTTTTTGGAGCAAGTCCAGAGGAGAGCCATGAGATGATGAGAGGGATGGAGCACCTCTCCTATGAAGACAGGCTGGGAGAGTTGGGGTTGTTCTGCCTGGAGTAGAGAAGACTTCAGGGAGNCATGAGATGATCAGAGGGATGGAGCACCTCTCCTATGAAGACAGGCTGGGAGAGTTGGGGTTGTTCTGCCTGGAGTAGAGAAGACTTCAGGGAGATCTTACAGCAGCTGGAGAGGGACTTCAGTTTTACCTAGAGATGACTTAGATACTTTCTCCTAGATGCATTACTTTTAATTATCTACAGTGAAGGGTACTTGCCACCATTTTGTTGAAATTCTACCTGGTATCCCTGACAGACAGTATTGGTCAAATCCAGTTGTGTTTAATGAGAAAGTGGACTTGTAGTCTTCTTTTCATTTGGATTTTGATGGGTTGTAGTTTAAATGATGAAGCACATATTTAAGATTTTTTTTATTGCAGCACTCATTAACACATTTACTTTTACATGAGCAAACCACACCTAGCTAATTGTAAGAAAAGGCACTTTACATAATTCTCCTGTAGATGTAGTATAAAAGCAGACCCGGTTCTCCAGAATAACCTACAGAAGCTTTGTTTAACTCTAGGCTTGTAAATCTCCTTTGTCACAGGAATAATTTCAGTTGGAGGAATGACATCATTTTTACTTTTTCATAATGCCACATGCAAGCCAGTCTCTGGACAAATTTCCTCTCCAGTGGACAATAAATCTTCATATTATTTCTGATGACTATGAACTCTTCAGTCCTTTTCACACCAAACACAGAGACTCATTTGTGCCTGTGCTCCTGTTTTCTTTTAAGCTATTAAAAATTTACCTAAAAAACACTCACAAATTTATCACATATTGCAAGTCCACCAAAATCAGATTGTTCTATATGCTCCAGTGTGTAAAAGGCACTCTGACAGTGGCAAAGTTCCCCTTTCCCTGGGGATGATGTATTTTTAGGACCTGACAAGTATCACTTACTCGCAGGACCATACAACCCAGAACTGCTCCAGCTGAAAACTAATTTAGTGGGGATATACCTGCAATGAGAAACAGGATAATAGGTGAATCTAATCTTAGCTACTCCAGGCATCTTATTTAGCCGCTCCTAGATTAGGAACCTAGGGTCCCTGGGTTGGGTGGTAATCACTGAACTCAAGGCAAATCTCTGTCTCAACAGTGAGTACTAGTGCTGCCCCTCAGTATGGACAGCCATTCCTCCTCAAATTTTCTTCAGATGAGCCAAGAGAATATTTTTTTCTCTTGTTCTAATTTACAGGATAGATGTGTACTCAAATCCAACAAATACTGCAGTTATTATCAGTAGCAAGTCTTTTGTTGAGGCTGTTTTGTTCTAACACAAAGTTCTGCTTTTGTGCACTGATGTAAATCAACAGTATCACACACAGTAAGCTCACAGAGAGCAGAATCTGACTCATACTCTCAATTACCTCGTATTTTTTTTCTAGTGAAGTCAGTACAACAACCTTCGATATTAAACGTGACCTTTCTATTTTTCTGAGTTTACGAATTAAGATCTCATTCAGCAGCTCCAAGTATTGGTAAATTTTATATGAATGAAAAAAATATTTCAAAACCCTTTGATTTCATTGAAAAGAAACTCATTAAAGCTTAGAATAAAAGGGCATTGTATCTATGAGGGTAGATGAAATCTTGAAAGATGAGGCTAGAGCTCCCAGCCATGTCATATAATGCTCTTCATAGAATCACAGGATCGAAGTATATCAGGTTGGAAAGGGACTTCAAGGATCATCTGGTTCAACCTTTCTTGGTAAAAGCACAGTCTAGACAAGATGGCCCTGCACCCTGTCCAGATGAATCTTAGAAATGTCCAATGTTGGGGAATCTACCTCTTCCCTGGAGAGATTATTCCAATGGGCTGATTGTTTTCATTGTGATAAACATTCCTCTTGTGTCTAAGCGGAATCTTCCCAGAAGTAACTTAAACCCATCACCCCTCATCTTTTCCATGTGACTCCTTGTAACAAGAGAGTCTCTATCTTCTTTTTAGCCACCCTTTAAATAGTGGCACATGGTGATAAGGTCTATCCTAAGACTTCTTTTGTCAAGGCTGAACAAACCCAGCTGTCTCAGCATTTCCTCACATGCAGGCTCCCCAGTCATTTGATCATCTTCTCTGGACCCTTTCCAGCCTGA
>VXAY01005017.1:262242-275134 GCA_013399855.1 Oxyruncus cristatus
TTTTTTTTTTTTTTTTTTTTTTCCATAGCAGTGACCAAAACTGAACACATTATTCCAGGTGTGATCTGACAAGCACTGAGTAGAATGGGATAATGACTTCATGTCTGCTGGTGATGCCCTTGTTGATGCAACCAAGTTATCCCATTGGAATGTTTTACCACAGCAGTATGCTGTTCACTCATACTGAGCTTGTGTGACACCAGGACCCCGAGGTCCCTTGCCACAGAGTCACTCCCCAGCTGGGTGGATCCTAGCCTGTGCTGCACTCCAGGATTATGTATTTATAGGTGCACTTGTCCTTGCTGAACTTTGTAAGGTTCATGTTAGCTCACTCTTCCAGCCTATCCAGGTCTTACTGCAGGGAAGTGTCCTTTTAAGGATGCAAATGTTCTTTGGCAAACTTTGGGTGGATCCCCAATGGCCCCATAGACCTGTGTGTGTCTACTTGTTGTAGTAGGTTGCTGATCATTTCCACTTGGGTTATGGGATTTTCATTCTGCTCCTTGTCTCTGTCTTCCAGCCTGGGGAATTGGATACTCTGAGAATAACTCGTCTTGCTATTAAATATTGAGGCAAAGAAGCCATTAAGTACATCTGCCTTTTCCTCATCCCTTGACACTATGTTTCCCCCTATATTCAATAAAGTGTGGAGAGTCTTTTTATCCCCCCTTTGGTTGCTGATGTATTTGTAATAACATTTTTTGCAATCATTAATGTCAGCAGCCATATTAGGTTCTATCTGAGATTTGGCTCTCCTCATTTGCTCCCTCCATAACCTCACAATATCTTTGTAGTTCTTCTGAATTAACTCTTCTTCCAGAGGCCATAAACTCCATTTTTTTTACCTGAGCTCAAGTCAAAGCTCTCTGTTCAGCCAGGCCAGTCCTGCCGAGTCCTGATTCTCCACCAGCTCATCTTTATCTTCTTTGTTAGGGAACACTTGATCCCATCTTGCTGGTTACTTATGAACATATCAAACTGTGTTGGTGCCTGTATCAAACCCTGGGGGACCCCATTGTTACAGGTTGTCTGTTTGAAAAGGACTTTACCACCACTCGCTGGGTGCAGCTGTCCTGTTCCTCAGCCACCACACAGACCACTTGTCCAAATCCTAATACATCAGTTTCTCCAGTGGGAGGCTGTGGAAAACTGTATAGAAAGCCTTGGCTTAATTGTACTGGATAAAAAAAAACCCTTTTCTAAAAGGAGATAATGGATCTGTTGTTGGTTTCAGAACAGTTCTTGGAGTCTGTGTCTTGAACTGTCACAAAATGTTGCATCCATCTTATCTATTAACAGCCTAGGGAAGACCATTTCCAGAATGCAAAAGTTTGAGACTGGAGTTCACTTCCCAGGGTTACAGCTTTTAATGGACTGACTGTCACAGATAAGAAAATGATGGAGGAGCACAATGTTCTTGCAATCTCATTAGCTGGATATATTGTGTGATGTTAAAGTTACCAGCCTGCAGAATACTAACACACATCAGCTGCAAAAGAGTGAAGGAGAAAGCAATTTAAAGTTATACATGAAACTTTTATACTCTGGTTGTTTATTTGAAAAAAAAAAAAAAAACCACAAAAAAACCCACAACCAAAACACACAGTTTGGGGGTTTTATGTTGTTTTGTTTCTTTGGTTAGTTTTTTTTTTTTATTTTTATTCCTTGCTCACCTCTTTTAAGACACAGTTTAGTCGGTGTAAATATTAAGATACTAAAAAAAAAACCCTCAAAAACAACAAATTGTCAAACCAGCTAAACTTCTGCAACACAGAGAGTATTTCTTGAGTGTGTTCTCTTGTCCAAGATATTTTTTTTTACTTCTTTCCCCTTATGACAAATATTTCAGTGATGTTGCTTTCTTTTTCAGAAAAGGGTTTGCAAATACCCAATAAAGAACAAGTGGGGTTTACTCCTTGCAATTGCTTGACTAATACAGTTATTAGAATGTAAATGTGACATTCTTTACCTAGGGAGAAATCTAACCAAATAGGCTGACCTTTAGTCATTTATACATTGCAATAAGATCACCACTGGTATTTTGAAATTGGCCGTCACATGTATTGCTAAATATGATGTAAATACCCCTCCACGCATCTCCAACATAATCAATAATTTTCCTCTTAAGGTAAAACACTTTTGGTGCAACAGAAACTCTCATTTGTAAGTCTTTCTTTCTACCTAGAATAAATACTACAACTCTGCAAAGAAACACGGACTGAAAAAAAAGAAGCATTTAAATAGTTATGGTTTTTGCTTCAAACTACTCATACTGGAGTTGTATAACGCACGGTAAACCAGGTACTTCAGGTCATAACACTTTGCATTTATTAGCTAAGAACTGTCTGTGATAGTCTTGTCTCTGCCCTAGCTTTGGTAAATTTTTTTGAAGTGTTCATGTATCTTGAGGACTTTGTTTCTATGGTCTTGTTCCATCCTCTGTTTCATGGACAGGCTACATTTCCTCAAGAGTCTGGAATCATTTGATTGTGGATGTTACTTCCCCTGAGAGATGCTGACAACTCCATCATACCTCTACCTTTAATGAGAAATTCACATGTATGCTGGAGATATGTTCCAGTTATATCCTAGTGCTATCCCAGCAGCAGAAGATAACATATATACCTTTACTCTCCATGTGGTTCAAGAATGACCCATGGGAACATTCTAAAATTAGGGGATAACATTCATGTTAGAAGCAGGTAAGTAATTTTGTGTTCTTTTCTGGTGGTTGAGAACTCTGAGTCAAAATGAGATATATAAACCTTTCTTGCCATAAAAAAGGAAGGAACATACATCTAAAATTGCATCACTTGAGAAACCAGGGTAATCTGTACATCCAGCTTCCTGTGGGTCTCCTAGCATGGTCAAATGCAATTTTTAACCAAAGAATTTTAAAGAATTATCCATACACTCTGCAGATGACCACTCAGAAGCTTTTAAGCATGTGGTTGCAAATTTCTTTCAAAAGTGTTGTAGTCCATTGTCTCTGGGATCAGCTGAGATATCTGTAAATACTAAGTTTGATTTTCCATATGTAAAAGCATGAATTGCACCCATGCATGCTAATCTGTGTGTCGCTGAACTGTAAAGATGTTAGCTTTTTAATCACACAGATGATTTTGCTAAAGAAATAGAAAAGTGTTGCACTCATATTAGTGAAATCAAGCATAAGGATACACAAAAATGTATCAGAACATGCAAATATTTCATAGAATCATGGAATATCCTGAATTGGAAGGTCCCCACAAAGATCATTAAGGTTCAACTCCTGGCCCTGCAACAGCCTCAAGAATCACATCATGTACCTGAGAACCTTACCCAAACTCTGTCAGGCTAGGTGCTGTGTCCACTCCCCTGAGGAGCCTGTTCAGTGCTCTGTTCCAGTTTCCTCTGGGTGAAGAACCTTTCCCTAATATCTAACCTAGAACTCCTCTGATACAGCTTTCATGCCATTCCCCTTTCACTGGTCACCAGAGTGAAGAAATCAATGCCTGCCCCCTTGTGAGGGAGCTGTAGACTGCAATGGGTGGTCTCCTCGATCTCCTCCAGGCTGAACAGACCAAATGACCTCAACTGTTCCTCACACGGCTTCCCCTCAAGGTCCTTCACCATCTTTGTTGCCCTCCTTTGGATACTCTCCAGATACTCTCCAAGAGCTTTAGACCTTTCTTACATTGTATGACTAAACTAGCACACAGTACTCAAGGGGAAGTTGCACCAACACAGAGTGGGAAATTCACCTCCTGTTTGCTTTCCTTATAGTTAATTTTAGAGCTGTGGAATCATAATTTAATTTTCCCCTTAATTCTCATGTGCATCATTTTTTGGTTTCATTTGGTCTGTTTTTTAACCAAGTAGATGTGGTGGGATGGATTACTGTTCCCCATAGAAATCAAATAAAGTAGAGATTTCTTATTTACATAAATGTCACAAAATATCTTACAAAATACATGACAATTCTCAAATCACCCTTTTCCTCTTGAACTAGACAAAATCCAGTTTCTCAATGGTCACAGGACAGAAATAGGTAAGATTTAGAAAGCATCTCCATAGCTGCAACACATTCTCCCTGCAGATCCTTGGATGTCTCATGCAACACACTGTGCATTACGAAAACGTCATTGCATGCTTGTTTCTGTCATGCAACAGAGGAAGGATTTTTCTGACAGAGACTAGTATCTAAAGCCTTAAATATACAATAGGAGTAAAAAACTAGAGAAGGGGAAGGTAATATTTTCAAAACTGATTTTCTTTTAAATTAATTATGCTCAGAATTCAATACCTAATTTAGGGAAGGCTTCCATTAGGAACTGGTTTTCCTATAGAGAATGAGAATGCTGTGAGCTTGAATAGTGTTTGAGCTAAACAGAATCAAATCCGTTAAGCTTCCTGGTGGTAAAGCTAATATGTAAAAGATGTTTACTCTGAATGTTTTGTTTGATTTCATTGCAAACCTTAGTGCTTCCTTTGAATACCATGAAAAGTTCCCAAGTTTCCTGAATTCTCCCTTCTTACGAAGTTGCTTTTCTGCCTTCCTCCTTCAACAGAATTTGGTTTAAGGTTTTCAAGGGCACATTCACTATTTTTTCTTTGAAGTGAAGCCAAAGTCCTTAAATCTCCAGTGCTGAGAATATATTAGTTATAAAGAGTGGGAAAGAGTAAGTAAGAGTTTTCCGATATTCTAATCAGAAAGTGTTATGAACCATTCCCCACACGCACACTTCAAATGAAAAATTTAATTTGAGTTTTAAACTTGAAAAATGCTGACAAGTCTTATTCTTAGGATCCAGCATTTGTATTTGTGTTCTTGTTTGTTTGTTTGTTTAAAGGAGCTTTGAAACCCTTGTGGGATGAAGATGAAATGCCTGTACTGAATGTTAATTGAAACTGGTCACTGCACTCTGTTGAATAAGAATCCCAGCTGGAGCATGTGATTAAATGTTTCAGCCTTACAATTGCATCTCTGAACGACCATAAATTCATTTTGAAATTAAAACCTAGGTCAGTGATAGAAGGTGATTTACACCTGTCACATGTCAGTGATGCAATTTTTATGAGATAATTTTGTCTCTGGATTTTGAAGTATTCACTCTCTTGAATGCTTATGATCTTTTTGCTTGGCTATTTTTGTCATGTAGAATAATTTAATTCAGAAAAACATGGTTGGGTATGTTGAAAAATGTAAAAAACTTCAGTGTCATGTTTTTCTACGTGGTAGACGTCTTTTAGTGAGAGATATATAGAAGAGTATGTCTGAGAAAACTGTCCTTTAAAACATTTTTATTTTTCCAGCCTAGACTGTTTAAATTTTTGAAAATATCCCTCATGTCATTAAAGAACTCAGAGATGATCTGAAATGTTTTTGTCTGAAGCACAGGTGCAATTCTAATTTTCCATTTAGCTCATATTTTTTTTTTTCTACAGTCCTGTTGATCAGTTCTTCTCTTGACAGAGAGGGGCATAAATTCATCCATTACATCATTCAGAAATTTTGTAAGAACTCACTGTATAAGAAAAGGATAACCTATATATGACAATTTTAGTTTTTAATCTCCTAGGTAGACTGTTGTGTCTTCTTAGTATTGTAGGTCCTTGCCAGTTACTGGAATAGGTCAACACCTTTTGTCATCTGGATTTCTGTCATGGCAGGTGTTTTATTTGCTGTATGAAGTGTCTCAAGCTCTTGCTGCTTATGAGACTCCACGTCACCAGGAACAAAGCACCCCCTGGCAGATACCAATGGTGGCTGATTCCTTGCCTCTTTCCTCAGGTCATCATTCACTCGCAAGGAAAGTAGAATTGTCCCAGTTTTTTACTTCCTCCAAGTCACAGTGACCTAATTGACTAGCATCGCTTTGAAGAAATATTAGTGATTTGTTTATTGCCTTTAAAGTCTCCTTATTGTAGAACTGCATAATTTTTAAGGAATAAAGAAATGTATATCGTACATTCATGTGAGGGATAAACAAAATTTTAACCATCCATCTACATGCTGGAGATGCATTATGTTTTCGTTAGTAGGACTAAAAGAATCCATTTTTAATCTAGTGTTAATTATCCCTAGCCAAATACCAGTAAAAGCAGCTTCATCTAACATGATTATTAAATGTTGATTATTAACTGAGATATTTGCAGTATAAAAGATTTCATCTGTGTAGAAAGTATGCTTAAAAAATTTTAATTTCTACTATTTGCACTGTTCCATTTCTTAATTACTATATTTTCTTTTACAATGAATTTAAAATTCAAGAGATCCTCTTTTATAGCACCTTTTTAATAGCTACTGTTGTGAAAGCTGGGCACTCTGACCCTAAATAACACTGTATGTCATTTTGTACTGCCTGAAGGGACCAACTAAATTTTCCTTTCTGATCATAATCAAAAGCCTGTTTGTTTAGCAATCACTGTTATAATAAAAAAGAGTGACTGAGAAAGACGGAGAAACTACGTTTATGTGTCTGTGCCCATACCACAAAGAGGTCTGTTTTCAAAGCAAAGCACCAAAAAAAGGCCTCTCAGCTCCCAGTGATGTTAATGGATGTTTTCAAACTAAATCCCTTAACATCCCTCTGAAAACATACCTGTAATGCAGACAATTTCAGCAAAGAGAAAATCTAGTCAGACTTATTTTGCCCCTCCTCTCATTCTGATACACTATCTTAGGTGGGCCACCTGGAAACTTTCCTGAGACACCTATCTACACTCTTCCTACAAAAACAATTCCTCCTGGTTCAGAAACAAAAACAGGCTTCATCAGGTGTGGTGGGTTTTTTTGTTTGTTTGTTTGTTTTTTGTTTTGTTTTGTTTTTGTTGTTGTTGTTTTGTTTTTTGTTTTTTGTTTTGTTTTGTTTTTTGGGGGGGTCTTTGTTTGTTTGATTTGGGTTTGGGTTTGAGTTTGGGTTTTTTTGTTTTGGTTTTGGGGTTTTTTGGTGGTTTTTTTTTGGTTTTTTTTTTTTTTGTCGGTAATTTCTCTTCTTTCCCTGAAGAGGATATCTACAAAGGACAGGTGAAAGAAACTGTGATATAAATTGCTGTCATGTTTAGGGGAAGGAAAGCAACCTAGTTTGGACCTTGGAGGTTCCAAAAGGGAACACTCTAGGGCAAAAGACTTTCCGTCTTCACTGCTGACTTGTGAAAAAGTCTTCAGTATGTTGTGGAAATGAAGCAGATCTGAAGATCATAATCTGTTGGGGTAATCTGCAGGGTCAATTCTTGCTTAAGGGGAAGGCCAGGGTGCCCACTGGGACTGACCTCTGAGGAACTGCTGGGTCAGAAGCCAAATGTATAACCAGAAAAGAGGGCTTACTTTTCTTTAAACATTTATTTTTTTCCTGTTGCAAGAATGGACCAGTTTGCCATTTGAAAATAATACTGCCTGAGAAAGTTGAAACAGGTTTTCACTAATGACTCAATTTGTACTGTATTTTATATTCAAGAAGGTTTTTAAAAAAATGGGCCATTGTTCTTTTAATAATTTCATTTCTGTCATCAAATTCACCCTTGTTATAATAAATGTATTAAATTATGCTAATATTTTATACAAGTGTCCCTATTTTCTATGTGTAAAGCAGTTGTTTTAATGCTTTTTGAGAAGATATCTTAAACATTTTTGATTTTCACTCCAATTTGGAGCCAAACTAACCTTCCAATTGGCATATTTTCCCTGGAAAGTTAATTCTGGTGTTGTGGCTAGTTCTACTCTGCATGATGTGGCTTTGACTATCTATGCCAAGAGAGTAAAGTCATGGTATTTACAGAATAATTGATCATCTCAGTTGAGAAGTCAGAAAATGTGTAATGATTATGAGTGCCAGGAAGGAAAACAAAAACAAAACATTATTTTACTTAAAATTAACAGAAACATGCATTTTTAATGTCATAGAGTTCAGAAGAGCTACATTTTTGTAAGATAAGAGATGATTCATTCTGTTTACATCTCATGGTTAATTCAGGAAGACTGAAATATTACACAGGAGTTGTAATTATTTTATTTAGCTTTTATTTTCATAGTTAACTTCACAGTAGATAGAATATGGAGACTGTATTTTCACTTTGAGTTAGAATTTACTGTGAGACAAAGTCCATACGATAAACTAAAATTAAATGTATGCTATATATATATGTATGATATCTCATTCCTTTTTTATGTCAACCTTGTATGGAGGCAGAAACCTTAGTTTCTATACTTACTACAATAGAAATGCCTTTTGTCTTTGTTTTTATTCATTTTCCCTTCATTAAAGAGAGCATGATCTACTCTTCAAAGTGAAGACTTATAGTAGTTTTTTCTAATGATAACACTTGCCACTCAAACTTTGTTGCAGATTATCACCCAGATATATTAAACTGCTGAAGTTTTGGGTTTTTTTTTAATTATGGAAACTCTTCTTGATCAAAAAATGTTCACCGCATTGTTTAAGAAGCAATTTTCCATTATAAGCCCTTTACTGTTTTCTGTCAGTTTTAAAGAGTTCCTTGATCATTTACAGCGTGCATTAAAACCATATTTATAAACTGTAAAGACAGTCAGACTATTTGCCACAAATAATCCAAAAGTACTCTCAAAATATTTAAAGATTATTAAATCAGTATATTAGTATTAAGTATAAAAAGAAGAAACACAAGAATACTTCAGAGCTCCAATTCCAGCTGTTGCACAGTCCAGCTATGTTCCAACCTGTAAGAAGCTGAGACTCCACAGTCCTTTCTTCCCTCGTCTTTCTCTCCACCTCCATGACTCTTCAACTAGATACTGGATACAGAGTTAAGTAAAATTAACTTTACTTAACTCTGCCCAGAAAAAAAAAAAAATATAGCTGAATATAAATTATCAAAGGTTTACACAGAGCTAAGTGACACACAGCTGACGGCATGTGATAACTTTGAAAATTTTCATCCTCCAAAGGCATTAAAAGGCATTTTAAATCATCATGAATTTGAAATATCTTGGTGGACCATAAGTATATACACAGGTTAAGGAGAGATAGTGAATAAAAATCATTCTAAAAGGTTTAGATCATAGCAAAGGTAACTCTTACAAGTTGCTAAAAATCCCTGATTGTTCAGGAAGTCTCACCAAAAATGGATGACAGACTTTAAATAAAAAAACTAAACATAAACAGTTGTACTTTAAATTATGTTCTACTTCGTGGCTGTCTTGGGGGATGACTTCTGAATTGCAAATGAATGATTAGGACAATGGAGTTATAAAAGTTTAGCTATCAGAAAGAATCAGTAAAGCCCTGACAAATTTCTAACACTAATACTTCAGCTCCAGAGTCAGGAAGTCAGAATCTCTACAGTTTTGTGCTGTCTGTCAGACTAACCTGCAAAGGGCCACAAGGATATTCAAGGGACTAGAGCTTCTTTCACGCAAGGAGAGGATGAGAGAGCTGGGACTAGTCATTCTGAACAACAGATGGCCAAAGGGAATCTTACCATTGTATATACATTTCTGATGAAAGTGAATGAAGAAGAGGGAGTCAGATTTTTCTCAGTCATACCCAGATTATAGGTACAAGTTTTGTGGGTTATATTTGTTTGTTTGTTTGGTTGGTTGGTTGGTTTTACTAGAAGCATAACTAAATACTAGGTTTGGTGTGCTGAACAACTGCTGAACAGGTTGTTCAGCGACCTTGTGAAGACTTCAGCCTTGGACATTGCTCAAGGAGAAGTTTAGATCAGATATTAGGAAGAATTTTTTCTAAAGCCTTTAAACAGACTGCCCAGGGAAATGGTGGAGTCCCCATCCCTGGAATTGTTCAAATGGCACCTGAGGACGAGGTTTAATGGTGAACATGGTGGTGGGTGCTAGATTGATGGTTGGACCTGATGATTTTAAAGGTCTTTTTCCAGTCTTAATGATTCTGTGATTGTAGAGAAGACTAAGATCCTGGGCAGCCTGCTGTACCTAACCCTGCTTGAGCGGGATTCCCTGCTCTTGGAGTAGAAAATCTCAAAAGGTCCCTTCCAACACCAGTAATTTTGTAGATCTGTACTACTGCAGCTTATAAACTTAGGAGTGAAATCCTGTCCCCAATGGTGAAAATATATTTTTTTTCATTGACTTCAAGCATTTTATCTAGTATGCTAGATTTTCAGCAATTTTGCAAGGATGAAAGCATTTTTCAAGCTTATTTTTTAATTTTATTTGCTGGTAAACAATGATACATCTGTCTGATTAACCAAAGCAGACAGCCTGATGTTTATGGCCTTTATCTCAAAGTGGAAATATGACCACTTTTCATTTACAGAAAACTTACTGTGGTAACAACATTGTGTGAACAATCTGTTCTGCACCTTCTGAGGCTTTGCCTATATACCTTAGCATAAACAGAATGCCAGGGTGTGCTCTAAGATGTCTACTGCCTCTAAGGTTAGAACAAGGGTGGATTTCATCCAAGAAGAAGGCAGGACATCTGACCAGATAACAAACTTCTTACTCTGCCTAGATACTTGTTGCACCCAATTAGAAGTGTATTAGTAATGCATGTTTATAGTTTGATCTATGACCTGTACCAATGAAATTGTATTGATTATGCACCAGGGTGTGAAGACTGTATATAAGGAGCAGTCTTTGTTCAATAAATCGGACATTTTGTGGATCATATTGGTCGTATGCATATGTCTCGTGCTCCTCCATCCACAGCTTACCTCTATTGTTTTGACTGGGTTTACTTAAGTTGAAATATTTCATTCTCACTGAAACTCAACATACTTCCAGAGTAGTGCAAAAAAAAACCCCAAACTCTTGCTTTCAGTCCACTGAATTTTCTACAAATTTTTCCTGAGTTTCCTCTGAGAAATATGAACTTTCTGAAGTGCATAAATATTAACATTCTAAACCTTATAAACCAAAGGACAGTGACAGTCCTTTTTTCCCCCATCTTTGATGCCACAAAAGGTTGCCTAAAACCATGATGTGTTCACCATTAACAGAACATTGTGTTTTCTTAACAATTCCTGAAACTTCAGGTCAATGACTGACAGAATAAGGTTACGAACCCTGCCTTCTCAATACACGTCTAAACACTGCAAGAACCTGACTCCAATCACTAGTAATGACAAATTCTGACACCTGCAATCTTATCAGGTGGTAGAAACACCACACCAAAACTCCCAAGTTGTCAGCACCCTTGCAAATAAATGTGAAATAAGAATCAGACAGCTCTTCTCTGTTCCAATTTTTATAGGAAGAGTTACAATTTCCTCTTGCTCCACTTGTCTGTCCAGCCTTTATCACATTGCTTTTCGTTTCTTTTTGTTAATATAAAAGAGAGGCACAAGGTGCATTTTACGTAGGTAAAAGAGGAAGTGTTTGGATCTAAACTGATGATTCTAAAGCAAAAAACAGTCTCCCTTGAAAATGAAATTAGTGCATCTCTGTTCATTCACATTTTAAATATTTCTCACCTAATCAGTCACTTCCAGTTCAGGTGTTTGCTGGGGTTTATTCTGTTACATAGCATTTTCCTGTTTCTCCCCCTCTTTTTAATATTTTACTTAAATATTTAATACCTAACTTTGAGAAGTAACTGGAAAAAAAAATCTCCCTTTGAAGAACAATAGATATGAATTAATAGAACAGCACTGTTCAAGGAGGACAAAGAAAAAGTCTGTCCCCTATTATTTTGTTTTTTACTTAATAAAATACAATATAATTTTCTCACCATAAATAAATTATCTCTATTTTCCTCGGTTTCTGCCTTATAATTACCTCCTTACAATTTTATACAGATATAAATTTCTAAATTATCCAGCTTATTTGGATAATGGGAGTCAATTTAATTTGTACTACAGGGGTCCTTCTCTGCATGTAACTCTTTCCCAGAAGGCTTTTAATTTTTTTTTTTTTTTAAAAAAACCCCAACCTTTTAAATAAATAAGACAGACCTAGCTAAATCAGAAGAAGACTTTGTACAAGGTACTGCCACTCAATTCATTGGAAACCTTATAAGCTCTTTCATAACTCTAAATTGCATCAGCTTTTTTGTCAATATTTCAAATCTTTGGAGAACATTTCTCTTGAAAGTTTGTCTTACCTCATAGATATACCAATCTAGGCTTTTGCACCAAGGACTAGTGGTACCAGTAAAGACACATGCGGTTGCAAAAATGTCATATGGAACTGAGCAGGATCATTATGAAAGACAGTTCAATACATACCCTCTGTTCTACAACAGTGATAATTTGGACTCTTGCCTGGTTAGCCCTGCAGTTTTCCTTTATGCCCTCAAGCAACTTTTAAAATTCTGGAGTGACTTCCATTCTTACAGATCATAGGCAAAATGTGGTCCCTATCTGAAATAATAAAGTGATAAAGCTGAAAGAACTTTTTTCCAACAACACTATTTACAAACAGATTTTATAGCTATATCAACTTATTAAAAAATAAATTATTACTGAGTTCCAGTGTGTGTGAATAAATACCTCTTCTTTTGTCTATATCTCTTTTATTTCTTATATTTAGCCAATTTTTGTCATGATCACTGAACAACTCACTAAATTTTACTAGATTCGCACTTGTTGAGACAAAAATGGGGCGAGAGGGTAGGGAGGAGAAATAAACTTTGTTCATAAATTTCAATCCTGTTATTTCTGAACTTCCATATGAAATACATAGAAAATAATCTATTTTTTTCCCTATGCTGGTTTGTATATTTTTTTTTTTCAGTGTTTGCCATTTAAAAATAGAAAGTACCAGATATGCTACACGTTTAGGCATTTGTGTTTCCCTTACTAAAATCTTGTCAGTATCTACTTTCTGATTTGCCATGTTTTTTTATTTGATGTAGAAGGTCATATGTTTAGGTTAGTATGGTGGCTGCTGATGGGTAAGTCCATGGGATGTACTGTTATCTTCTTTTTTCTCTGTAGTTGATTCCCCCCC
>VXAY01005017.1:275147-292775 GCA_013399855.1 Oxyruncus cristatus
TTCTGTAGTTGAATCCCCCCCCCCCCAAATGTACTGTAACAAGTATTCAGTGCGATTTTTGCTGATAATGTTATCTGCAGTCTGAGTGGACACTTGGTTTCATCAGCACCAGAAAGGCAAGATATCCATATGATTATTCCATGCTCATATGCTGTAAACATCAATAACTCTGCTCTGCTTTCCCTGCCCTCATCATATAATTAACTTCTACAAGTGAAGCATATCCTTTCCGAAAACAGCAAATGTGTAGGAACCCTAAGCAGGTTATTAAGACTTGTTGTCTCGTCTTCCACTCTTTCCTTTCACTTACAGTCCCATAATGTTAGGACTATTGTATTTCATGCCTACATTTCATAATGTAGTTTTTATGTTCTTCAGCATTTTATATCCTCTTTGCATGCTGAGACTGTTGAGCGGTTATAATATGGATTGTTCAGGTCTTTCTTAGTATTACTGCCAGCACAAGACATCTCCAGCTGAATTCTAATATTTTCAACAACTCATTTGTCCGTCCAAAGATATGGGATCCTCATCTTGTTGCCATCTTACGTCTTTATATCATGAAATACCTAAATTGCAGTGTAAGGAATGAATTGCCTCCCTAACTTGTAATCTGTTCAGTCAAACAAAAGCAGCATTTGTGTGGTCAAATAATATTTTTCTTCAGAATCTCACAACTATCTTTGTTCATCTAATCTCTCAAATAATTGCAAAATTCTAGGGCTCTGGTGACTTTTACAGCACATCCTCTTCCCATAACAAAACTCCTTCTATTTTTTTCAACTTTTATCTGGCACAGTTTCCATCTCCACGAGAGGTCTATTTTCCTTATTTAGTTGAACAAGTTCTTTTTTACTTTATGTGAGTATATTACAGACCTCAGTGAAGTCCAGTAGAAAATATTCAATTAAAATTCTGATTCACAATTACTTTTCAGTACCCCTAAAGCATGTATTATTTTAAAAAACATGAACACTGCAGTAAATTCTCCAAACCTGTGTTTGAAGCACTTCATTAAAAAGATGTGGTTTCTCTTTACTCTGTGTGGTTTCTCTTCACTCTGTATGGTTGTTTTTATTCCGATTGACTGTACTAACTAATATACTCTCAGATCAAGGGTGCCATTTCTTTAAGTGTGGCTGCTTTACACATTGCCTAGGACACAGTGTCTTAGCACAGGCAAACCAATGTTCAAACCAGCTTAGGCAGGGAAAAGATATTCTGGATGTCCCTATCTCGAGGTACTGGAAGAATATAGAACAGAGAATAGAATATGTCTGCAGAGAATTCTGCGCAGAAGAATTCTATATGCAGTAAAATGTTTCCAACACAGAGACCATCTTTTCTACAAATTTACAGAGCATATATGGTACATTATATAATTAAGTTCTTATTTTTCAGATGTAGGTAAAACAAATCAAAAGCGATATTTTCAAATAAGCTCTATTTCATTTTTATTTTTTCAACAAAAGAGAAAGAAAAATAAAAAATTTGAGATATACTGAAGAGATATTTCCAGGAGAAAGAAAAAAAGAACTCATTACTATTAAAAAGGAAATGTTATGGGAAATAAACCAGAGTGATGAATTGGCATTAATAATGAAACGGACAAAACTGGAGCAACCAAAACAGTTAATTTAGTGAAATGATGTCACCTTTTATAGATAGTGTTTGTTTAATCATCTGGATGTTGTTTCAACATTTCTCAGTGGACAGCTCTCAGTAAAAACTCTTACTGGCTATGCTTGATTGTGTGAAAGTAGAATAGTTGTAAGTAAATTCCTCTCACATATTTCCAAAAAATTAGAATTCTTGTGTACTGTCACCCTGACACGTGTGGGTGTGGGGGGGTGGTGGTGGTGGGCATTGTTAAACGAACAAAAAAGGTAAGAAGCTCAAAGAACCCGCTAAAGCACATGTTTGTTGATCACCTGTTTACTCCTCTCTATCTTATTTTAAGGCTCCCTTGATAATTCGCTGACAAATCAAGTAGAGAACAGAAACTTTTAGAAACTGAAAAAAACATAAATTGATGAGTCGTTACTCAGAAGAATGTAAAGTAGAATATAAGAAATAGTCTTCCAAGAAGAAAAAGAATCAACCTGATTTTTTGCTAGTATTAAGCTGCTTTCTTTCCTCTGTTGTTTTTACCATGTTCCTAGTTATATCCCTGTTGCTGGAATGCTTTTTGACATTTGTCAACAGCTTAGGTTTTCTTGTATTGTGTTCCAATTTTCCTTTTATGATTGAACACTAGATCTACTCACTCTAAATTATTTCTTTTATTGATTATTCTGACTCTAATTATAGCACAGGACACATATAGATTTATTCTATTAAGACTGCCTGCAAATAATATCTTCCGCATTCCCTAGAATCATAGATTTTTGCTCAGCTATAGGTATTAGTCACAATTACAGCTTTCTATTGACTAATTCTCTCCCATTTTAGAGGTGAAACCAAATAGGTATTGGTTCGTGGATTTGTTTCTTCTAAAACCAACCAATTTAGAAGCCTATATAGTTGCAAAATCAAGCTTAAAGTATTAGTCAGGTGACATCTATTTTTCAAATCAAATATATATTACTTAATCCTACAAGTATATAACAAATACAAGTTTGCATAATAAATTATTCTTTTCTCTTCTGTTAAATTATTTTTTCTTATTCTTTTCATACTTACAGGTACCACAACAAAGTGTTCCAGGTAGAAAAATTCTTTAAATGCTTATCAGAAAGTATAGTTTATTTAACTAGGTTAATTTATTGCAGCAGCACAAAGACAGTTTATTAAATATTAATTTTCTTCTATCTGCATTGATATTAGTAATTTAAGTTTGGCTATAGTGTAATCAATTACAGTGAAACATGCTGTGAGCAAGTGAGCCTAGCGCATTAATTTAATCTATTTTAGCTACTCCTGCTGTCTCCAAAATCATTTCTATGGTTACAAGGCATTTGTCAAAGATTTCTAAAAGCAAGCATCCTGTGCTTCTGATTCTTCTCTAAATAAGGCTAACATTTTATTATTCTCTCTGGAACTACTTAGTTTGGGAGTTCTGTATCTCTAAACATTTCTTCTTCAGTAGAAGAGAATTAAAACGTCATCAATTGACATTTTCTGTAGACAAAATGCAGCGTAGCTGCTTGTAAAACAGATACAAGAAACATGCAAATGTTTATAAATAGCTAGGAGAACTTGACATGTCTCGTCTGAGATATCAAAGCACTCAGTTTCTTTTCACCCTTTTAGGAGATACGCTGACAGAATCCACCATGGATTTTAGAGCTGGAAGAGTTTCGTTCTAGGTTGACATGAATATAAATTGATACCTATAATATCAAGAGGGCAGGAAGGAAGGGATTGTAAAATTGCAATTGCGATCTCTTAAATATGAACCCATGCCAGCTTTGATTCTGCATTTGATATAGCTCATGTGTGGTCCCAAGCGGTACAAACTTTTAAAAAGAAGATTGAACTCTTGATACTTGAATGCAGTTGGCATCAACCTTACATTATATAGATTGTTTTTGTGAAAAATACATTTTTTAAATCATCACTTGAGAGAAAATAATGCAAGCTACTCTGAGACTCCAATATGAAGTATCATCGGAGTTTGAAAACAGGTCATGACTCCAGCCCACTTTTATCTTGCATAAATGAGTACTGCTGCCAAAAGGGGTAATCTCTGCAACTTGCACTTGCTTCCTTCCCTACACCAGAACAAGGTTTCACAACTGTAAATGGCAAACTGGTTCTAAAGGCCTTGACTGTATAAAAAAGTCATGTAGCAGTCACCTTCACTGAGATCCACATTGGAATGTTGCTCTTTTGTCCTTTATTTACAGAAACATTGAAACACCATTCTTCAAAGTCATGTCTCTGCTGCCCATTTTAGCTAAAATAATTAAATTTATTTTTCTTTGTGAAGATTTCCTTGATTTGATATACATATATATATATTTATCACAGGGATCGGCAGGGTTTTTATTTGCTGGCATGATGGCAATGCTCAGAAATCCAATTTATGATGAACTCTACAAATGTGACTATGATTATAAGAAAAAAAGCATAAACTATGTCAGAAGTTCCCTCTGGATCACCTAGTCTATCCCCTATTCAAAGCAACACTAACTTCAAAGTTAGCTTGGGTAGTCCCCAGTTGAATTATTAAAAAGTTCAAGGACTGAGATTTCACGGTCTTTCTGGGCTCCTGTCCCAGTGCTTAACCACTCTCATGGTGCTTATTTTTTGGCTTATTTTGGTGGATTGACCCTGGCTGGATGTCATGTGCCTAAGAAAGCCAATCAGTCACTTCCCCTTCTCAACTGAACAGGGGAGAAAAAATATAATTAAAGGCTCATGGGTCAAGATAAGGGGTAGGGAGAGATCACTCACCAGTTTCTGTCATGAGCAAAACAGATTTGTTTTCTGAAACTACATGGAAGCAGTTTGTGGTGAGGTGCGGGTTGGTCACATCTTTCTAGTAGCAAGTGCTAGAACAAGAGGAAATGGCCTCAGGTTGTTCCAAGGGAGATTTGGATTGAATATTAAGAAAGATAGTAACCAAAAGGTTGCCTAAGCATCAGTACAGGCAGCCAGAGAAGGTGCTGGATTCACCATCTCTGGAGGTATCTAAAAGACATCTAGATGGGTCCCTTAGGGACGTGCTTTAGCGATGGACTTGGAAATGCTGGGCTAACAATTGGCCTTGATGATCTTAAAGGTCCTTTCCAACTTGAACAATTCTATGACCCTATGAGTATATGACTTGGGGAAAAAATATTTGAATTTAATGCTAATCAAATCAGAGTAAAACAACAAGAAATAAATTCAAATCTTAAAACACCTTCCTGCCACACCTCCCTTTGTCCCAGACTCAGCTTTATTCCCAATTCTTTACCTTCTCCCTCTGAGAGGTGCAGGGAGGCATGGAATGGGAGTTGTGGTCAGTTCACTGCACATTGTCTCTGCTGCTCCTTCCTTCTCACAGGAGGGACTCGTCACAGTCTTCCCCTGCTTCAGTGTGGTGTCCCTCCCATTGGAGAGAGTCCCTCATGGATTTCTCCACCATGGGTTTTTCCCAGGGGCTACAGTCCTTCACAAACTGTTCCAGCATGGGTCCCTTTCATGATGTCCAGTCCTTCAGGAACAGACCACTCCAGAGTGGATTCCCCACAGGGTCATAGGACCTGCCAGCAGACCTTCTCCAGCATGGGCTCCTGTCTCCATGGGGCCAAAGGGCCTGTCAGGAATCTACTCCAGTGCAGGCTTTCCATGGGGTCGAGGCCTTCTTTGGACATCAATCTGCTCCATCATGGGAGCAGCCCTACACAGGCTGCACGTGGGTATCTGCTCCACTGTGGAACTCCATGGGCTGTGGGTAGACATACTAATTCACCGTGGTCAGCACACAGGCTCCAGTGGAATTTGTGCTCTGGTGCCTGGAGCACCTCCTCCCCCTCCCGCACTGACTTTGGTGTCTGCAAAGCTGTTTTTCTCACTTGTCTCTCCAGATACAGCTTGTTGCACAGACTTTTTCCCTTCTTAAATGTGCCAACACAGGGGCACCAGCACTGACAATGACAGATTTAACCTTGGTCAGTAGCAGGTCCAACTCTGAGCCACTGGTATTGCCTCCACTGTACACAGAGGATGTCTCAGGCAGCCTCCCACAGAAGTGACCCACCCAAAACTCACCATGCAAACCCAACACGTATATCTAGCTGGAATTTGCTTTTTACAACTAATGTCTGAAGTCTGTTGCTTTCTTCTTTATAGCAACTCATTAAGGTATGATGCTTAAATAGCAATCCAATCCCCCCCTGCCTAGTCACATCTCTTCTGCACTAAACAAATCCATTTCCCTTTTCCTCTCCTCATCTATCACATGCTCCAGTCCTCTAACCATCTCAACAGTATAGCACTGATGAGTATATCAATGTAAAATAAAGATGATCAAGGAAGAAAGAGAAAACTTATAAATAAGAAAAGCGATCAAGGCACATGAATCTGGTTGTAATGAAGATCTACTAATGTAGTATTTTTCTGGAAAAAAATGGTTCATCCACTCACTTCAAACCTTCTTATGAAGGCAATCAACAATGAAGTACTTAGGCATTAACTAAGATTTTGGGCAGTACGCTGTCTCTCCTTCGCTGAAACACATTAAGTCCCCAGCTTTGATATAAATAGTTTACTATTGTCACCATGAAATTTAAATGGAGCTCTAATTCCTTGAAAGAATGGGATGTTAGAGTAATGATTTTCCTTTCATATTGTGGTTATAGATCATAGTAACTGCATTTCAAAATAGAAGAACTTTGCTTCTAAATTTTAAGCCCAGTTTGCTGGAAGGAAGTAGTGACAGAAAAATAGGAAGCTGATGAGGAGAAAAGCAAACCATTTTCAATATAAGTGACTTACAAGATAAAATTCCTTTTCACCGTGCAAATTTTGACTTTAATAATAAAGTAAGACCCAAAACCAGTGCTCCCCTCCCTATGTATCATGAAACAAACACCAAATTCACCTTTCCCGTGTTAACAGGCCTATCACCTAGAATAATGGTTGTTCTAGAGATGTAAACACAAATGAAATGTTTAATGAAAATTAATTCTTTCTTTACATTATGTACACAAACCTATGGCTCTGTTTTGAGATCAGGTGACAGCAAACCAAAGAGTGAAAGAAGCTATCAATAATCGAACACTAATATTAAAACCAGCAAGATTGTAGTTCCGTTATAAAGTGAGGGGGTTTGCTGCTCCATTAAATGTTTTCTGAAATACACGGAATGTGGAAAAGGACTTTAATTCACCAAAGAAAGCTTGTAATAATGAAAGTATTAGTTTCACTTGTTATTAAAACTTTTGGAAATGTAAAGATTCATGCTTATTAATTCTAGGTGAATGCACATAGCCCCAAGAAGAGGTAAGCCATGACTTACTCTTCAGCTGTGCTGTATTATTCCGTATCATGAATATATTATTAAAATGCAATAAGAACCACCACTCCGACACTGGAATTTTAGAAGTAGCCACTGCAGAACAACCCATCTTAGTCATGTTTGTTTCTATGCTTTTCAGTTTAACTTTGGGGATAATTTTCAAGGGGATTGTTTATGAGGAAGAGTTTCCGTGGATGCAAATGTTCCAAAACCTAGCCAAACCATTAAGTTACAAATTTTCACAGAAGTGGGATCTAAATTTGATCATCATGGTTATTCAGAGAGCAAACTTAATAATCATAGATTGAAGATTAAGAATTTGTTTGAATTTTCAAAGTCTATTGCAAATATAGGTCTACTGCTATTTGTATCAATAGGACATATACAGTCATCTCTGGCACTAAAACAGAGGAAATTAAATATTGAATGCTTTGGAAAATACTATAAAATACAGTTAATTCAACATTTTTGTTATTTGTGTGCTTTAGATGCATTACCAAAAATCACAAAAGCTAGGCTCTGCAAGATTTCATCTAGAAAGACCTTGTTTCAGTGCAAGGGAAATTTTGCTTGAGGAATTGTCACATGTCAGCTGTCAGTTTTCCAAAATAAATCTGGTTATTTGAATCTCTGTGAAAGAAAAGATTTTTTTTTTTTTTTTAGAAGTAAACTGCACTGTAAAACATGCAAAAGTTTGAATTCTGTGGCAAAGTGGAACATTTTCTTCTAGATAATTACATCTCCTACTGTTTCATGATTTTAGCACCTTTCTCTTCCAGCAAACAGTTACAGTTATGATAACACAGTCACACTGAATGCTTGGCCGCAGTACATTGATCAAAGATCAGATTCTTTCGTTCCCTCTGGTCACTGGCAGTGAAATGCAAGCTGAATGTCCAGGCAAGCCACTGCCTCTACCAGTCTCCAGGTGCTGCAGCACAGACACTGATGATGTTACTAGTCCTCAATTACCCCCTTTTTTAGTAACTGCAGGTGACTCTTCTAATGGATATGCTTTGTCAAATGTTAAGTAAAAAAAAAAAAAAAAATTGCAAAGCCCTACTTCCAGTTGCTTGCTTTTTTTCTTTTCTTTTTTTTTTTTTTTTTTAATAGGTCACTGAATCACTTCTAAAGAAAATTGACTTTGAGAATTGATGGAGACCTCGTGGATGTCACCCAAAGCTTTTTCCACTGACCCCAGTAAGATATTGAATACCTGTAAGGATTGACCAATGAATTGGTCAATGAATTATCAAGAGTTCCTTAAAAGATCCTGACAAAATATATTTTATTTTAGTCAGGAAGTAATCTTGAAAGAAGATGACATTTTCTGTCAGTTTGGTGTAAAAAGCACTGCAATTTTTTCAACACAAATGCAGAAATTCATAGGACTTGACCTGCAGTTAGGAATCTTGATTTAGATTTACTAATTGCTTTATGACTCAAACTCAATATGAAAACACTGTAAAAACAGGGATTTTTGTTTTGGTTTGGGGTTGGGTTTTTTTTTTTGCTTTTTTTTCTCTGACATTTATGCACTGTGAGAAATAAACAGCTGGGGTAGAGTAGCAGGCTTTTCAATATGTTTTATTTATTTATACACAGAACTTTAAGCATATGTCATCTTGATGGCATTTACATCATAATATATGTTGTTCCCTATAGCTGTGCAAATTCATCAAAATTGTCTGAATATCTACTGAATGTTAAGGCAGGAAAGCTTACCAAACTTTTTTTTCCATCTGGTTCTTATCCCGCAGGCTCAGCTTTTTTGCATAAAGCACTCAGAGAAGGAAATATATGTTTTAAAATGAAATAGTCTGTCTCTGAAAGAAGATGGTTCCTTTTCTCAGTCCAACAGAAAGAAGAAATAGGCATGAGAATTTAATAACCCAGCCATAAGAACAAAACTAATAGAAGGAAAGCATCCCCAGGGAGAGCTAAGCAAGAGGACTACATCTAGATTAAATTAAATACATTAGAAAATATTTTGTATGACAGCTTGTGCAACAAATACACCTTTTAACTTGTACAGTTATATTTTCCATTATAAATTTATATATGTTCAACAGAGTTACTGATGAAAAAATTCTATTCTTTAGGTTTATGATAACATGTCAAGACTTTGCCCTTCACTGAGTGGTGTCTAAGATGTGGGGCTATCTGCTGTATGAGTCCATAGTTGGAGAAATAATGGCAGAAAAAATTATAAATGGCCTGTCTTGATAAGTAGGACCTATAGTAGTCCATGCATACTTCACTGATGGGTCCCAGGGCTTTTAGCTGATCTAGCAGGCTATGTGCCTCAACACTGAAAACTCATCCAAATTACAATAAGCAAATTCTGATTTCTCTGATCTTGGACCTTGTGGATATCTGATGATATCCACAAAAGTTTTCTGTTTGATTTATTGGGTCTAGGTCGACCCTGCTCCACGTCTACCCAGATACAATAAATTTCAATAAAAATTGCAGAAGTTCAAAAAAGTGGATGCTTTTCATTTTCAAACCATTATGCATCCAAATCCCATGTTGTATTGATTTTTTCTGCTCTAGAAAATTCATGGAGATCTACTTTTTATGTGTTGTTCTGGACAGTGAGTGGAAAAGTGTGCTCTATTTAGTGGGATGTCTCCAAAGATGGAGAAAAGAGCTCCTTCTGCATTAAATGACTATGATGTTTTCTTTAATGCAGTAGACATATTGAAGTATACTTCACATAGCAGCAAAATGCTATGTGTTATTCTTTATCTTGCATAAGCACCATATCAGTAATGGTCCACTTACTACTACAAATCTCGGGCAGACAATATTCAGAAAAATGGAGCTGGAGAGTGAGTACTGTAACCATGGCAACAGTTGTCTGGTCTCTCACACATGCACTGTGGAATGAGAAGACACATGGCTTTGCAGTCAGGGGGATACACTGTCCAGACACCAACGACTTACCTTCTCCTTTTTCCCAGCACACAGGGGAGTGCGTGATGGGTACCTCTGGTTGAGAAAAAGATGACAAGTCTGAAATATGACAGGTGAAATGAAAACCTAGATAAGATAGAATCTTCACTTTATTCCCAATAGATAAACTTTATTTATTTCCTGGTAATATGAAGTTTTTCAAGGCTGAAGGTAGCATATACACTTTTTATCCTGTATAGCCTGGAACCATGAATCTTCTTAAGATATATGTCACCTTCTCAGTATAAGTTAGCTTTTTGATATGCCTACCACATAAGTTGTAAATAATCAGTGTTAAAAAAAAAATAATTCTCAGTACAGTAACTTTTAGAAAACATATAAATTCTCTCATGTGCCTTTAGTTCTAAAGCCATCTTGATTTCTGAAACTTTGACACAGCTTTCTGTGTCTTCCTTAGCAATTTCAAGAGTACCTACTTTTTACATTTGTGACTCATGGACTCACTGGTCATTTGAATATGTTTTTTAAAAAAGGAGGAAAACTACAGAAAAAAAATTCATTTTGATTACATGGTTGGCACCTGAAGTTTTTTTTCTTGGGCAGTCATATCCAAAATTATGTGCTTAGCTTGTTAAACATGCCCAAGCTCAGTGGGAAATTTAAAAACAAACATGACATTTCATTCATCCTTGGCAAGACAGTTAATAAGCTGGAAGAATTTATTTTTACCATTCCAAAACCGTTCTTTGTTCTCTACCTCATGTTTATTTCTGCCAATAATAAAAAGAAAAACACTCTCTTTTCAAAACCACCTAGTAAAGTATACAACAAAACACCATCAGCTAAAGGAAGGATCCTGAGTCCTTGAGCTTACTCAGGGTCCTAAAATGATGTAGCTGAGTGAAATTCTTTCACTGATATGAAAGAGTACACATAAATTCAGGCATAATTTGAAAACATTTGTAAGCTATAATTCAGTATACTCATCAGGAAATTATCATGAAATTGACTTCTCTAAAAAAAAAATTGGCTGGTATGCATCCATTTAATAGAAACCAGAAGATATTACTGAAACCAGTAAAGCTGAAGAAGTAGAAAAAATGCTGGCATGTGAATTTTTCTGTTCATAAATGCAAGAAAGCATTTGGTGGAGAGGAAAAAATTGACATTCACATATTGAATTTGAAATATATCAAAAGAATTATCAATGTTCCTCTCTAAATTGTTCAGCAAAAAATATTTTCTCATTCTGCAGTGATAGAAATGAACCACAGAAGGATTAAAAAATAATAGATAAAACCTAAAATGAAGAATAAATAAAAAAATAGGCCCGAATGTAGTTTACATAATGTATATCATGGAAAACAATAACATATTGCCATTTGGAAGACTGTGTTTTGTTGTGGACCTTTAAACATAAGTATTCAAATAATAGAAATAAGCATGATTGTATCAGAGGCTTGATAAGGACTGCCATACAAAAAGCAAATAAGATGACTGCATAGTTTGATTGGAAACAGGACAGGGAAGAGACAAGCAAAGAAATAGACTATGTCAAGAATAGGAATGGAATACATGAATAATAAAACATTTCAGTCGACTTTATCCTTTAGAACTTTTTTTTTAAGTGTGTGCCTGTGGTACATAATTATTTTGTGGAAATTTCTGCCATAACATTTCATTAGATAAACAAAACTTAATAGTATACCTGTACCACTGAAACATGTGCAATGGATTTTTAAAAATTTCCATAGTTAAACAATACTGAATGAAACCTAAGTTCCCTGAATTCCTGTGATTCAAGTTGTTTCTTGCCTTCTGATTGTTAGAGAAGCAACTTCAGCTAAGCATAACTTCAGCTATAGCTGCCTATTGTGAATTTTCCTCTGCCCTTCCCAAAAGTAAGTCCCGCAGGCTGTAAAAAGACATAGAACCATGAAAGCCAACACTTCCTCCAAAATGGCAATTGCTACTATGTCTTGGTTTTATTGTCTTAATTATCAGATCTAGACCCATTCAAATTTCATCTGTAATTTAATAAGGCGCTTTTGTTGACATCCAGATGCTACATAAAATTAGCTAAATCTTTCTGTGTTGTACATTTAGACAAAACAAGAATCAAGATGAAACAGAAATCAATTACCTTTTTTTTCAACATTAGTTTCATTTTACTGTTATTATAAAAATTGTACAACTGTTTGATTCAAAAATGTAAGATCTCCCTTGTTGTCTAGAAAAAAAAACAACAAACTAACAACAAAAAACCCCAAACATAAATGCCACAAAAAGCAGACCTGACATTTTTTAAATTGCCAGAACAATTTATCTGATATTTAATATGACACATGTTTTTAGTACATATTTGTGGCCATTTCTCACCGCACACATATTCAACAGCACTGTAGGATAAACACGAAGCAAGGAACTTCTCAAGTACTTTTTGCCATCAGGACATTTAGATGTCTGTGCAGCTTTTTTTACCTTCTAGACCCTAAAGGAAGCCATTTCTTCTTGTGTCTATGGCAATAGACTAGTGAGAAATATTTGCTTTGGCTAAGCAGCCTGTAGGGATTCTACAGGAACGATTCAACAGTAGCCAGAAAACAAATAAGCTTCTTCAGAGGCATGAAAATTAAGTGTAATCATACCTTGATTTATTTTGTGGAATTTTAACAGGGGACTCTGTACAAATCCCAGAGGTACTTCAGTGCTTTAACCGTTTAATTATTATTTGTGATATGAAACAGATGCTTTTCTTGGTTACCTCCTCTACCTGGATATCACTTTGAAACATATGCTAAATGACCACCTTGCAATTAGGTCAAACAATTAAGAAGACAGCCAGATGGTTGTTTAATCTAAATGAATAATGTTAGAAGAATTATTTTAAAAGCATGTTTAGTCATGTTTCTAGTTTTTTCAGCTATTTCAAAGTCTGACTGTATCCTCTTGATGGATTTTCAGTGTACCAGGAGAGGGTTAATCACAGTTTGCTGTAGAAGCTCCTGTTTGATATGACTTTTTTTCTTTTTTTTTTTAGCTTTTTGACTCTTGAAATGGTGGTGGAAAAGAACAGCCATAAGAAAAATGAGTATATTGATACATTATTTTAGAAAGTTAACAAACAAGGTTCATCTCCCTGAACATGTAAGAGTAATAAATATTCTTTTTTTCAGTGGCAAAGAAGCTTATTATTCAGAATAACATTCCAGAGCTATCAGTCCTACAGGTTGAAAAAAGGTATTATTCATACTGTATGTAGTACGATGAAGCTCGCCTCAAAATTAGGAAGTTCATTTTTTTTTTTTTTTCAAATATTTGTCAAAGGTTTTTCAATTGGTATGGTGGGGGTTTTTTGTTTGGTTTTGTTGTTTGGTTGGTTTTTGTTTGTTTTTTTCTTTTTTTTAATAGAGGCATTAATTCTGTATGGTTTTCAATCTGAAATCCACCCTTAAATAGTTGCATATTACACAAGTTTTCAGCACTGTTTTCATTACTTAGTTTACTCTGTGGACTTGCTGCTTTTGTAGTTCTTTCTATGTTGCTCATTGTTACTCAAGGCTCAAAAGGGTTGGTCAAGTTTCCTGACACATTCCTTTGTCCAGTCAGATTTTGAGAACTCTCTGGCTGTATTTGGCATTTCCAAACATGCAGCTGAGAAATTAACAGCAGCTCCAGATGACAAGCAACTTCTTTGGAAATGACAAATATGAATATGATTCATGTAATTACCCATTATACAAAGAGCATATAATTACTCTGTACATTTGCAATATTACCATCATATCCTGAAAAAAGTACTAGAGCTGACACTCATGAATAGGATCTACAGGCCTGTGTGTGTAAATCAATCAGACTTTACAGAACATATGAACATCTATATGAACACACATGCACCTCTATCTGCTGAGGTGTTCCAAAAATAGATGTATTTTATCACTCTTGTATCTTTACTGGGAAAATTGTTTTGGAGGTGAAGAAGGGGAGCGAAGCAACGGAAACATTGAATTTAATGCAGTAATGCATTTTTCTCTTTTCTATAAAAGTGGACAAATGAAGTCATAATGCTGGTTTCCTTGAAATCAGTTCCCCTCTCATTCTGATCTACTAATAACACAGTTTTGTCCTAATACGTAACCAGAAGCCTGAACCTGTGGAGCCAAAATTGTCTCACTGTTAATCAAAGCCGTGGTTTATTATGATTTAGGTCAAGGAAATAAACCTTCTCTGCGCAGCTTGATTGCTGGTACTGACATCACCACTTTTATTACTTTCACCGCTTTGGAAACAAATTGACATTCAGTTCAGAAATAACTCTGTTTGCTCAGCCAAACTGACTTTAATGCTCTCTCTGTGAGCTGACAGCTGGCTTGCAACAGATGATGATGAGTAATCAGCTGATCATGTCTGAAAACAGAACCATGCACCTGGAACCAACTTAAAATCACATTTCAATTACATTTGGAATAGCTATGGAGGCATCAAGAACTGATACAATATCATCATATCTCTGTTCATTATTAGCTTTTGCAAAATTGGTTACTTCCAGCTGAATTTGCATTAGCTGAGTTTACCAGTGCATATATGGGAAACTCTTCTCCAGTTCTGTAAATTTAATCATTCTTTGACATCCACAGATTTTGTTGTTTAGAAAATGTTTCATCAGACCAAAGTAAAATTAAGATAGTTATCAGAAATTGATGTCTCTACATTCAAATAAAAAAGCTCTTGTAGGCTTGGTCCCCAATCCAAGCTTTTTCTTTCAGGATTTTTTAATCACCTCTCACCATGTTCTCCAGAACTATAAATCTTCCTAATATTGGTATAAATGTTTGTGTCTTAGGCACAGAAATGCTCAAGTTGAATACATTTTCATAAGAGTTGTACACAAAAAAATAGAGATGTGATGAGCTAATTTTGCTTGTTGACATGCCAAATGACAAGTGGAATAACAAGCTTTTCATTTCGTGAGACCACTGCTCAGTGTCTGTATTTGTAGTGCTGCAGCTTATGTCTAGTCACATATTTAGGAGAGGTAGCAAACAACATCCACAATTAGCTAAAGATCCATATACATGCCCCACTATGTGATACAACAACAAAGATCTTTGGAGGTATCTGAAGTGCAGGAAGGAGAAGCCTACAAAAAGGGAATTCTGTAATCTGCAGTTATCCAAGGATTTTGTGGCTGAGAGAATGGCTACATGACATTTTTGATACTACGTTAATCACATGGTTTAAACACAGGTTATTATAGTATACACTACCAGGGTCCTGTGTATAATCTCCATTGGTAAATAAGCATTAGGCATGTGTCTTCTGGACATGAAGGGGTCTTTCTAGAAATTCTAACATGAGGTTGCACCACAGTTGTATTTATCAGGAAGTAAAAAGCTTTATGGGAAGGATCTCTCTGAGAGGACAGACACATGGCTGCTTTGGAAAGGAAACACAGAAGGAACACAAAGGAAAAAAGGGAAGGAATTAGTTTTTTATACTTGAAATTTTCAGATAAGATCTTTCATCATGATGTTTTAAAGGACCTGGGGGGGGGGAAACAAACCAACACAACAAAACACAAAACCCAACAACAAACAGTCTCTTTATTTGATTCTCAGTTGTTCTTACTGGTTCCCATTGGTGTTATACTTTCTTTAGAGTAGTGTGTTTTTATGGCATGGAGACTTTATCAATGTGTAAAAGTACTTGATTAAAGAATAAGCAGCAAGACTCTTTGCTGCAGTGGCATTGAGTGACAGTACAAGAGATTGTAATCTCAAATTGAAACACAAGAAATTAATTTAAATATAAGAAAACTATTTTGTAGAGGTCAATCACAGGTTAGAGTGGCTTTGAATTCACTATCCTTGGAGGCATTCAATTGGACCCTGTTCTGAGCTGGATTAGGCAGTTTTCAGAAGTCCCCACCAATCTCATCACTGACTATGATTATCATTGAAGGACCTCTGCTTTGGAGGAAACTGCAATTTTCCTGGGAAGCAAACAGGTCTGCTCATGAAGATGAGCTTGTAGGGACTGTAGGATGCCAAGAACAGAAGACATGAGAGAGAGAAAGGTATGCATCTGAGAGAGGACACGTGAAAGAGTAAAAGGAAGTGAGTGGCTGGTAGCCAGACCTCAAGGACAATGAAAAGGAAACTTCATGGAGTTCAAATACTGGTACTCTGTGCTTGCTTTGGTGGTTGAAAATCAATATACACATTTCATTTTAATGACCTCATCACAGAGATGGTTTCTTTAATTTGTTCACTTTCAGATTTAAATAATCATATATTTAAATTCTAGCTACTTGTGCAACTGCTATTTTATGAAGTCTAATCAGCTCTTCAGACATGCATATCATCATCCATACATCACAAATACAAACCCAGTTACTTTCTGTTCATGACCATCTCCTTTACTGTTGCTTTATCCATTATTATTGCATGTCATATACACAAGTCTTCTCAAAAAAATCCCACAAGATTTTGGACTTTTTGAATTTGTCTTCACTATTTTTTCAGTCACTTTGAAAAAACAGGATGTGTTTTGCATGCAAACAAAGCAGCTGGAAAATGCTTCAATCAACCTCTATAATCAAGGGTATATTTTTTGCTTGTTCAGTGCTAGAGCCTCACAGTGATAGCAGATAACACACACTACTAATTCTTTTTAGAGTATTCCTGCTTTCTTCTTTGTTTTGAGAGTAAATTAAAATTTACCCTGTCATCAGCATACACTATAGTGTATTTTGAAGTAAATAAATTGGTTTGAGGTGACAGTGGAGAAGCTTTGTTCTCCCTCAGATTTATCTCAATGCTTTTTTTGTGAGTTAATCCAAACTGCGTGAAAACTTCCTTTTTCTGCTTAGGAAAGAGTAGATTGTGCTTAAGAGCTGAACAAACAGAGGAAACAAAGTGTGCTGTCACAATCTCTTGGATACAGAGAATCACTGAAATCCATCAAACCAGTATGAACAGGGAAAAAAAATCTTATTTTCCAAAGATATGTTTGGGCAAGAGTAAGTTAGAGATGATGACAAATCTCAGAAAAAGGAACACTGTAAGAAATGAGCATTGTGTCTTTCCTGTGGACAGTACAAGAGGGAGCTCAGCACTAGAGTTGCACAAGGTAGATACCAAAGTATATCTCCTTTCTAGAACAAATACACTTTATGTGTTTTTGTTACTGTTCAATGAGTAAGAATAATACAAGACTGTAGAATTAAAAATGCATACACATATACACAAAAAAAAAAAGATTAAAAAAAAATAAAAGCACTTAACAACTATCTTTGCTTGATATGGCCATGGAATGCCTTCAAGGGTAGCACAGAATGGGGCAGAATATGATATATATTAGCCTAAAAATCAATTGCCTCTCTCTTTGCTTTCTCAGAGAAGCACAGATATTTCTCCGTGATTTTTTGAAAACATTTGGACAATAATATTGTCATAAAAATCTTACAGCGGATTGCTCTGTTCTTTGAAAAAATCATGGAATTTAAATCACAATCTTTTGAGGAGAGGTAGTGTCGTGAGAACATTTCACCTAGCTTCTTTACTCAGCCCCTTCTTTTTCTTTCTTAAGAGTTACAAAGAAAATGGGTGAAAGGTGCAAAGAAGATGAAAAGAAGTGAAGAAAAGAGGTGGCCTTACAGAAAAATCACTTATCTCAGCAGGAAGATAGGGTGGGACTGAAGCAAGGGCACAGAGATTCTTTTCAGAGAAAGAGGAAAGCACTTGAGCTTTTCCTGGGTA
>VXAY01005017.1:297521-323541 GCA_013399855.1 Oxyruncus cristatus
CTGCTCTCCAGCCACTCTGTCTCCAGCCTGTAGCGCTGCAGGGGGTTGTTGTGGCCAAAGTGCAGGACCCGGCACTTGGCCTTGTTGAACCTCATCCCACTGGAATCAGCCGAACTCTCCAGTCTGTCCAGGTCCCTCTGCAGAGCCCTCCTGACTTCCAGCAGATCAACACGTCACCCTTGCTTGATGTCATCTGCAAATTTTCCCTCCTCCGGATCATCAATAAAGATATTAAACTGGACTGGCCCCAACACTGATCCCTGGGGGACACCACTAGTGACCGGCTGCAAACTGGATGAAGCTCCATTCACCGCCACTCTCTGAGCCCTGCCCTCCAGCCAGTTCCTAACCCAGCACAGAGTGCCCCTGTCCAAGCCTTGGGCTGCAGCTTTTTCAGAAGTATGCTGTGGGAGACTGTGTCAAAGGCTTTGCTGAAGTCCATATGGACCATGTCCACAGCCTTTCCCTCATCCACCAGGTGAGTCACCTGATCATAAAAGGAGATCAGGTTGGTTAGACAGGACCTGCTCTTCCTAAACTCTTGCTAGCTTGGTCTCCTTTATAACTCCCCTGGGTTATACATCTGTTTTGTGGGTCAAAACCAGTTTTTCTCTGTATCATTGTATTTATTGTAATCTTTTTAGTGAATGGTAACTCTGACTTGTAATCTCTCTTGAGTTGGGTTCATTTCTCAGCTGGTTTACTTTTAAACCAGCACACCCAGGCAAAACAAACACAGAGCTTTAAGACACTTTTTTGGACAAGGCACTGTAATTTGTCTCTGCTGCAAACTGAAATCCCCATGCAACCTGTTGGGTCTTGTGCAACTCTCAAAGAGACAATTCAGTATTGCCCTGCCCCTGGAGTGTTGTAGTTGTCTAAAATGTTTTAGACAAGTACACAGCCAGGATTAATTTAATTTCCACTTAATCCACTTCTATAATCTCTTAAAAAAAAAACAAACAAAAAATTTGTCAGTGCTTAATGAAAAAGAAAATATGAAGTATGAACTTTGTCACAGAACTATCAAATTTTATATTTTATGACTAGGAAGAAAAAATATAAACTTTCTTTTTATGCCACATTCCCATTTCTATGTAAAACACACAGCATGCAGTAAACCAGCTTAAAGATAAACTGTTAATATACTTTGCTTGCAAAGGGCAGACCATTAACAGAAAGTTTACTTCAGGCCTTTAAAATTCTCCTCCTATCTTCCACTCTCTCTGGCTCTGTGACCTCAGGGGATGTAATCCCTTAAAATTCAACTCATCTTCAATTAGCAGAGAGAACATATGTATGTTCTTCACTGAAATCCCCAGGTATCGTGCAATACAGTTCACTTCAGATTTTACAGTTAATTAAAGCCTCATAACACATTTTCTGATTCTCCAGCTGGCAATGGAGAGTTTTAAAGCTTAGACCACTTTAGCTACTACTCTGCTAAAAAGCTTGTTAATAAACGTTAATGTTCACGTGCCTTTCTTACTGACCAACACCCTGTAATGGGAAGTTTATAACCCCGATCTCCTACTAACAACAGGATGAGTGGAAACTGAGGTTGCAGAAGAGACCAGAGTTTGAACTGTTTGCTCAAAGATAATCCCCCACAGAGATCAGAGTCCACTGAGAAAAAGTACCTTGAAAATGTGTAAATAAACTTGAGAAGAGGTTAAAAAGTATTTCCAGGTTATATCCTTGAGAAATAGTTAAAACCTTGAAAAATAGCGGGGAAAAAGTTACCTTTTCTGAATAACATGCTAAAGTCTTGTAGTAGGCAGATGTGACTTGCTTTTTATTTAGTTTCCTGTGTAAGGAATATGTATATAATAGTTGTCTGACAGAAGATTCAGTACTAATTTTTCTCTTTTAGTAGAAGATTTCCTAGTCCTATTTCTCTCCAAAGTAGTAACTCTGATTAACTCAGTGCTTCTTTCTCCTTTTTCTTTCTTCCCTCAGCTAATATTGAGCCTTCTTTTACCAGGTTGTTCCAATCATCTTTTTAATCTGTCATCCTCTTTCCCTCCCTTCTGATTGCTGCTTCTCTTTTCTCCACTTTTCTTCCATTTTCCCCCAATATCCCACTTTTACCTTTTTAACATTCATGCTATCCTCCTGATCTTTCACTGGACTGAAGGCCCTTGATCATGGCATAATCTCATGCTTCAAGAAGTTATTCTCTGAAGACTGACTGTAAAAATGTCACTGCACTGTCACTCTGCCATGCATCTTGATGTGGGGTTGATCTTCAGATCAACAGGGCTTTTGTTACAAATGAAAATACTTTATTTCTTATGTTTAAGAACACCACAGTAGGCCAGGTGGTTGCAGGAACCAGTGTTTCTGAAATAAATTCCTCTATTTTCTTTTTCTCTTATTTTTTGATTGAAGTTACTAAGAGACAGAGTTTGCCAGGCACATCAAGTGACTGAAAGACTTAATGAAGAATTAAGTCTTCATTCTGTTTCTGGTATGGTCAAATTGCACCCTTGATCCTTGTATAAGAAACTGCTCTGAGGTCAAAGAACATACACAAATGTAATTAAAGGCAGAATTAGTTTCTTTTCACCTGAGTGGCTCCTGGGCCCATAATGATCTTTTTTTTTTTTGGTTGGTTGGTGTGTTTGTTTCTTTGTTTGTCTGTTTGTTTGTTTGTTTTTAATTAAAGTGCAGTTGGGGAAACCAAAATTAGCCCAAACATACTGTGCTCATGGGAATTTTGCCCATGTCTCTTGAATGACCCACCTACAACGAGCTTTCTGCAGAGACCAGTCACCAAGCTCTCTGGGGAGACAAGTCACCATCTGCCAGTGTTGGTTGCAAAACAAGAGTTCTTCAAGAAGAGGAATGTACGTTGCAAAATAGATTTGCATTCCTACATATCCCACAAGATCCAGGGACATATAAAGCTAGACTTAGCTTAATGCTCATCCTCTCTTGAAGTTTAGAAAGCTTATGACAAAAGAATAAAGAGGATTTTTTTGCATTTTTAATATTTTCTGTTTCTGAAAGTGCCAGTAATAATGTATTAACAATTGCATTCGTACAAGAGCAGGACGGATGGTAACCTACATTACCCTTTCCCGATGTTAATGTTTGTCCTATAAAGCATATAAAAGGATGTATGTTTCAGAAGTAATTCCTTTTGTGTAGTCAGCATATACTTGACTACTTTGGGAGTGGTGTTCTTCACAATTTCTTGTCAGGTAAATCTGCTGTCAAAACACTGTCAATCTGAACAATACCTTACTATGGGTACTGAATGTATTTCTTTGATATAGAAAGGGAATCTGCAAAAGGCAAGAAAGATTCATGGCTAGAAATGTCAGATATTATAAATCAGCATATACCTATTAATTCCACTAGGTCTGTGCACGTTTAACCTGACCTGTTTCTACATCTGCAATAACATGGTCTCATTTTAGTAGTCGAGATAGTTTTTTCATTACATGTTGTAGTGGATCTGCATTTCTGTAGGGCTGTTTTCTTTGTCTGTGGATCTATTTGGAGTTGAAAAAGAAAAATTACATTATTCTATTTGAAGCTATTTAAATAATAACTCTCACACAGAAAAAAAAAAAAATATGGTACTCTGTAATTTCCTCCTTTATGAAAGCTCATAGCTCTCATATGTTATGTCAATGAAATGGCTTGGTCCATTGTTGGTCATGGAAATTAAAGAAACAACTTTTTAGTTCTGTGATCATTTCCCATTTGAATAGTAACCCACTGTAATTTGACAAAGCGAAGTATAAATGTAAGTAAACTGTAAATACTCACCCTTAGCTAAATAATAAATTTGTAACACAGGTGTTTCTACAAGGTAAGGGGAAAAAATTAAACCCACAAAACCTTAGATGTCCTGTTAATATTATACAGTAATATAATTTCTTACAACTCTTCTGCCAAAGATTAAGAATGCTGAGTAGATTTATTACAGATTCTCAATTGACTGTCAATAAGAAAGGAAGACAAGGAAAGGAAGTACTGTATTTTCCATGTAAAATGGGTATTTTTCTATCCACTAACCTATAAAATTGTTGCTAAGTAAAGAGGAACTGAAAGTTGTGTTCCCTCTTTAACAATCCATGACAAAACTTTACCTACATATAAGAACTGGAGAACTCACTGCACAAATTTTCCTATTAATCTTCTTTCATTTTTCAAGATTCTGGGGAAAATATGACATCTTTCTTTAAGAATACATTCAGAATTTTATGTTTTGGAATTGCTTTAATAGAATGCAAATTGATAAAAATCTGTTTCACTTGATGGTAATACCAGAAAATGGGCTAGATTCTAAATGCTGTAAAGTATTTTTTTTTACATGATCTACATTGAGTTTTCCTTTCTCAACAGTTTTCAAAAACTGACATATTCATCTTAGCATTTTAGTCTCTTTTGACAACTGAGTGTGAAAGCAGTAATCAAATTAGTGCAATTAAGAAAAATGATGAGGGTAAATACTAAATGATGAAAAAAATTACAAAATTCTGAGACCTGCAATATTTCAGGGGTAACAGAGAAACACGTTCAGATCATTAAATTATGCTTTATTAAAGTAAAAAAAAAAAGATTCAGGAAGCATTGCACGTTAATTCTGCATAATCTATGAGGACTTGTTTTAAGGTATCTGTTAAAATCTGTAATTTTGGCAATACAAACTTGTCTACATTTTTAAGATACACAGGGGAGTATTTATGATCTAGGCTTGGATTCAGCTATATCAAATACATTTGTGGATTATGCCCTTAACAGCTCAGTAATGCTCTGAATGAATCTGATATGGGTAATGATGTACATAGGCTATAAGAAATATTTTATTAAGGGGAGGGTATATGATTGTTAGTGTGAGCATCAGAGGAATGGAAAGACAAAGATGTACTTTAAAATAAACAGTTGTTTTCTATAATTTGTAAATGCCTTTATAAATTTTGGAAGGGGTGTGGTGTTCTGTTGTCATCATCAGCCATTCCACCGTCCATTAAGCTCATAGAAAAACAGAAACATACCTTGGATCTGGAAGGATCTTGTGTGCAAGAGAGGAAAAAGGTGCTTGGAAATCAGTTGCTGTAAATGTCAGCACTTTGTCAGGGGCAGACAGTTAGTTGTCTGATAAAGTTTAGCTCTACTCTGCCCTTCTGATTCCTACTTTTGTTCTTCATTTGTGTCTGTAACAGCTGACCTGCTTGTCTCTTTTTTTTGTATTTATGTTTGAGAATAAAACAGCAATCTGACTTTAGCAAGTCTATCTGGGGTTACCTTTAGATGTCTGTTGTATATATTTTAGGATTATCTTTAGAATACATGTCAGAGAAGAGCAAGGTAAAAGCATATTCAGTTAGTGATATACAAGAACCTGTATACTGTATGGTTTACAGCAAATTTATTTATGGTTTATTATTAAACCCCTAATAAACAATAAAATGTTAGAACTTATGATTTTTCATAAAAATATTTTTTGATAGAGACTTTTTTTTTAATTTTAAGCCCTGCTTTAAGCTTCCGTCCATAGGTAGATTTTCATGTTTGTTGAAAAGAATTACAAATAGTTCCAGCAGCACCTAATTGAGCATTTTCAATCTCTTTATTTTGTGGGGGTTATTTGGTTAACTATTTATCACAAAAAATTTAAGAAATCATAATCTGTGCAGAATGAAATTGAAGGTATTTCCTGGTCATCTCCCATTATATTTTCTCTTCAGTTATTTAACGTAGAGAATAAAATTTTATTTTATAGTGAGACTGATCTGACAGTGTTGGGTCCAAAATATACATAAGTTTCCATATGGTATACATCAATGAGAACTTGCATATCTGACAAGTAAAGACACGTGGTCCAGTTTCCTTTGCCGTGAAAAACCAAACATGAAGTCAATATTCCCTTTGCAGTGCAATCTCTTGAAGGGCACAGGGTCAGTCTGTTTAGATCATAAACATTAGTTACAGTGACTAAACAGGGATTCTTCTCATAAAAATCTGATGTTTTTTTCTTGTAAATGTACCAGATGTTGAATCATCTAATGTAGGAGGTTTAACATTATTTATTTAGATCACTTGTCTGTCATTATATTCCCTTATGCTGTACAAGTTTAGAAGTAATAATAAGAGTGTTAGATGAAATAGAGTTTTTCTGAGAAAAGCAACTTCATACCATCCTTGTTCAAATCTTTTATGAAAACAGAACAGAATCAAGGGTAGGACTTCTTTTTTTAAGACATACAAATGCTTAATAAATAACAGATGTGTACAGATCGTGCAATTGGATGAAGATGTCTGCTTTTTTCTGGGATGATTTCCTATGGCATTTCAGATTAAATGGATTGATCAAAAGTTTCCATATCTTAGAGTAAAGATCAATGAAAAAGCAAAGAGAAAAAAACCCTGCCCATCACTGAGAAAGAAATCTCAGCCACACAAGGTGCAAGGAAACTGCAGGGGCAAGAACAAAGGCTTGTGTTTCTCTGATCTGTGTCAGAAGTCTTAGCAATTTTTTAAGAAAATAGTCATAGACTAGACAATATTTGCAAAAGAATAAGACTATAAGAAAAACTAGATGATGGAGAAAAAGTGGGATATGGTTGCTGAATGAAATTACTGTTCTTTGAACCAAGTTATCACCCTAAATGTTACAATCTTAATAAAATTATAAATTGTTTATTAAAAAATTTTATGTGATAAACTGTAAAAAAGGCTTTCTAGTCATTCTTTCATTCACTACTTCCAAGGGATTATTTCTCATACTAGGGGAGTGAGGGTGCAGAGGGGTGGGGGAAGGAGAACACAAACACCATTCCTTTTGCGTTTGACCAGGTTTCTTATTAAATGGAAAATTCAGGATTGGTCTTTACTAATACATCTATTATAATCACTCAACAGAAAATGACAACAGTGAGATTTCCAACAAGGAAAAAAATAAGAAATGTTTGAATGACAAGGCATGTTTATAAGAAGATTGACCTAATATTCTAATGAGCACTACTGCCCCA
This sequence comes from Oxyruncus cristatus, assembly GCA_013399855.1. Classification (NCBI taxonomy): domain Eukaryota; kingdom Metazoa; phylum Chordata; class Aves; order Passeriformes; family Cotingidae; genus Oxyruncus; species Oxyruncus cristatus. Next base: position 304,511 of record VXAY01005017.1, read on the forward strand.
AGATAAAGACAAAAAAAAAGACACTTTAAAGATGAGCTCAGCTTTGGGATAAAAAAAAAAGAAAAAAAGAAAAAAAAGAAAAAAAAAAAACATTCCACAGTTTGCACTCAGTCTTTTATGGTCTGACTTCTAATTTATACAGTGTGAGTTAAAGTTACAAGCATAAATAGGGCATAAAATATACCTTTTACAGAACATATGAGAGTTCTCAGGAAAGTAGATTTAAGGCTTATACAAAGATACTCAGTAATCTATTTCTGAAATAGTATTTGGTTTCCTTCTTAAAGGCAAATAAAAAAACCCCAAACAGATAAAAGGAGGTTCTCCATTTCCTGAGCAATAGTGTCAGCTGAATACAAAACTCTCTGTAGAGCCTAGTAGCACTGAATGTCAGAGCCCCAAATGCCATCAGTTGGATGCTCTATACATATACTAGAAATATATTTCCGAAATATGATGGTAATGTCAGAAGAGTTTGCCCAGGTAAATACGGTGCTATAGTAGATATATTGAACTAGATAGGTGGTACAAGGAAGGATAAAGAAAGCTTCTATGAGAGGAAAATGAGAGGAATCCTGAAAACTTGGAATGATAAAAAGTTGATCACTACACTCAATTTTATGTTGAGCTCAGCAGGTCTTAAGGTTATGGACAGTGAGGACCCACAGGGGCTGTTTGCTTTTCAATGCTCCAAAAAAAAAATGTGCCTCACAACCTATAATGTAGTAATAAAATCTTTTTACCATCTCTCCACAATAGATATTAATCATCTTATATGAGCACCTAGTATTCCTATTGAACTTAATGAATTTCTTATTATATTTATTGAAATATACCTGCAATTCTCTTCCTCACTATTTTAAACACTACCTCAGACATTATTGGGGTTGAAGGCTTTCTGGAGGTTATATTGGTGTTGTTTTGAATGAACAAGAATGGATCTTGAATTTCCTTCAACTAGCCCCAGTAAGCTTCACTTGAATATATTAGTCATATGTTTGGTTCATAAATTTTATAGTTAGTAGCACTAATTTATTTTTTTCTTATCTAGGCAAGATCTTCCTAGAAATATTGTTTGTGTCTGATGTATTATGTCATTCACTGGGGTGTGATCCTGAAGAACTCCATGAGAAAAAATCCTATTAAAATATATGTAACAATTTATGTTATTAAGAATCACTCTTTAACTAAGTACTTATCTAATGGGAAGCTTACAGGGTAAGGCCAAATCTGCATGAAAGGTTTTTCAGGTAAATATAGAAAATAAAGAACTGAAAATGTTCATTCATGAAAAATGTGAAGCTGCTTATTAACCTGTGTAACTAAAGACTGCACAAAGAGCTTTAAATTTGTCACCAAAAAGTCCTTGATTCTCAAAATGAAAAACAAAAATGATTTACCAAACTGTAGATATGTCAATTCTAAAAACATTAGCATTTTGCAAATATATTTTGTTTCCTTTAATTAACACCATGTTCTGATGACAACACACCATGCTGTCCATACGCTCTATTTTGACAATAAATGAGGCACTAACTCTTCCTGCTTGCAGTATTATGGCAGATGCTACCCTTCCCATGCCTTCTCCTGCTGCCTTCAGTTTTTGTTTTCTTGTGTTTATGTGGTTTTTTTTTAATTTGCCTTCAAGCAGGTACTTTTCTTTTTTTTTTTTTTTAATCAGAAAACTGTGGTTTGAAGACATAAATCAGATAAGGAAGACATAAGGGAAAGGGAAGGGGAAAAAGAGGATGACAAAATGGATAAGGAAAGTGGAAATGGTAAGGGAATGCAAACAGGAAGGATAATGATGATTTAAGGCAAAAAAAAATTAATTCCTTAAGCAAGGAATCTGTTTTCATTGTAAAGTTAACAACCTCTGCAGTCTGATGAATACATCTAACAGTGTTTTTTCATGGAAATAAATCAATCTTAAAATAACCATTTGGCCACACCCGAGGTTGTATAGATTTGAAAATCTCCTTGACCATTGCATACTATTTGTGTATTTTCTTCCTAGTACCACTGGAAAGCCTAATGATATGTGGCTCAGTTATGTTGAGGTTTTTGTGGCTTCCTTAAAAATCAAGACTCCTTGGTTTTTGTTTAAAATGTGTCTTTTATAATACCCGTAACACAGTTCTCAAGTGTGAAAGCTTTCTTGCTCAGAAGAACTGAGAAAGACATGAAAGTGGACAAACAAAAAAGATATAAGAAAAGATGACAATGAGGAATGACAGGAAGATAATGAAACATCAATAATAGGTGATTCAGACACTGGATCACTGGCAAAGCTCACTGAAGGCAAGGATAGTCTTTCCATTCATTTAAAGGAACTTTGGTGTTCAGAGAAAAAGAAAAATGACAATAAAATACAAGGTCTGGAAAAAAATATGGTTATATTAACAAATATTGACCAGGAAATTATAAAATTTTTTATAAAAATAGGAAAAAAACCAAACCTTACAAGCAATACATGCACACTAGCACTTGTAAAAAGTTGTTCTAAAATCCTTACTGGTTACTCCATCATTTCATCTGTACCAGTACCATCAATAATGATTACAGTTGGAGTAATATAAACATATCTTAGCAATGTGGTCACTTCTATAACCATTAAGAAAATTGCTACTGATCTCATAGAAAGACTGGAAATCCTTTTTTTTTTTTTTTTTTTTTAATTCATTAGGCATTAAAAACAAAGAAAAAAATCTTCTTAATATCTAGAAAGAAAACATAGAGGAAAAGGTAGAAAAGTAGAAACTTAAAATATAATGAAGGGGACTTATTCTGAAAAAACACATTTTATTTTGATATTTCCAGTGGCTTGTTCATTTTGGTTTCTAGAATACTGCACAATGGTTTGGGCTTTCAAGAGAAGAGGAGAAAAAAAAATTAAAAAGGTATTAAAAATCTTTTTGTTGCAGTCTTATTTTTAAAATATTATTCACAGATTTTAAACCTTTGTTTATGACAAAGACATCTCTAAAAACAAGTTGCCCATGTTGGTAATTTTGTAATAGACAGATAATATAACTTTAAATTTGTATATGAATGATACCTGCCTATAAACCTATAGTGATATCTCATGGAAGATTTAACATTTGCAGCAAGTAATGGTAATATTTCTACCATCAAAAATTATCACACAGCTCTGTAGTCCACAGGGACTTCATGAAAAAAGGAATGAAGGGCAATAATATCAAATTGTCCAAATAACAACAGGTGTGTTACACTTTGGTCCCAAGGTGTGATTCCACCATATGGGCTATATCCTTGTAAAGACAACACTTCTGTTCTTGGGATGAGTGCTCCTGAGTGCTAGGTGCGGGCAGAATTGGTCTGAAGGGATGACTTTTGGCTGATCAGGTGAGGAAGGTTTTGAGGACAGTCACAGTGTTACAACACACTCTCAGACAAACAGATGGATATGGGGCTCACTGGGGCAGGCAGCCACCCCACTGATGGTGCACAGAGGCTTCCCTGAATTTGGGCTATCCAGAAAAACAAAGGCTGCCCACACTCCAGAGCCGCTTCTACTGGCATCCCGTTTTTGTCATGCATCTGAACCATCTCCAAGGATACAGCAACATGAAAACAGAAGTACATCTATAACACTATAAAAGTAGGTAAATTTCAGTTGGTGTCTGTGCAGATGAAGTAATCAAAGAAGCAGTAATGAACAGGTAAAAATATCTCATCCAGAACCTATTGGTAATGTTCCGTGGGAAGACATCATCAGAGACATCCATGCCCTTCGGAAACTGAGACACTGTCTAGACTTCAGCACAGGAACAAGACAGTAATTCAAATGGCAAAATACAGAATGCTTCTCCTGTAATGTTGTTCAAATCAATTAAGAAATGCAGATCAATAACATCAAATTAAATTGCTTAGGGATTATTTAGAGGCTTCTCTTTTCCCAGCAGTCACATGTTTAAGGACTGTCACAAATTGTTCCAAGTATTAGAAATATCAACTAGTCAAAACAAATTTATTATTTGCAAATAAAAATGTACTTAAGTAACAGCTAAATGCAAGCAATATTAATGTGTGCTCTGACAGCTGCACAGCTAAAAAATGAATAGAGCTTGTTCTCTTTTTCTGGTCACAACCTGCCTTCTCTGTAGATTATTCTGGAAAACTTGGGGCATTTGGGCAGTCTTTGATTTTTCTCAAGATCTCCAGTGAAACTAAGATTTGTTATACTGTCAGACGTGCTGGAAGAGGTTACTGTAGACTAATATCTGACCTCTATCTTGCTGGGTTTTGGTCTTTTTTTAAACTTTATTTTAGTCTTTCTAACTGTTGTAGTCAAAACACTTGCAGTGCGGTTTCTTCCTTCTCTTTCTTCTTGGCAGATTGCTTTCCATGCTTATCTGAGTCTATGCTTCTGCAGTGCTGCCAATTGTTGTTATTCTTATTATCAGAAATATAGGCATTATGGAGTATTTTAGTGTCTGTGTTATGAAAGGCTGATACAGGCTCTCAAATTTTATTCAGCATGGATACCACCTCCCACTAATTAACGTGGTACTACCTGCTTTTATTTTCCATTGTAATAACACAATTCATGACCATATGCAAAATTATTCTTTCTCTTTGATCCAGGGCAGGAGGGAGAGAAGAATACAGAAAAAATATTAGTTTTCTAAGAGTTAGAGAGAAGTACTAGTGGAGAAGGAAGGGTGATATCCAAAACATGAAGGATAGTAAGCATTGCCAATAAAATTTCTGAAGGAGGAAATATTGGGATTTTTTTGCATCCATGTTTTAAGATAAGACTTTTCCTTTAAGGTATTTCATGTGTTTTTGGATTCAGAAGTTTTTCTTAAAAGAAAACTTGCAGAAAGTAAACTTTCTCAAAGTAATTATTTCAGAAAATTTCATGATTTTTTACTAACTTTAAGGCTCACAATAGTTTAGGTTTCCATTTTGGATAACCTGTGGTTGATGCTAATGGCACTACTTCAGTTCTCCAAAGTTAAGCAGCATTTGTACCAGACAAAGATAAATGAATCAAACAATTTTGAACCAGAACCACTGCAAGAGGAGTGAATAGCTTTTAACAAAGGATAACTCCTGCAGTTACTATTTGTGAACCACGATTAGATATAATTCAATCTTGTGCCAGTGTCTTGGCACTTCTGGTGGCAAGTCCCTCACTCTGGTTCAGATTTCCAGGGGAGTTGCCTAGAGACAAAAGTGCTCCTTCAGTTTCTCATAGGAATCTCTGAACTGTATGTTTTGCCCCTTATCTGGTTACTCTTTCTTCTTCAAGTGTCAACACACATTACAAAACCATTAATTAGAATGTTATTCTTTTAACCTGAAGCTCTGTATACAATTCACACTGAGACATGATTCTGTTAACGTAATTACATTTCTACCACTCTAAAATCTCCACTGTACCATACGTTCTGCTGCAGAAAACATTTAATGTACAGCACTATCCCTTGGTATTCAGCCTTCCAGTTTCCTTCTAAAGAGCCTGGTAGCATTCTCAGTATTTATGAAGGACCTGCTTCAAAAGATGCCCTCTGAAGCTACATATGATTTTGTATCTGTGAGTATCTCCTGTTTTGTGTAAAAACTTCCATGCTGATTCAACTGCTCTTTCAATAAAGCTTTTCAAACCAAGAAATTACAGTATGTAGTTCTAAAGTTTTCAGAGGCTTTTTAAGATACCTGTTTGGTTTTGTTCTGTTTTGTTTTTTTTTTTTTTTTGAGAGGGCCTCTGGCTTCAGTTAAGGATGTAGGTCAGCTAAACATTTTACATAGGTATATGCAAATGCTTCCTGTCATGAATGTAGGCAAGGCATTCTAAGCTGAGGAAACATAATGTAAATCACAGAAATTCAGATCATTACATTAGGGATTACTAATTGTATGTCCCATGACAAAATACCAGTAAACTTCTAAATTAGGATATTAGCCCAAGTACACTGAAAAGCTAACTCTCCTTTTTCAATTTTTCAAGTGCAATATCCAGCCTGTGGAATCTGATACAATGAAATCTGAAACAGATCTCCAATCTGACAGAGCTCTTTTTTTTTTTTTTTCTCGCTTTTTACAAACATTTTGTCTTTGTACAAAAGTCAAATGACTTGGGAAAACCATTCTTGCACTATTTTATTTTGTTCTTTCCATTTGCTATTTCCTTTTTCTTTTTACAGTTCTTTCTTTAGTCTTTGTAAATAGTATTTGTCAGTATACTCCCCAGATTTTGAGCAGATTGGATGTTACTAAGCAGCATCACCTTGTCAGAGCTGAAAGGGCTCCCAAGCCATAACATGTTGGATGGTTGGTAAACATAAAACACCAAACTCACTCCACTCTGTGGGTTGTTTCTCACACTACTGCTGTTCACTCAGTCAACCTGCAGGGAGTAATTAAGGGTGAGTAAAACTGACAGAAGCTGTGAAAGTAGACGGAAACCCTTTTACCAAGCTGATATTTTCCGTTGTTATTACTATATTTATTATTTCTTTCCTCTCTGCTTTAACAAAACAAGATGCTTCCCTTCCCCTACAGCACTGTAAGTCAAAAACAGTAAGGTGAAGGCAAATCAAGGAAAGGTCAGTCCTGTTAACCAGAGAAAAGCCCCAGGTCACTCGCTACCATGATCATAATTATGCAGTGTACCTTTGCGCTAGTTAAAGGTTAAATAACTGGAAAGAAGGTGGATAAATGTGCTGAAAAACAAGGCAACAGAAAGGAATATAATCTTTTCAGAAGGTTAGAGGTGAGACATGGCATGGTTTACTGTATGAGTGCTCAGTCACACAGGGTTGGAGAGCCCTGGAATGCAGTGCAGAAACTGTCTCAACACTTCTGAAGTAGGACACAACTACTGCGATGAAGAGAAGAAATTAATTCTAAAAAAAAAAAAGTAAATGAATGTGCATTAATGCATTAGCACACCAGTCAATTAGACTGGCTAAACATTATTATCCAGTGAAAACTTATTTTCTTTCATATATACGCCTAGTGGACAGATTCTTCTTGGAATTTTAACTAAGAGAAGAAGGCTACACTGAATTAAAAATATATGGATTTGCTAAATCACACAGTCCCCACAGGGGACTGTGGGTTGTCCCCCCATACACAGAAACACCCTGTTTTGTATTAACATAATCTAGTATGTATATACCCTCCCAAACCTGCAAAATACTGGATTCCCACACACACAGCAACCCACACAGTAAACCCTTTTGGTTTACTAAAAATACTATGTGGGAGAAGGCTATTGTTTGTTTTGGGCTTTGGTATTAATTTAGATCGAGGGGAAAATTATTTTATTTATTTATTTATTTATTCCTGTTTCTGCTTCAGTGGAAAAAGAAAAACTCTACACAATGGCTTCTTTGAGCAAAACATGCCAATCATGACTTCTTTTAACTAGTCTCTTGCTGCATGTTAATCTTTGTCATGCCTTTGCCACTCAACAGGCTTTTGTTCTAAAGCAGAATCCTAGTGGGTCAAGGAACAGCTATGCACCATTTATTTAATCATCTATATGTATTTGTGTGCTAAGAAACCCACCTGGCTGGTATCCTCAAATGACCATGTCATGACGAACAAACAAAAAGCCTCAATAAAGCTAAACCTACCTAAGGCACAGCAATACAAATAATCAGAGCCATCCCTTGTAAAACAAATACTTCCATAACTTTTCTTTGTGCTCTAGCAGTATTAGGTATACTTGAGATGAGTTGGAGCATAAAATTTGGACATTAAAAGTAAAAGACATGGTTTACATAAAATTTTCTCTGCTTTAATGAAGTGACAAAGATTTTATCTGTGTAGGGAAAGGAGGGGAGCTATGGAGCTGCTGAAAGCAGCCGAAAGAGTCAGATCGTAGTCAGCATCTTTGGAGGAATCTCTACCTACCAGAACTGAGTAAACAAAGGCTGAGGTGTTGCAGAGAAGAATTCAAGTTCACTTTTCTTCTGTTGCCTCTTCTGTTCAACCTTTTGCCATTCCCCATTTCATGTCAACTACTTTCTGCATCGCTATATGCTGGCCAAGCAATCCCTTCCCAAACATATTCTGTACTTGGCTTCCAAAAGTCCTTTCCCGGATCACTATGGCTATTGGACCCTTCTCCTCCACACCTTTCTGATTTTGTAATAAAACTTAATTATGCTTGAATTGAAGGCAAACCTGCATCTTTAGGTCTACACATGACCAGTCTAGAATCACATGCTTTTAAAGCAGAGAATTTGCACAGGCAACTTGCATGTGCAAAAGTCCCTTTAGTCACAGATTTTTCTTCATTCCTTGCAATCTAGAAATTCTGTAGTACAATTGCAGTGGTACCTTGTTAAATAGATGTTCCTCAGAACTGGAAGAGAAAATGCTTTCCTTGTCCTGTTTTTTCCAGGTGATTCAGTTTTATCCTGTCACATCTACCTACATCTTCAAGCGTAATGTAGACTTGGCAGCTGTGAAACTCTGGTGTGTTTACCCAGTGAATGGCTACCACTGGTGAAGAATGACTTTTTCATTAAGTTCATGATGTAGACATGAATTCAGTGTTAGCAGGACGGACATAAAACATTCTATGTAGGTCACTAAAGAGCCATCTGGAGAGATTAAGCCTTTTGATTACTTATCAGCTGTATCACTCTAGGAGAATACAGTCAAATTATTTTTCTGCCTTGAATGGAAATTTATTTTTTTTACAGAAAACCTTTTAAAGCCTGTAATGCATAAATTAGCAGGGCTATTTTCAGAACATATTAATTTACTTATAATTTAAATGCAACAATTAAAAAAAAAATTGAGCCTCTAACTGGTCCTCTTGAGATTTGCATAAACCTGTTAAATACACAAACTATCAGCTGAATGCATGACTTTTAAGTTTCTCTTATCCTTCCCTGTTTTAAGTATAGCTCCATCCTCTAAGTGAAAAGAAGTCTCCAAAATTCCTGCATTGTTTTTGAAGATCATTTTAAAAGAGTCTAAGTACTGTTCAGCCCTGATAATAAGAATACAGAGCCACTGTTTAAAATGAACTTCAAAATTTTTCGAAGTAATTTCAGAGCCCAGTATAAAGGTAGGTTTTCCTTTCTCTCCAAACACGAATATTCCTTTCTTTCTCTCTTCCATAGAGTTGAGGGTTAAGAGTAAGAAGAAAAGGAATGAGTAAGATAAACTTACACTGGCCTGCCTGGTATGCAGGACTGTCAATATTTAATCCTGGATTAGTGACAGGTTTAAGTTTTAGCATTTCTTGATTCACATGACTTCAAATGGATGCTTTATCACATTAGAAAGAGGAGAGCCTTCCCTTGTTATGAGAGATGGCAATTCTTCCTAGTCTGGCAGGTTGGAAGTTATTTGGTCATAAAATCTTGACACCAGAAAGCAATCTTAGGCAATATTTAGAGGTCTGCATGGCTTGTTGTTTGTAACTTTTCTCTCCATCTCACCCTGCAGAGTTCAATTCAAGCTCAGTTTTGGTCTAGAAGAAATAAAAGAATAGCCATAAAATTATTTTTTTTAATACAATTCTGATGAAATATGCATCAGATGAAAATTAACCACAATGAAAATATAGCAGGTTTATTAACATTTATGTAGCTTTATCTTTCCTCTTTGGAATAATGCTGATTTAACACATATCTCAAGGCATACATGAACAAAACCAAACGCACATGCCTAAAAGTTGTATGCCTCCAGCTACTAGCATTCAGAAACCATACCTCATAAGAGATTCAGACTTGAAAGACCTACATTTCAGTTCAAAACTCATTGGACAACATTTAAAAAATATTAAGATTTCACATCTCGTACTCAAAAGTTAAAAAAGAAAAGTATCCTAGGAAGAAAAGACAGGGAAATAAATGTGGTAGCAAGAAAAGAGATGAGAGATTAGCAGAAATAGACCACAAAGGGAACTAAAACATCCTTTTACCTGTTAACTGGAATTTGTTCTGGAACCACAAGAAAACATCTAATATGGACCCTTTTGATTTTTTTTTTCAGCAGTGCTGCTTTCTATTTGGTAAGACAACTCATCTGTACAGGAAATCTTCTTTTTAAAATATGAGGATAACCAGATGGGAACACTAACAACTGAAATTTTAAAGTAAAATTCTGGTTAAATGAGAAGCCTGAGATACTTCATGGTAAAGAATATTTTATTAAAATAATTTTATTAAAATATGAAACACATAAAAAATAAGATTTAGGGAAAGTGTTTTCTCAGACACAGCAATATATATGATTCCATGAAACTGTGGTGGGATAACAAAGTTTAAAATAAATATATATTATGATAAGTAAAAAGAAAGAAATGTAAGTTCATTTACACTTATATTTATGTGATTTTACCTATACAGGAAATACAAATTTATATGTATATTCCAATCAATAAACTTAAAAGATTAAAGATTATTTAGTTATTAAATTACATATGTTTGAATATGAACTCATATGAACACATTCACATATATGTGTAAAAATATTAGATTTTAATAAATATTATAATTGATATTTTATACACATAGATTTAGATATTGTTTCTTGGATAGATTCATAGGCAGATAGGCTTAATATATATTTGAAAATGCAGTGAAACGGTTCTTCTAACAGTGACACAGTTTCATTTCGATAAATCTGAGAAGAATTTCACTCTATTAGTGTATCTTTAATCAATTAAATCTCTTTAATAGCATTAAGCCTCATCTGGAAATTTCACAATCCATAATTAGCTGCTTCTTTGAAACTGGTTGCTAAAATTGCAGTTTCAGAACAGCTCAAAGTACAAATAATAAATGTGTATGGAATAATTGATTTGTCCAAACTTGTCAATTTTAGACATTACTCACAAATTAACATTAAAATTCACATGATTCAAGTATATGTTTTTATAAGAGTACTAACTATTAAATAATATCCTGACCTTTAGGAAAAATTGCATTCAATACCAAAAATTAAAGCCCAGGTTTCAAGATTCGGTCACTAATCTCTATAAAGGGGCACAAAGAAAGCAAAACAAAACAAAATCCCTTGAAGTCATATTCTGCCATTCTCTTTCAACTATTCTTCTGTGTTTCTGTCCCTAACATTTAATTTTATTTCATTACATGTAGCAAGACTAATTTTCCAACAAACCATTTTGATTCTGCTCACTCATTTTTACCCCTCTTTGACCATTACCTTTTTATATCCTGAGGTATTTTGTAACAGAATTAATTTTAATTTACTTTGTTTTATTAAGCCAAGGTTTTCCAATGTTTCAAGTGTAAGAGAGATGAAATGATGCTACTTTATCTTGTAAGGTCCAAACATCCAGCAGAACACTTAGATTTTTAATAGTGCTGTGTGAAAATCAGATTTTTTTGGTATGGAAAGATATGAATTTTTTAATGGTAATAAATTTTACTTTTTAATAATATTTTTTTAAAAAAATATTGCAATAAGTTTAGTTTTCTCCCTTACTCTATTGAAAGGCAATCATAAGAATTTTCAGGGAAGAAAAAGACTTTTTCCACCTGAAAATTTCATAATGAAAATATCAGAGTCGAACTGAAGTTCTTAACCAATCAGAATCTGTTGGGGTTTTGATTGTTTTGGTTTTACTTTTTCAACTTTTTTATGTGAACAATAATACAGAGACAAATAGAGAATGTATTAGTCCTAAACTCCTGTCTTACTCTGATAATATCTACCTTGCTTTAGTTTGGTTTGGGTTTTTTTTATGTTGACTGTGCTATATGATACATTACCATCTCAATTTATCGCCATAATTGTTCTCCCATGAAGATCAGAGGAAGGGAAAAGAAGAGCTCTCATTTCTCTTTACCACCTTCTCTGCAGGTTCACTCAGTATTCTAGTAAAGACAAGTTTAGCTTTGCACCTGGTGACTGTTGGCAAAAGGCCCCAGGTAAGTATGGGCAACAGTCACTCAAACAGGAAAATAACCAAAAACTTTGAGCAATAGGATCACCAGGGGAACAAAAAGAAAGACTGTGGTTAGAAACAACTCTGGTTATCTGTCTGCTATATGCATTGGTGTCTGTGGAAAAACAAAATAAAGGAGAAATGCTGTCTAGCAATTTCTTGTTGCTCATTAGTGATGACTTTTTGATACAAAACTCACATAAACCAATCTAGGTGTGGTTGTCACCAATCAGCTGGAAGAAGCTAGTCAAGAAGGTAAAGATGAGAAGGAAGATGGAGAGGGAAGAGTCCTTTGGATAAGGGTGGAAATATAAGAGAACATAGGTGAAAATAATAATCTGGAAATATAAAGAGTGTGGGACAACTGGTCGTACTGCTGAAGAGGGACTGGATGTTACAGTATGTCACAAAACTGAGAAGACATCAAGAAGGTGGTGTTATAAAAAAAGGCAGAAAAGGCAATACTTAAATTCACAAGCAAAGGGGTTTATTACCTGAGAAATCCAGAAAGCAATTCATCTACTACACAAGTTTGTAAGATACTGGTCACTGCACTCAGCCTTGGGAGAGAAGAAGATGTTCTAGAGTACTAGAAGAGGAATAAGAATAAACACATGCTCAGAAAGTGTGACATAGGTAGAAAGGGAAGAAAAGCCACAACTATTTGATCTCAAAATAGTTGACTGAAGAGCATGAGGAAAGGCCATCATAACAGTTTTTATATACATTACAGGCTCCTGCAAACAAGCGTGTCCTCTGTGACCTTCCTGAATAGCCCCTTATAAATGAGTGATTCCATGTCTGTGATGAGTAGAGTAAGACTTGGGATTCAACCACAGCAAAGGTAATTCAGGTTAGATCAAACAAAATCTTCACAGCAATAAACCACCAGTATGGATTTCCCAGAAATATAATTACTATGTTAGATGAACATATCTGAAATCACAGATATATATTTGGTTTTAGCTGGTGCAGGGAATGGACAGTGTTACTATTGAAGCTATTCTCAGATCCGTATTTTTGTGACTTTTATGGATTGACAGAGGTTTCAAATGGAATAAAGCTAACTACTATATGCATAAAGTCTTAATAGATATAAGAAAGAAAATCTCACTGAACAAAATCCCATCATTTTCCAAATGATTGTATCACAGCTACGTGTCTACAAGCTGCATGTAGTTCAAATAGCTTAGCTGAATCAAAAGACAACCAAAAAATAGAGGTAACTTTGGGAATGCAACCAATGAATGTTTTGATTATGGAAATACACAATGAACTTCTGAGCCAGAGTGTCCCCTCTAGGGTAAGGTAAACAATACCTGCACACAAAGGGAATCATGCTGCTCAGGGTCATTGAGTTACATGACCTTTGCACCTTTAAACAGGTTTAAAGGTGGAATTGCTCTTTGGAAGCTTTTCTAACACCTACAGATCCCACCTTGCACCGACTTGTTGGCTGTGGCTGAGTCTTCATTTTTTCCACAGTGGAAGCCATGATTTTCTATCACTATGTGCAGTCACTGGTTCCTTGCATCAGTGAACAAGAGAGCAGCCAGGGAAGAAAATGTGACTTCAAAAACACTAAGGGATTTGAAGTACCCTGACTTCCTCTACTATTTGTTCTGATGTGTTGCCTTGGGAATGCATGAAAGCAATAAACAGTTACTTTCTTGCTCCTGTCATCTCCTCGACACAAAGAGCACTGATTAGCTATCAGGGAGCTATGAATCATCTCCCAGTTCTGTTGATCAGTTAATATTCACCTTAGGGGGAGGCAACGTGTCACAGAAGTGCTAAGGTACACCAGAAACTTATGACCTGCCTATTCAAACTGCAATATTCCATCTCTCTCTTACGTCCTACTTTTGAAACATTCCATATGCAGGAGCCATGGAGTTGGTTCCATCAGCTGTAGAAGTGATCACTTTTACACAGGGAAGATGCTTTAGGTTTGCTCCTTTCTGCCCCAATTATGCTGTTTGAAGGTAATTGATATGGCTGTGTGTGTCTAAAATGTACCCACTGAGCTTCTAACAGACCTTCGAGGGCTCTGAGCAGTCAAGGTCTGCTGCTAATGGTTTCAATAGGTAGTAGGTCCTCCATTTTCCTGACTCTTAAAGAAGGGAGAAGGAAAGTCAGTGACACTGAAAAAAGATGCTTGTTGTTGCAGAAAAGAGGAGAATCGCTGCTCTTAAATGAGAAGAGATGGACCACGGCTAGAGGGAAAATCTATAAAGTGGTCCTGAACCTGGATCCAGCTGCTGCAACTGGTGACACAGGAACACTGCTCCAGAGGCACCTTTGCCTGAAAAAAAAAGAAAAAAAAAAAAAGAACAAAAAAGTGATTGCTTAGGGACAGGAGTTCATGGGTACATACTAACAGTTAACAGAGTTAAAAATGTTATAAGTGCTACAATGTTAACTGTTACCACAGGTTTTTATGTTATGTGGTATGTCTCTGAAAATCTCTTATTCAACATTGGTATATGCTTTTGTGAAACACCAAATATCTGAAGCAAAGCAGTTGGGGCATTATATTTGTTGTGTTAAAGCTTAGAAATGTTCTAATAATTTACTAATTAAGTCATACTAAATTGAAGAGTGAGAAGAATAGAGGCCCAATGACATTTTTCATATAATACTCAAGTCCTTTGTGGTTAATACTTCAGTTTGTTCTAACTTTTTCTTTATCCCTGCTGTCACCAACATGCATTTTAAAAGCTTGCATGGGATTTACTCTTTTTGTTTCCATAGCAACAATAAGACTGATGCCTCAGATGTGGAAATCTCCATTTATTCTAAAAATTGTTTTCTGGCAGAATTGCTTTGGATCTGAATCCTGCAGCTGAATATATAGGAATTTTATCTTTACATATATCATACTGTATGTAGTCAAGGACAGAGATATTTGCTTCCTGGACTGTTGGTTGTACTAGCTGATGGTTTTGTCGTGCTTGAATTTTTATCTGGAATTAGGAGTTAACTATTTTGCTGGCCTTTGAACTCATATAACCACATTTTTGGCTGTGAAGCTTGTGACATATCTGTTTCCAGAAAAATAAATGCAAATTTTGTTACTTCAACAGAGGAAAGCAAGAGCACATCTGCTACTTAGCGTATTTGATCATTTTAGTTGAATGATGATAGACTTTGCATAGAATTGTATCTCTGGAATTGTGGATTCATCTTCCAATTGGTTATTCAAAAAGTTGCAGATGATATTTTCACTACGTTTATGTTGGGACCCATTTTATTTTACGAAGCCCTTAATTAATCTTGAAAACCAATAGGAAAAAAACCCATCTCTTGACCTTGCTAGCTAAACTTTCTTATCCTTGATTAAATTTGAAATCAGATAGGTTTGCCTGAAAGCATGAGGAAAGTCAAGCTCAGACACCTGAGAAGGAGTGAAATTAGAGAAGAAATAAATGCTTCTGGGTTTGTGACTACAGTGAGATAAATAACAGAACTGGGGGTGAAGAAAGAGAAGTCCTATGATGGTGTCCTCAGTGTTTCCCATGGTTAGCAGCTTTGGCTATTTTTTTCTGTTCACTCTGTACCCTTTCAACTCCTGACATAGTAATAGGTTAAGCTATGAAATGCCACTTATTTAAATGGGGGTAGAATATTCAAATGGCTTGCTAAAGGAGCTTAAAGTACTATAATTAACTCATCACAAAATATAATACACCAAAAATGCTTTTTGAAGTTTAATCTACTAATGATGCTCAGCATGCGTTAACATTTTCCCCATTTTTTATATGTCATACATCAGTGGTTAGATAAACACTCTGATTGTCATCAGTTTTATGTCACTTTGAGAGACCAGGTTGATAACTGCCATTAATCACAATCTCAGCAGCACAGCACTTTGAACATATCTACCACAGAGCTGACAGCAGTGACCAATAAGGGACATAATTTGTTTTGGTTAATACAAAAAGATGTGCTTCATTGCTTTATATCCACATACCATTTCAAGCACAGAGGACCTCCAAAAGCCATGAATATTAGGGAAGTTGTTTGTATGCTTTGTACTCAGGATAGGTTTTTTCCCTTAGGAGAAAAAATACAAATTTATAGTGATTAAACTGAGAGTGGCTTTGTTCATGCTCATTCATATTGTATCAGCTATGATAAAAGCCCTCTAAGGCCATGTAGTTTCTGACTGAGAGTCAGAGGGAGATAAGCTGTTGCAGAAAAAATAAGCTATGCACTAGCAAATAGCTAGGAAAAATACCAGTACTGGGGATATCACTATCAGGGATTGTTCATAAGAGAATTTTGGTCCTGATTTAACAATTTCCACAATATTCTGGCTAACAATGAAACAACAACTGAACATAAATTTCTGAACAAAAGACAAAATTCAGCATAAATAATATCAGGCTTCATGATTTTGGAAGCTTGTCTGTGATTCTTTTTCTTTTTTGAGAGGGAAAGGGAGCAACTAGTATCTTTGAACACTGACCTGATATTCATGACTTTACAGATTACATACGCAGATGTTCTGAGCTATCAGATGTGCCATGATTTATCTATAAGAAAGTGTGAGTTCATTGACATGCATTTTGGTGGTTACCTGAATGTCTGTATACACAGCACAATTGCCTTAACATGTACTAAATTCAATATATATTTGAAATACATTTTTTTCTTGTTCTCTAGCCACTTCAACAGTTTTGATGTAACACTGACCATTCATAGATCACTGAGGAAGTTACAAACTGAAGCAGTTGGACTGATATTTCTCTGTAAGCCAGGCACATTAACATAATTAGTCAATCATCATTAATACCATTGAAAAAATTTGGGGAGGGGGGGAAGATGGAGGGGAAGATGAATTAAAAATGTAAACTCTTTTATGACTTTATACATGTGTTTAAAATCGTAATATATATCACCATGAATAGAAGCTGACTTAGCCTTCAGTCTTCTTATTTTTAGAAAGGATATTAATTTTTTAATTTTTAATCTTTACAGTCATTCTTCTCCAATTTAAGTGACCAACCTTCTTATAGTTCTTTAATGTGGAACTTTTTATTGTCTTTTGAAGGGACCATACTTTTGCCCTAACATAAAGCAATAACAATTTTCATGGCATATGATACTGATAAGGTCAGACTAGATTAGCTAAAGGTCTCTTTCGTCCTTAAAACCTTCTCATGTAGTAGCTTCTTGCTGGAAATGTCGTAACAATACTGCCTGACTGTATGCTATTAAATTAAATTCTATGCTTATTGAAAGCTAAAAGTACAACTAAATGAAAACTATTGCATTAAAAAACATAAGGAAAATTTTAAGCCCACTCTCTTAGCCCCTCAGGTTTTTAGGTACTATCCACAGCGACTGTGTTTCTCAAAGGCATATGCTAAGGGACATATTTCATATGTGAATCAACTCCCCAGCTGAAGGAAGATATGTAGTTTCTTTACTGAAACAGTTTCTTGGTAAATTTTCTGATTTCATGTGTGGTTTTGTTTGTCTGTTGAGCTTTTTTTTTGGGGGGGGGAGCTTTTGTATTCTTGCAATATGGTGTTTTCATTCAAATTCATATCTAGATATCCATTTGTTTAGCTGAATGGGTAAAGTTGAAATTAACCACAGCCATACATCTCATCTGAGGAGAAAGTGCTAAAATATGTAGCGACTCTTAGCTTCTAGGACAGTTGGGCTACTAGTGAGTTTCAACTCCTTTATAAGACGACTACTGGAATAAAATGAAGTCATGCCAATTGTGATCTCTGGCCTGAAGGAAGTGTTTTTCACTCTCCTGAGTGCCAGATGTGTCATTTTGGTGGTGCTAAAAGCAAGACCATTAATTCAATTCCAAAGAGACTACACAGCAAGAGTCACTTTTTAGATTTCTTTGCTCTTCTTCTGTCTTACCTTGTACTGGTTTATTTTCTTCATGTGTCGATCTTGTAGAAACACTGAGTCAACCTTGAAGTAAAGCATGTGGCTACGCACTGCAGTAGGGAGGCAGGTTTACATGGCACATTCCCAGATCTGCTGAATGTTACATGTAAAGTTAAAAAATTTATCAGTATTTGCTCCCTTGTGAGTAACCTAATAATAGGATATACAGGATGCTGTTACAGAAGATCTACTTTTATGGGGGGACTGAAATAATTTTTAACATATTATCCTTTAAATGGAGGTGGTAGGATATGTTAATCAGTCAGATCAAACACTACGAAGAAGATCACGAAAGGAGAACAAATATTTACATTTTT
The DNA here is from genome assembly GCA_013399855.1 of Oxyruncus cristatus. Lineage (NCBI taxonomy): Eukaryota > Metazoa > Chordata > Aves > Passeriformes > Cotingidae > Oxyruncus > Oxyruncus cristatus. The sequence goes on from VXAY01005017.1 coordinate 322,658, forward strand.
CTGCTCATTGGATGGATCATCCTAGCAGTGCCATTCTGCTTCATTTTCTTGCCCTGAAATGAATTCCAGTTGTACCAGAAGCAAATAATTAAGTAAATGCATGTAAAATATATATGAAATAACAACTTCTATGAGCATATAACTTTCATACAGTAAGAAAGGAAGACATTTATCTTCTGTGTATGATCGTTCTGCAGCTGAAATCTTCTCTGTTTGCATCCAACTTACTTTTTGAGTTGTGAATCCAGTGACCCTACACGAGAAGACAGTGACAAAGGCATGGGTTCTAAATCAGGAGTGAATATTTCATTCTCTGCCTTTTTCCACTATAGCACAAATTATGTTTTGTAAAGCAAAAATACATCAAATGGAAGGTATTTTTATAGATACATTTTCTCCTGTTTCTTCCTGCATTTAAAATAATACTAACTTTTCATTTTTAATTTTGCAGTGATCTGAATCGTAAGGTAGAAAACACGATATAAAAGGCTAGATAAAAATAAAAAGGTATTGCTATATTTGTTTTTAGCTTAGAATGCCTCTTGCTTACGTTTTTAAAAAAAAATTTCCCTTTACACAGAGTTGGATAATTCCTATATTATTTAAATTAAAGTTCAGGCCCTCATAAATGGGGTATTTAAAGTATGGAGTGTGGAAAAACAAAACACAACTCACTATAAAAGTCCCAAAATAACAAAAACCTCTTAGATACTGAAATTCTGATTCAGTGTAAAAATATCATAATTTTATCCTGACATTCTCTAAAAACTGTAGGTCAAGGAACAGTGAGATTGCCTCACACAAAACCACAAGAGAAATACCACTTTCAAGTTTTACCAAACCATAAGGATTTTTGGAAAGCTTTCTGCTTACTTTTTTTTTTT